>SJYA01001023.1:11506-101980 GCA_006410615.1 Neotragus moschatus
GCCGTCGGACGCCGCGGGCCTGCGGCAGCTCCGCGCCCCCGAAAGCCGCCCGCGGCCGTCGCCCCCGAGGCTCGGGCGCGCAGACCCCCGCCCGGGCCGCGGCCGTCACGCGCCCCCCGGCGCCCCCGACAGCGCGCTGGGTCAGGGCCGCCCCGGCCCCGGCCCGGCCCGGCGGCCACGGCTCGGCAGTGGCTCTGCGCGCGTCCAGGCGCTGAGCGCCGCTCGGACCGAGGCCTGCAGGAGAGGGGCAGCCTTCTTCACTGCGAGGGAGAGCTGTTGAGAAGACTTCTCTCTCCAGGCCTTTTTTTCCTTTTTTTTCCCCTAACAGACGCATAGGCACTGCGTTGAGTCGGCTGCTTCCGGGAAAGTTGTTTTTTTAAAGGCCTTAATATAGTCTTATTTTTTATCATGATCTGTTTGGTAAGTTAAATTTCTTTACATTGGCAGCCCCTTTTGCTGAAGACTATAGATCATTTGCAGAGTGTGTAAATAAACATGAAGATAAACATTTAAAAGATTTTTAACGAACGTTTGGACTTTTTTCTGGAATGTCTTCTGGAATTTTATTTTTATATAAAATAATTTTAATTTTTAAAATTCAGTTACAAACATGCAAACTAGATGTAAAGTTTCAGCAATACAGAAAATGAACCATTAACTACAATGTGAACATTCCGTTTTGTCCTGTATTCTCGTTCCAGAGTCTAGAACAATACTGTACGTCTTCCTAATGTACCCTTTTAAACACATATGCATACATGTAAAGTTGGGAGAGTTTGATACTAAACACGTTGATATATCACTTGCTTTGTTCGCCAAATTATGTATCTTGGCCATCTTCCCTTGTAAATTATAAGTCGCCTTGCTACTTTTTAAAAGCTAAATAATATTTAAATAATTTCAGTGGGCTGTAATTCACTTAACTGTTCCCTTATTGAAAGACATTGAAGTTAGTTTCTCTTTCGAATGACAAATCATGCTTTATTTGAAGCCACGTTTTACAGTTACTTGTTTTTATTAATATCCTTTAAATTTTCTTAAATTTTAAAACTTTAAACAGCATGGAAAGACTGTAAGGTAAAAAAATGCACCTCCCACTTCCCTTTCTAGTTCTACCTTCAAAGAGTCAGCTGTTCAGTAAACTTCCTCTTTATGTGATTATTTCTGGAGCATGTATTCCTAGAAACTGAATTGCCAGATTAAAAACTATGCATTTAAATTTTGATAACCATTTCTCCCTACTTAGTACCCTTTTGGAAGTTAATCTTAACGCATTCTACAAATGAACTTTAGACTCAACTTGCAAATTAGACAAAAGATCCTTTTATATATGAGGTTATATTGAAATTTTAAATTAGTATGGAGCAATACTAATACTTTGTGATACTGAATCTCTCCCTTCTGATAGATATATATGTATAGCGTGTCTCTTGATTCACATCTTGCTTAAGGAAAGTTTTATAGTTTTATTCCGTAAAACGCTATGTATGGCATTCCATCTTGATAGCTCTGGTGGATAGAAACTTTCAGTAACATTTATTTCTCACCCACCAGTTATAATGACACCCTACTCCAGTACTCCTGCCTGGAACATCCCATGGATGGGGGAGCCTGGAAGGCTGCAGTCCGTGGGGTCGCTGAGGGTCCGANAAAACGCTATGTATGGCATTCCATCTTGATAGCTCTGGTGGATAGAAACTTTCAGTAACATTTATTTCTCACCCACCAGTTATAATGACACCCTACTCCAGTACTCCTGCCTGGAACATCCCATGGATGGGGGAGCCTGGAAGGCTGCAGTCCGTGGGGTCGCTGAGGGTCCGACGACTGAGCGACTTCACTTTCACTTTTCACTTTCATACACTGGAGAAGGAAATGGCAACCCACTCCAGTGTTCTTGCCTGGAGAATCCCACGGCCGGGGGAGCCTGGTAGGCTGCTGTCGGGGTCACACAGAGTCGGACACGACTGAAGTGACTTAGCAGCAGTAGCAGCAGTTATACCAAAGCTTTTGAATTTTTTTCTGCTTATGATGTATCTAACCACTTAACTCGGAGAAGGCAATGGCACCCCACTTCAGTACTCTTGCCTGGAAAATCCCATGGATGGAGGAGCCTGTTGGGCTACAGTCCATGGGGTCACACAGAGTCGGACAGGACTGAGCGACTTCGCTTTCACTTTTCACTCTCATGCGTTGGAGAAGGAAATGGCAACCCACTCCAGTGTTCTTGCCTTGAGAATCCCATGGACAGGGGAACCTGGTGGGCTGCCCTCTATGGGGTCGCACATAGTCGGACATGACTGAAGTGACTTAGCAGCAGCAGCAACCACTTAACTGAGTTGATTTTCTGAAAATATTCACAGTTTTGTGGCTTTTAAATTTTATAATTTGTGTTTTCCTCATTACATTAGGACTTCCCAGGTGGCTCAGCTGGTAAAGAATCTGCCTGCAATGCAGGAGAACCGGGTTCGTTCCCAGGGTTGGGACAGCCCCCTGGAGAAAGGGACTGGCAGCTCACTCCAGTATTCTTGCCTGGAGAATCCCCAAGGACAGGGGAGCCTGGTGGGATGCAGTCCTTGGGGTCACAAAGAGTCTAACAGGACTGAGTGACTAACACTTTCACTTTTCTTTCTCATTAACTTTGGCTAGTAACATTTTTATACAGTGTTAAATAATAGCAGTGGTAATTAACAACTTAGTGGTGTTTTAGACTTTAAAGGGATCTGATGTTTTAGCATCAATTAGGATGTTTACTGAAGCTTTTTGATAAATGGAGAGTATAATAGGTTAAAATATTTTCTTGTATTCTTAATTTTCCAAGTGATTTTATTTTTAACTTCTGATATTTTAAAATATCATAAATGGGTATTGAATTTTATTGATGTTTTTGATACCTTTTGAGTATTTGTATAGGGGCATCACCATTATTCCCTGGTTACTATTTTCCCAAAAGAGCTGTTTTTTACAGAATCAATTTTATTGAGGATAATTTACTTATAATAAAATACATAGATTTAAAATGTACGGCTCTGTGTGTTTTGACAGATGTATACACTCATGTCACCACTACCACAATCAAGAGTAGAATATTTTCGTTACTACAGTCAAGATATTGAATATTTCTCTCATCCCCCAAAGTTCTCTTCTACCCTTTTTCATTTTTCAGTAAGTCACTTTTTTACCCTCAGCTCTAGGAAACAGTTTGTCCTCTTTTTCTCCCTCTAGATGGGTCTCATTTGTTCTAGAATTTTATACAAATAAATTATGTAATGTATATTCTTCTGTGTCCATGTTTTTTTTCACTGTGTTGTTTTTAAGGATAATCCGTGTGTTTGTATGTGTAGCTGGTTCATGGCTTTTGTTGCTGAGTAGTAGTTTATGGTGTATTGATTTACCACAGTAATTGACCATTTCACCTATGTATGGGTATTTGGATTGTTTCCAGTTTGGAATTCTTATTAATGAAACTCTACAAACATTCATTCATGAATGTGTGAACATATATTTTCATTTCTCTTGGTTAAATACTTATAAATGGACTCGTTGGGTTGTATTGTAAATGAATGTTTAATTGTAAGAACCTGCCAAACTGTCCCCCATTTTACAGTTCAGTGGCTCTATGTTCTCATCAAGCTTGGCTAATTTTAGCCCTTCTAGTGAGTATGTAGTAGTAGGACCCTATTTTAAATTTGTGTTCATGTGATGTCTAATGATGCTGAGAACTTATCGTTTACTATGGGTCATTTGTAGCTCTTCCTTTGTAGAGTGTGTGTTCAGATCTTTTGCTGTCTTTGAAGATTGACTTGCTTGTCTTATTGGGTTGGAGGAATTCTTTATACAGTTTCCTGTAGAAGTCTTTCGCCCCGTACGGATGCAAACATGCTCAGTGAAGGCTGAAGCTCACCTTTTAATTGTCCCAGAGGAACTTTTAATTTTGATTAAATTCATTTCATCAATTTTCCCTTTTATAATTTGTGTTTCTGTGTTCTAAGTTTGCTCAGTACAAAGTCAGGCATATTTCCTCTTAGGTTTTCTTCTTCAGATGTTACTGTTTTTATGTCAAGGGGTAGCAGCCTGTTTTGAGTTATTTTTGTATATGGTGTGAAATATTTTACCAGTTTATTTTCCCAGTTCTAGCCACTTGGTCAAAAGTCAACTTGACCACGTATGTGAGTGTGTTTCTGGACTCTCCTCTTGATCCCTGTTGTCTTGGCCGTGTATGTGAGTGTGTTTCTGGACTCTCCCCTTGATCCCTGTTGTCTTGGCCGTGTATGTGAGTGTGTTTCTGGACTCTCCCCTTGATCCCTGTTGTCTTGGCCGTGTATGTGAGTGTGTTTCTGGACTCTCCCCTTGATCCCTGTTGTCTTGGCCGTGTATGTGAGTGTGTTTCTGGACTCTCCCCTTGATCCCTGTTGTCTTGGCCGTGTATGTGAGTGTGTTTCTGGACTCTCCCCTTGATCCCTGTTGTCTTGGCCGTGTATGTGAGTGTGTTTCTGGACTCTCCCCTTGATCCCTGTTGTCTTGGCCGTGTATGTGAGTGTGTTTCTGGACTCTCCCCTTGATCCCTGTTGTCTTGGCCGTGTATGTGAGTGTGTTTCTGGACTCTCCCCTTGATCCCTGTTGTCTTGGCCGTGTATGTGAGTGTGTTTCGGGACTCTCCCCTTGATCCCTGTTGTCTTGGCCGTGTATATGAGTGTGTTTCTGGACTCTCCCTGTGATCCCTGTTGTCTTGGCCGTGTCTGTGAGTGGTTTTGGGACTCTCCCGTGATCCCTGTTGTCTTGGCCGTGTCTGTGAGTGGTTTTGGGACTCTCCCTCCATGTCTGTGAGTGGTTTCGGGACTCTCCCGTGATCCCTGTTGTCTTGGCCGTGTATGTGAGTGGTTTCGGGACTCTCCCTCCATGTCTGTGAGTGGTTTCAGGACTCTCCCTCCGTGTGAGTGGTTTCGGGACTCTTCTCCCCGTGATCCCTGTTTTTTGTTTTGCCAGGGCCACTTTGTCATCCATGATTATTGTTGCTTTATAATAAGTTTTAAAATCAGAAGTGTAAGTTCTTCAACTTTATTTTCCAAAATCATTCTGGATATTCTAGTTCCCTTTGCTTTTCCATAAAATTTTTTAGAAGTAAGTTGTAGGTGTCTACAAAAAGACTGAGGGGATTTTAATTTAGATTACATTGAATACATTGATCAATTTGATAAGAGTTGACATCTTAATATTGAATAATCATGTAAGCACATGAGATATCTCTGGTTTTAATCAAAGGTCTTCATTTTCCTTCACTAATATTTTATAGTTGCAAGATACAGAAGTTGTTCCTCTTGTCAAGTTTATATCCAGGTATTTCATCACTGCTGATAATATTGTAAATGATAATTTTCCAAAGTTTCCATGTCCAGTTGTTCACTGACAGTATGTAGAAATGCAGTTGATTTTGTATGCTGATCTTGAACCTCACAACCTTGCTAAACTCACCTATTAATAACTTTTTTTTTTCCTTTGTAGATTCTTTCGGATTTTCTCATGTAGAAAGTTAGCATCATTTGTGAATACAGAGCATTTTTGTTTCTTTTCACTTTGTATGTAGCCACCTCCCCTGTACCTTTTTTTCCCTTATTTCCCTGACGAGGACCTTCAGTATGATGTTGAATAGGAGTGGTGAGAACAGGTATCTTTGTCTTATTTGTAATCCTAGGGAAAGAAATCTTTCAGTCTTTCATTAGTAGGGCTACTAGGGCCTTTTATCAGGTTTTATTATATACTACATAATATAATTAAGTAAAATAATCCTTTAATCAAGTTAAGGATGTCCCCATTGTGTTCTTAGATGAGAATTTTTTAATCATGATTGGACGTTGAGTGTGCTCAGATGTTTTAACTTATTTATTTAGATGATCTTCTGATTTATCTTCCTTGGTGTGTTAATAAGATGAATTATATTGATTTATTTTCAAATGTTGTGTCAACCTTGCATTCTCTAGATATACTTCACTTGGTTATGATGTATCATCATTTTCATAAGTTAGTAGGTTAGATTTGCTAATATTTTGTTGAGTATTTTTTTGTATCTGTGTCCTTGAAAGATACCTTTTTGTGTAATATTTTTGTATCAGGATAATGCTGGTCTCACAGACTTAAGTGTTTCTTCCTCTGTATTTCCTGAAAAATTTTGGATAGGATTACTATTTCTTTCATACGTGTTTATCCGAGTTTGCAAGCTAACTCTGGGCCTAGGTTTCTCCATTGAGCAGGGATGGATTAGTTGCCTTAATGGGTGTAGGAAGGTAAGGACACCCTAATTTTGTCTTTAAGACATAGCCAGCCTTTGACTGAGAGTCACCTAGTGCATGAGTTTCAGGAGTCCGTGCCTTTCAGGGAATTTGTCTGTTAATCGCCATGAGGTTGCTTCTTATTGTCCCTTTAATACTGTGGCATCCGTAGTGATGTCTTTTCTTTCATTCCAGATGTCGGCAACGTGACCTCTCTTCTGTCTTTATTAGCTCATTTCCGGGTTTATCAATTGTGTTAACTTTTCTCAAGATCCAGCTTTTATTACTTTAAAAAAAGTTTTGAGTTGCCCTGATTTTAACTCTTCACTGTTCCGTCTTAAGTGCTTTGGATTTAAATCTACTCAGTTTTTTCAGGTGTAAGCTTGAAAGGCTGTTGATTTGAGACCTTTCTTCTTTTCATTCTAAGTACTACATCACATGGTCTCACAGATTTTTATGTTGCTATTTTCTGAGTTCTTTTGTGACTTTCACATTGACCCGTGGGTTATTTAGATATATATTAAGTCCCAATTATTTGGTGATTTTTGCCCATCTCTTCCTGTAACTGATTTCTATGCTTAATTTTATTGTAGTTGGAAAACATACTTTGTATAATTTTGTTTGACTTATTTGAAGTTTCATAAATCAGAATATGGTCAGTCTTGGTAAATGTCTGTGCAATTCAAAATAATGTATGTCATGCTGCTTTGGGGCAGGATATTCTATAAAGTCTGCGTTCCATTTTAAATACTAAATTAATCTTTGGATTAAATATTCTGTAATTGTTAGGTCAAGTTGACCTGTGATGCTTGTTAGGTTTTCTGTTTCCTTACTGAGGTTTTGTCTACTTGTTTTGTTGGTCACTGCAAGAAGAGTTGAAGCCTTCAAGTGTAATTGTGGGTTTGTCTATTTCTGCTTCATCTTCCAACTGTTTTTACTTCATGTGTTTTGAACCTCTGTTGTTAGGTACATGTTTGTTTAGTAGTGTTATGCTTTCTTGGTGAATTGACCCCTTTATCATTATGTAGTATCCTTCTTTATCTCTGGTAATATTTCTTCTGCAGACTACTTTTCTGATATTGATAGTGCTGCTCCATCTTCCTTTTGGTTAGTGATTGCATGATTAAAACACTTTCAAAGGCATTTATTTAAAAAACACTTTGAAAACACACATATATGAAGATAAAAAGACTGAGTAAGTATCCAGTACTTTGGCCACCTCGTGCGAAGAGTTGACTCATTGGAAAAGACTCTGCTGCTGGGAGGGATTGGGGGCAGGAGGAGAAGGGGACGACAGAGGATGAGATGGCTGGATGGCATTACTGACTCGATGCACATGAGTTTGGGTGAACTCCAGGAGTTGGTGATGGACAGGGAGGCTTGGCATGCTGCAATTCACGGGGTCGCAAAGAGTTGGACACGACTGAGTGACTGAACTGAAGTATTGTTTGCAAGTACTCACCAAAAGTAAACTGATATGCCTGCATTAGTTGTAATATTGTTCAAAATAGACATAAAGGAAGAAATATTGTAAGAAATAAACAGGAAAATATCATAATAAGTAGGTCAGTTCATCAAGACAACATAATCCTAAGTGTATGTTTATCTGATAACATAGCCTCTGAATATACAAGTTAATATAATTAGTGAAGATAGGTATGCATTCATAACTGGAAATTTTAAATATGCATTGGGTATAATTGATAGAACAAATATATAAAAATGTCAGTAAGGAAATAGATTTGAATGACATGATTAATCATCGTATAATTGACATTAATAGAACATTTTATCTAAACCTGAAGGCTATGCTTTTCTTTTCAAGCACATATGGGACATTTGTGAAAATATTGTGGTCCTTAAAAAGTATCGTCAAATTTCACAGGATGGAAATTATATAGTACATGTTTTTTGAACCCTGTGGAATTAACTACAATTCAGTCTTGCCTGGGAAATCTCTTAGACAGAGGAGCCTGGCAGGCTGCAGTCCATGGAGTCGCAAAAGAGTTGGACATGACTTAGCAATCAAACACTTTAAAGATGTACATAATACAAAGGTAAAAAGCAGCTGAACAACAACAGCAACATAAAAATAGCTAGGTCCACGGGGTCGCACAGAGCTGGGCACGACTGAAGTGACTTTGCATGCATGCATGCATTGGAGAAGGAAATGGCAACCCACTCCAGTATTCTTGCCTGGAGAATCCCTGGGACAGAGGAACCTGGTGGGCTGCCATCTGTGAGGTCGCACAGAGTCAGACACGGCTGAAGCAACTTAGCAGCAGCAGCAGGCTCCAAATGTTTGAAAATTAACCAAGACATTTTAAATAGCACATGAATTAAAATGAAGTCATGATGAAAATTAGAAAACATTTTTATCTGAAAAATAGCAGAAAGATGACATCCGAGCTTGTTGAGTGCAAGGAAGCAGTGCTCTGGGAGGACTCTGTGTACAGGCTTCCTTCAGATTTCATTGTGCTTTGCTTCACCGCACTGCATGGGTGCTGTGTTTCTTCACAGACTGAGGAATTCATTAGTGCCACTTGTCCAGTAGCATTTTCTCACTGACAGAGTTAGCATGTCCTTATCAGTTGAGGAATAGAAGGAAACAGTGTTAATTTTCTGTAGAGTATCAGCAACAACAAAATGCTACAGCTGATATAATACTTAGTGGAAAACCTTGTTTCATGTCCCCTGTCTTTTTCTCTGTAACTACATTGGAATCCTAACCAGTGCCCTCAGGTTAGAAAAGGTTAATTTAAAGAAATGGAAAAAAATTTTTTAAGTGTTTGCCAGTAAGGTTTTAGAATATGTGAATTTAAAAAGATACAAGGTACAAAGACAACTTGGAAAAATGTAAGTTGTGTACTAGCAACCAAAAAATATAAAATAAAATTTGAAAAGTACTTTTAGAAAAGCATCAGAATATGTAAGATACCTAAGAATAAATCTAATAAAAACTTTGGCAAAACTTCTACACTGAGAATTATAAAACAGTGCTAGGAGACATTTTGAAATACCTAAGTATGTGGAGAAATACTTCATCTTTATATCGTAGGAACTCACTATTGTTAAGATGTCAGTTTCCTCCAGTTGAGCTGTAGGTTCAATATGATTTCACTTAAAAGTCCCAGAATTTAAAGATTAGGATGAAATGGATTGCAAAATTCATATCAAAATGTAAATGTCTCAAGACTTGCTGTAAAGTTAGAGTAGTTAACAAGTTAGAGTAATTAGAACAAGATGGACAAAAAGACCAGCGGAGGAATATGTGTCTAGAAGTGGAATCTTCATATATGTAGTATCTTGGATTATGGCAAAAGCTCCACTGAAGTTAAGAAACATGTTTAATAAATTGTGTTAGGTAAATTGGATATTAAATATTTGGGGAAAAAAACCCTTGATTTCTGTCTGATACTGTATTCATTTGAGTTGAATCTGTACGAGCTAAAATTATCAAGTTTCTAGAAGCAAACTTAGAATGTCTTCATCACCTTGGACTAGAGAAAAATTTTTTAAAACATAAAGTTGGTAAATTAGACTACACTAAGTTATGAATTTCTTTTCATGAAGATGTAAAGAGAGCAGACAAGCCATAGACTACAAGAATATACTCACATTAAGTAAATCGGGTGAAAGACTTGTATCCAGAAAGTGTAACCTAAAAATCAGAAAGAAAAAGGCAAGCATCACCCTTTCTAAAATCTGCAAGAAAGCAGGCAGGCCCTCACAGAAGATGCCCAGAAGGCCAGTGTGCACAGGCAAGGGCTCTCTGCATTGTTGCTCATCAGGGAAGTGTCACAATGAGGCCCCGCCCACCACACCCCTGCCAGATGGCTGAAATAGAGACCAACGATCCCAGGTGTTGCCAGGGATATGAAACAACACTCATATATTGCTGGTGGGAATGTAAGTTGTTTCAGCCGCTTTACAAAGCTGTCAGGATCTGTTATAGCCAAACGTAGCTCTGTACTGTGACCCAGTAATTCCGGGTCATGGATACTCAAGAAAAGTTGGGGAAAAAACCCATACAAAGATGTTTGTAACAACATGAATGAATCTCAGAAACATTGTGTCAAGCAAAAGTAAATAGACCCAGAAGAGCTTATGATTCCTGATTCCACTTCTGTGAAGTTTAAAATCTGAAAGACTTAACTGGGGTAATGGAAGTCAGGAGAGTAGTTGCCTTTGGGTTGAGAGGAGTCAGTGTCTTAGAAGGGATGAGAGAAAACCCTCTGAAGTGATGATAAATAATTTTGATCTAGGTGAGTAGCTAGAGAAATATATGTAAAAATTCTTTGGATTGTAATGTATGCTTAAGAATTTTGTATGTGAACAATTCTTCAATAAATGATTGCAGAGAAAAGGAAAATAATGTCAAAGTTTTTATCATGGGAATTTCTAGACATGTCTATAGATTACAAGGAACCCCCATGTACAATACCATCTTGCTTCAACATTTTGCCTTGCTAGTTGTTTGTATCTCCTCAGCCTTCACTCATCTTTCTTTGTTTCTTTTTTTTTTTTTTTTGATAGTACACACATCTCAGTATCTGTCACAGATACATTATTCTGAGCAAATTTTGTGTTTTTTAGCATCAAATGACATTTGTTACCTCTTGGTATGCATAACATGGAATCTTTTATTTGTTTCCTCTACCCTGTTTTTTTCTTTTTCTGGCTTATTGACATGAAAATAAATCTCTACAGCTTTTTTTAATTGAGGTGTAATTGATTTACAATGGTATGTTAGTTCATTCCGCCTTTTCTGCTTAAAGCTGGTTGATTTGTGTATCTCGAAGGAGGGTAGGTTGGGCAGCATTCTTGTTATTTGTGACACTTGAGTCATCTTCCTATCTAAATGAGAGGTAAATTTGAGGAGTATTCTTCATCTCTTTTTTAAATGAATTAATACTTTATTCTTTCATCTCACTTTTCTTTGACTCTAATCTTTTCCTGCCTTAGCAAATTATACTTTAAGGTAAACCACAGAAATTATTGTTCTAGTGTGTTGAGAGTTCTGTTTCACTTCTTGCCTCAAAGATTGCTATTGATAGTCTTAAAAAAATTTTTTACAGGACTTTTCTTTAACAGAATGAGAAGTTTATAAAAACTTGGTGAGATACAAGCTTTACCAGAACAGAATTTGAAAATACAGTTTTTTGTCTATAAAATTTTTTAGATTATTTTTCTGATTACATATGCTTTATGTTTGAGTTACATTTTGTAATTAATTTTCACTGTACCAGTGCTGAGTTTATTATTCCTTTTTTTTTTTTTTTTACAATAGTTTGCAAAACTGTCTTCATAGAAGAGTAGTAGTTAAGAGTAGTAGGTAAGGGGGAGAAGGGGATGGTGCCCCACTCCAGTGCTCTTGCCTGGCAAATCCCATGGGCGGAGGAGCCTGGCGGGCTGCAGTCCATGGGGTGGCTAAGAGTCTGACACGACTGAGCAACTTCACTTTCACTTTGCACTTTCATGCCTTGGAGAAGGAAATGGCACCCCACTCCAGTGTTCTTGCCTGCAGAGTCCCAGGGACGGGGGAGCCTGGCGGGCTGCCGTCTGTGGGGTCGCACACAGTCGGACGCGACTGAAGCGGCTTGGCAGCAGCAGGTAAGGGAGGAGTAGTAGAAGTCAAGTATAGCCTTCTGTCTTCTCTCTTGTTACTAGGGATAGCAAGCCCGTTCCATCTCAGAAGTTTTAGCAGCTGTTCCTTAAACTTGCTCTCTGATCTAGGTATTGTGATTGTTTCTAAAGCTGCTCATTTGCAGAGTTTGCTCGTCACACCTTGGAAGTTTCCTTGTGGTGGTGGTGCTCATTCGCTTAGTCGTGTCTGACTTGCGAGCGCATGGACTGCAGCACGCCAAGTTTCCTTGTCCTTCACCGTCTCCCTGAGTGTGCTCAAACTCCTGTCCATTTCATCCTGTCATCCCTTCTCTTCTTACCCTCAGTCTTGCCACCATCAGGGTCTTTCCCAATGAGTCAGCTTTTCTTATCAGGTGGCCAAAGTATTGGAGCTTCAGCTTCAGCACCGTTCCTTCCAATGACTATCCAGGGTTGCTTTCCTTTAGAATTCACTGGTTTGATCTCCTTGTTGTCTAGGGGACTCCTAAGAGTCTTCTCCAGGACCACAGTTCAAAAGCATAAATTCTTTGGTGCTCAGCCTTCTTTATGGTCCAAGTCTCACATCCATACCTGACTACTAGAAAAACCATAGCTTTAACTATACAGACCTTTGTCAGCAAAGTGATGTCTCTGCTTATTAATACACTGTCTAGGTTTTTCATAACTTTTCTTCCAAAAAGCAAGTGTCTTTTAATTTGGTGTCTGCAGTCACCATCTGCAGTTACTTTGGAGCTCAAGAAAATGAAATCTGAGGCTGTTTCTACATTTTCCCCATCTATTTGCCATGAATTGATGGGACCGGATGCCAAGATCTTCGTTTTCTGAATGTTGGGTTTTAAGCCACCTTTTTCACTCTCCTTTTTCACCTTCGTCAAGAGGCTCTTTAGTTCCTCTTTGCTTTCTGCCATAAGGGTGGTGTCATCTGCATATCTGAGGTTTTTGACGTGTCTTCCCACAGTCTTGATTCCAGCTTGTGCTTCATCCTGCCGGGCATTTCACATGCTGTACTCTGCAAATATGTTAGATGAGCAGAGTGACAGTATTCAGCTTTGATACACTTCTTTGCGAATTTTGAACCAGTTCATTGTTCCTGTTCAGTTCTGACTTGCTTCTTGTCCTGCATACAGGCTTCTCGGGAGGCAGGTAATGTGGTCTGGTATTCCCATCTCATTAAAAATTTTCCACAATTTGTTGTGATTCATACAGTTAAAAGGCTTTAGCATAATCAATGAAGCAGAAGTGCATCTTTTTGTGGAATTCCTTGCTTTTTCTATGATCCAGCATATGTTGGCAATTTGATCTCTTGTGTAGCAGCCTGTAACTTTAAGTCTGTGGTTGGTTGCTTGATTTACTGCAGTTAGTTGAGGTAATATGTCCAGTTGCTTACAGTGATATATGGAATTAATATCACTCTAGTCCTCATTTATTGTGTGTTTACTAGTTAGATGTACTGAATATTTTGCACTTGTAAATACATATAAGCAATCATTGGTGCTTGTTGATAGAAAACATGGAAAATCTAGAGATACATTAAAAATAATATATAAATGTCAGACATAATGAAACTATAAGCTTAAGTTGCTAATAGTGGATTCTTTATTAATCTCTTGGGATATTTACTTTGCCTTAGCAGCTGAAAATGGAAGGATGAGATAATGTTAGGAAGCCAGGTTTAAATGTAATTGGTTCTGGCACATATGAAGCTGCTTTCTGGTGGCATTTGTCAGAATTTGTCATAAACCTATTTTGTCATGAAGTTTTTATTTTTTTGAATTTATAGCTTAAGTGTGGTAATAATTACAAAGCTTGGTTTGACTAAAAAATTATTTTACTGAAGGAAATATGGGCTAGGTAATTATAAAAGTTTGTTTTAAGAGAAATTTTAAGAACCATTTCTAGGGCACATTGATATGTGTAAAGCTAAATATGGGAGAATACAAAATAAATATTTCAGAGAGCTTGGAAGACTTCCCCCCCTTAAGATAGTTGGATCAAGCTGTATTTGTTTCTGAAATATTGCTTGTTTTGTTCTTTTTTTTTTTTAAATATATAATGTTATCTAAGCTTTAGGTGTTCAACATTTGTGTTCATTACAAAGTGATCATCACCAGAAGTCTGGTTACCATTCATCATCATTTACTTGACCCCTTTCACCCCTTGTGCCCACTCCCTTAATTAACTTTTCTGTTGCTAAAAGGACACTTTAAAAGTAGATTATTTCTAGGCAATTTAATGAATGGGCTTCCCCGGTGGCTCAGATGGTAACGAATCTGCCTATAATGAGGGAGACCTGTATTCGATCCCTAGGTTGGGAAGATCTGGAGGAGGGCATGGCAACCCACTCCAGTATTGTCTGGAGAATCCCATGGACAGAGGAGCCTTGTGGGCTTCGGTTCATGGGGTCGCAGAGAGTCATTTCTCAAAGGGATCCTGACCAAAAGTCTAGTTACTATTCATTACCATATACTTGACCCCCTTTACTCATTTTGCCCACCCCCTTAATTAACTTTTTTGTTTCTAAAAGGACACTTTTAAAGTAGATTATTTCTAGGCAATCTATTGAATAGGAGAAAGTATTTGCAAATCATGTATTCGATAAGGGGTTAATATTCAAAATGTATAAATAATTCATGCAACTCAATAGCAAAAAAATAAGTAGACGTTTTTCCAAAGAAGACACACAGATGGGTCTCAGACACATGAAAACATGCTGAGTTTAGGTGCTAAGCTGCAGTGCAGACATTGTCAGCAAGCGAATGGTGCAGATGATTCGTTTACACTGTCGTCCCCAACATGGCGCTCCCAGGATGAGAATAGGTAGGTCTCTTACAGGGAGAAGATGCACTTTTGTGAGATGGTATTAGAGAATCTTTGTGGTGGTAGATAAACGCATAAGAACATTCAGAATCTAAACACAGGTAATTTAAATTGGTTGCGTTTATTATCTAACAGGGTAGTTTTGTGCAGTAATAGACCTAACAGCTCAGGATGTGTATTACATCATAGTTTCTGTGGGTCAGACATCCAGGAACAGGCTGACTGGACGGTTTTGGCTCAAGGCCTCATGAGGGTTACAGTCAAGATGGAACTGCAGTCATAAAAAGCCTTGAATGAGCCTGAAGAATCTGCCTCCTAGATGGTCTGTTCTCGTGGCTGTTTCCAGAAGACCTTGGTTTTTTCTGCCTCCTGGCAGAAACTGCCAGTTCCTCATCACACGGGCCATTCGACTACTGAGTGATCTTACGGCACAGCAGCCGGCTTCTCTGAGCGAGCGTGCGCAGAGAGGGACTGAGGAGGAAGCCGCAGTGCCTTGTGCCTGGGTCTCAGGCGTCACAGAGTCACTGCTGCCACTGTCTCCATTAGAGACAAGTTACCGTGGGTCGCCCACACTTCATGGGAACAGATTAGGTTCTGCTTTTTTAAGGAGACGTAGCAGAGGATTTGTGGACATGCTGTAAAGCCACCGCGTTATTCTAATGGGTATGGTGATATTACACAGATGAGCAGCCTGCATTGCAAAAATAACAGTAATGGATGTGAACTTTGAACGTGACACAGGCTGGAGCGTTAGCTACTCAGTGCTGTGCGTGTGCGTGCGGGGCCACTTCCTCTGTGTCTGGCTCTTCCGACCCCATGGACTGTAGCCTTTGAGGCCTCTCCGTCCATGGGATTCTGGACAGAGTTGCCATGGACAGGAGAACTGATTCTGAAGGCAGTTCAAGGTGTAGCTTGGTCTGTGTGTGTTCAACTTCAGTGTGTATTGTGCTCATTTAGGTATGTGAGCACTCCTTATTCTGTTCGCTTAAGTCTTTCGCTTTATTACCATTTTAGACTTTTAGCTTTGAGTCACTTCTACTACTGGCTTTCATTTAATATGTGTGAGTTGGAACTTGAATCTAAGTATTCCCAACTCTTAGTCTCTCTTAACTATATTTCTGTATTTCCATCAGAGAAAGGGGCGCAGGATTGTCCTGCATTCCTTCATCCTTCATTGACAGCTGTTTAAATTTGCATCGTCATGTTAGACGGTGTACCGACACAGCTCACTTATAGACGTACACGCTTAAGGCGAGGTCTTTGTCTTTAAGTTCACTCTTTCAGCTCTGCTGTGGGAGGGTAGAGCCCATATTCAGGCTTTTCCTTGTGTTCTTTTGAAGACGTTCCCATTACCTATCTAGAACTGCTGGCATATTATCCTAGTTAAGGGCTAAAATGATGACACCTAAGTTAATAATTCTCCTGCCCCCAATCCCTCCCAGCATCAGAGTTTTTCCAGTGAGTCAACTCTTCTCATGAGGAGGCCAAAGTACTGGAGCTTCAGCTTTAGCACCGTTCCTTCCAAAGAAATCCCAGGGCCAATCTCCTTCAGAATGGATTGGTTGGATCTCCAAGGACTTTCAAGAGTCTTCTCCAACACCACAGTTCAAAATCATCAATTCTTCGGCACTCAGCCTTCTTCACAGTCCAACTCTCACATGCATACATGACCACAGGAAAAACCATAGCCTTGACTAGACGGACCTTAGTCGGCAAAGTAATGTCTCTGCTTTTGAATATGCTACCTTANGGCAGGTCAGGTGGTCTGGTATTCCCATCTCTTGAAGAATTTTCCACAGTGTGTTGTGATCCACACAGTGAAAAGCTTTGGTGTAGTCAGTTAAGCAGAAATAGATGTTTTTCTGGAACTCTCTTTTTCTGTGATCAGGCAGATGTTGACAATTTGATCTCTGGTTCCTCTGCCTTTTCTAAATCCAGCTTGACCATCTGGAAGTTCACAATTCACATACTGCTGAAGCCTAGCTTGGAGAATTTTGAGCATTACTTTCCTAGCGTGTGAGATGAGTGCAGTTGTGCAGCAGTTTGAGCATTCTTTGGCATTGCCTTTCTTTGGGATTGGAACTTGTGCTTAGAAGCAGTTATATTTTTTGTTTTAATACCCTAAAGCAGAAGTGTGTAGCTTCCATTCACTGACTGTTGGACACACTGTGAGGAGATTCTCTGTTTATTAGTTCCTGCATAATATGTGGAAATTCCCCTTGACTAAGCATGCTTACTCTATGTGTAGATGTGAGATAAGTTCCTACTTAGTAAAAGATGCTAATTTTTGCTGTTATGTATCGCTTAGGCTCAGAACTTAGTACTTAAGTTGTTCAGATATTTTTGACTTTTCTTACCATGCGTATAACATTGGTAGTTTTGAAAAGTTTGACTTGGCTCACCACTGTTTTCTTTTGGAGAGTTTTACTTGACCCTAATCTTTGGGATATATTTTATTGTGGTCCAGTTGGTTCTTTGTAATAGTACAGATAGCATTAAAGAAATTACTTGTGAGAAACGTAGACAGCATATTAAAAAGCAGAGACATTACTTTGCTGATAAAGGTCTGTATAGTCAAAGCTGTGGTTTTTCAAGTAATCATGTGTGGATGTGAGAGTTGGACTATAAAGAAGGCTGAGCGCTGCAGAATTGGTACTGCTTTTGAACTGTCATGTTGGAGAAGACTCTTGAGAGTCCCTTGGACTGCAAGGAGATCCAACCAGTCCCTCCTAAAGGAAGTCAGCCCTGAATATTCATGGGAAGGACTGATGCTCTAACTGAATCTCCAATGCTTTGACCAGCTGATGTGAAGAGCCATTAAAAAAGACCCTGATGCTGGGAAAGATTGAAGGTGGGAAGAGAAGGGGATGACAGAGGATGAGATGGTTGGATGGCATCATCGACTTGATGGACATGGGTTTGAGTAAACTCTGGGAAATAGTGAAGGACAGGGAGGCATGGCGTGCTGCAGTCCATTGGGTCACAAAGAGTCAGACACCACTGAACAGCAATTTGACTGGAATTTATTCACTTTTAATGTAATTGAAACCATTATATTGTATGCAAGTAACAGACAGATTTGTATTGAGCAGTTATATATAAGGTACTTAGATAATTTGAAGGATCATTCTCCAATCCTTTAGCAGCTTTTTTGGCATGTGGAAAAAATTGGGGGTAGGTCATGTCATAAAAAGCTGCAGTACCTTAAAGGAACCAAGAAAAGATATTTGGGGGAGGACTGAAGGGGGTCACATAACTCTCAGAAAGTAATATTTCATGCTTACTTTCCAAGTTAGTTTTATATTACTAGTAAGGGGCACTTGGTGTTCAGGAGCATATGATTTGACAGATAATAGCATGTATGTTGAAACACTACCCCACATGTCACAATGAAAGCCATTGCTGTGCCTCTTTTAACTCTTGTTTTTCAGCGATGGATCAAGACTCTGGCAAGGCTGCCTGGCCAAAACCAGCAGGAGGATATCAGACAATTACCGGCAGGAGATATGGCAGAAGACATGCGTATGTCAGCTTCAAACCGTGTATGACCAGGCATGAAAGAAGCTTAGGTCGGGCTGGGGATGACTATGAAGTGCTGGAACTGGATGACGTTCCAAAGGAAAATTCCTCAGGTATGCAGCCTGGAATTAGTTAAAAGCTGTTAATAGCGATGTAAAAATTGATCTTGTGATGCTTGAAATAGTGAGTGTATTTTGTGTGCGTCTTGAGTATAAATGCTGTATATTTCCTATCAAGAATTTCTATTTTAAAATTTTCTGTTGAACTTAATAGTACATACGTAGAAGAAAATAGAACACAGCCAGTCGTTAATCTGTAACTGCATTGTCATCGCAGTGATTACGTCGTCACATCATTTCACCAGAGGAAATGTTCAAGGAAAGGAAATTTTTTTTTTAATGTGCACTGAGTATATTCTCCCCTGCATATTACATTTAAATAGCTTTTTTTATTGTTTGGTTTTATTTATATCTCTAAATAGTTTAACTTGGTTAATTTGATATTTTTAGAATCATTATATAAAATACAAGGGTCAAGTAATAGGTATTTATTTAAATTCCTTAATTATTCATTACTCAAAAAGTATTTTGCAGGTATCCATGTACTGTGGCTTCCCAGATGGCTCAGTGGTAAGGAACCTGCCTGCCAGTGTGGAGAGGCAGGTTCGATCTCTGGGTCGGGAAGATCTAGAGAAGGAAATGGCACCCCACTCCAGTACTCTTGCCTGGGAAATCCCATGGACAGAGGAGCCTGGTGGGCTGCAATCCATGGGGTCGCAAAGAGTTGGTCATACTCCACAACTAAAGAATAACAACAATGCGTGTACTGTAACTACAGATTTTTGGACTGGAATGTCAGTTTCCTCTTATCCTGAGCAAACTTGATAATTCTAGGGTTGTTTTTTTTTTTTTTTTCCTGTCATTTATATACAAGAATATGAATTATTAGCTAAGGTCATTCTGCTAAAAAAGCCTTTTTGTGATGACAAGACTTACCTTTAGTTATTTATAATTTATAAAATTTTGTCTCAACTGGTCTTGGTGTCTTTATTTTTTTTAGTTATACGTTAATGTAAAAGATAGTTGTGCTGAAAATAAGTTGTAGGGTATATAGCATTTTACTCTTGTCTCATAGCTCTTAGAACCTATGACAAAGAGAATCAGTACATTGACTTTTTTGTTGTTTTTCACTCATAGCTGTAATATAACTGAAGTTAACTCATTAGAGATATATTTATAACACTTCATTTTGGGGATAGAAATTTAATATTATGTATCTAGTGACTGAGATATAATCTTCTGAATTGACATAGAACACAGAGTCTCATTTCTGTTAGATCTGTTATCTGTTCTTATAGCTGTTATAAACACTTTGAAGAAATCTACATGTAATAAAATAATTTAAGTTTGACTTGCCCATTCTGACAACTGGAAGAGTAGATTGATTACCCTAGGACTTCTCTCAGGTCTCTCATTAGTTTCTCTTTTAAATATCTTGTATAGAACGTTTTAAGTATTAGGATTTGGGTGAAAAACCTACAGATGTCCGTTAGAGAGGATATTGAGAGGCTATACAACGGCGTAAGTGAACTCGTAGGGTAACCATTCTGCCCCTCCCGGTTAAGTTAGGGAGTGTAGAAGCACCAGGCAGAGAAATTCACTCATATTCTCAAATAGGTAATGACTGGTATGGTTTCTAGTTAAAGAGTCACTATTAAATGTTATCTAAATTAGCCCCTCTAAATATGTTTTCTTTTGTTCTGTGAAGGTTCCAGTCCACTGGATCAAGTTCATTCTTCTTTACCCAGTGACCCTTTGTTAGAAACAAGTGAAGCAGAAATTCCCGTCTGTGATACAGCATTGACCCAAACCGCTGAGAGCACTCCATCCTCTGCTGCAGTGCATCGTAGCGAGGAAGGCAAGGAGCCCTTAGGAAGCAGCTCGAATCTGCACCATCACTCTGAGGGAGAATGTGCTCCAGGAGTTTGTAATGCTTCAGGTGTCCAACATGGAGTCACACTGGCTCATACTGACTCTTACGATCCAGACGGCAGACGTGGAGAGGATGATGGCCAGCTTCAGCTCTCTGCAGGCGTTGTGGAAGGTGGCAGCTGTCAGGCAGCACTGGGCGATACGGTATTTGAGTTGGAAAATGGAGAGGCAGAGGCATACGCTGGTCTCTCACCAACAGCTCCCTCTTTCAACTCTGAATTAAGAGATGAGTTTGGAGAGGTAGACTCAGCACCTTTAGTGGAAAGGTCTACTGATAATACTGAGTTTGTCAGTCAGAACAATCAGGAATTTCAGACGGCCTCTTCTGAAGACGAAGTGGTTAGAAAGAAACAACAAAATAATGGTAGCCAGGAGAGACAAAGAGAAAATTCAGCTGAAGATTCAGCCTGTGCTCCCAGGCATATTTGCAGTGAACAAAACACCAGTGATAGGGGCAAAAACCAGGGAAGTTCTCTTGAGCAGGTGGTGAGGCCCAAAGTTAGGAAAGTGATAAGTTCAAGCCAGGTGGACCAAGAAACAGGTTTTAATAGGCATGAGGCCAAACAAAGAAGTGTTCAGAGGTGGAGAGAGGCTTTGGAAGTTGAGGAAAATGGCTCAGATGACCTCTTAATAAAATGTGATGAGTATGATGGAGAGCATGATTGTATGTTCTTGGATCTGCCTTTCGCAAGAGTCACACATGGGGAAGCAGGAGATCGCCAGCTTACAGCAGAGAGTGGAGCCCCAGTAAGGCAAGAGGCTGTGGGTGACACATTTTGGAATGGCTGTGGAGAGTATTACCAGCTGTATGACAAAGACGAAGACAGGTGAGTTCTGTGCAGTGCTTTGTGAGGTTGTGTAGTGAGCAAAGTGGCTGGTTTTCTAGCACCATTTATGTCTGGTGGATGGGCTCTCCGACATGGGCATGGGGTTAGCTATTTTGACTCATCACATATTTTTATTTACCCATTGCTAACCGTGCATACCAGTTAGTTTTTCATAGAAACACTCTGAGGTGTTTCAGTAGTTTATGGATCTTAAAAGTTCAGGTAAAAAAGGATAGCGATACTAATTATTTTAATTCATGGAATTTCAGTTAATACTGATAAAATGCAAGGTAAACATTTGTTTTATTTTAAAAAATTTCTTACGTTAAGCCAGTCTGGATTTACAATGTGGTTAAGATCAAGGAAACTTTGGTTGATAATACTGTGTTAACTTTGCCAGTATTTATTAATATCACCTGTTTATTCTTCCTGTTGCTGTTCCTATCAGTTTATTTTTTATTTAGCATTTATTTTTCGTTAGTAACTTTATGTGGTACATTTGTTATTTTCCACATTTGTAGATGAAACTGAGGCATAAGAGTATTTACTAACTTCCTAAGGTCACAAAGCTAGTAAAAGGTGGACCTGGAATTTGACTGTCTACTTACTAACTCCAGGCTCTCTGTTCTTCACCGCTGTAGTTTACTGTTTTGAAGAGAACATATAACTTTTCTTATAAGAAGCATTCTGATTCCTCTTACATAGATCATTTTTTCCCATACTGTAAGACAACAGAAAGAACAGAGATGAAGAATTTCTTCGTCCAGCTGCTGACTCTTCAGTGACCCAGTCTAGACTTTTATCTTCTGTTTTACGCTTGTGGTAACACTTGGAATGCTCAGTTGCAGTGCAATTTCAAGATTTTATCAATTTTAGAAAAAATTTTTTTTTAACTAGAAAGTTCTACAAAGGAAGAAATTTATGTGAATATGAATGCATTTTATATATTTTCTTTCACATCATAAAAATACTGAAATTGTCTTGATTTTGGGGATGTATAAATCAAGCTTCCTTACTGAAGCATGTGTAGCTTGTAGCAGCAGCTGGGGGCTCTGCTGTCGCCTTGACGCTGAGGGCGTGTGCCAGCCGGGCTTCTGCTTTTCCAGTGTAGGCGCACGGTCTTTTACCCCAAATCCATGAAGTTCTAAAAACAGAAATTGACCACAAAACCTGACTAGTCTTGATTGCAGATCCAGATCTGAACTAAAATTAGGCCCCTTTTCAAGTATTCACACATTTTACTGCAGAAATATGAAAACATTTGATTTCTGGTGCTTAGATGCCATTGGTAGTGTTAGGTAGTATTTCTAAATCTTGAGGAGGGGAGGTTGAAGTTCTAAATTCTGAAACATACTCAGCCCTAAGGTTTTTGGATTGGATTGTGAATGTCTGTTAGACCTTTAGGTCACTATTAAAAACACTTAATACTCCTCTGTATCTTATGATTTGAAAGTATAAGGTTGGTGTACTTTTTTACCGCATTTTTGCTTTTTTTGAAGAAAATCATTTAGCTTGGCTGTGCTTTCTCCACTATAGACAGATTAATCAAAAATAAAAACCTCTTTAGTTTGCACTTTGTAGTCAAGCCTAATGTCCTTTAATGAAGTTACTGAAATATTTATGCTGTTTGCCAACCACAAGAAAAAGGATAGTTTTGAGTCTGCAAGGTTTTTGTATTTTCTCTGCTTTATAAAACTTAAAGGTGATATACTTGAAGAGTTTTCTTATCATGTTAATAGTATAATAGCTACAAGTAGGACTATTTTATTAAGAAAATAAACTAAAATTTACTGTGACATTTTAAGGTATAGGATTTTTTTGGCCACTTAAAAATATATAGATTATAAGCGGAAAAATTTTTAAAGAATGTATGTTTACGTCCCTGAAAAGTTATTTAATCACATGTGAAACATTATACTTTATGGGATAACCGTTGCAGCTGGGGGAGTTGCTCTGAGCTTTTTGACAGGAACTGAACACCACCATATCAAATTAGAGCTGCAAGGGGAATTTTAATAGGCAGCATATAATTACCAGACTTGGAATTAGACCAGAGAGCTAAGGTTCATACTTGGCTCTTTTAAAATATACCCTGAGAATGTTAATAACTGTTTGAGCACAAGATCGTGAGTTTAAAAGAGCCTTTTGCCCATGGCAGCAGATTTTAACCTTGGGCCTAATTGTTCTGAAAAGAGGTGTGCCATCTCCTGACCATTTCTTATAGCACTTAAGGTTTTTTTTCTCAGAGTTTTCCTGTCCCTAGGCCTTAACCTTACCTTATCTAATGTAAACATGTCAGGACAATTTTTGTTGCTGATGACTTTGGGAGAATGAAAGCAATAATACTTATAGTTGATTTTGATTTGATTTATTTAAAAAGAATTTCTTGAAATCCTCCTAAAGGTCACATTTTGTTCCAGGTACTCTGTAAATACAAATAATGATCCCTGTTTCCTTGATCTTCATCAGCCTTATGAGAAAGACAGAATATACAGGTAGTCACCATGAGGCTAAGTTAAGCTCCTTTCCTCTCCTGTGTGTTAGTTGAAATCTGTGAAGAAAGCTCCTCTGATCATACTGTCTCCCAACAAGTGAAATATCTGTGAACAGCCACAGCAAATGCCTGTGAGCACATACTCTTAATATTTCAGCAAAACTTTTTATCTTGTTTCCAAGTTCATAGTTTAGAAGGAATAAATCGGTGACAAATAACTTTGTTTCTCAGGCATACCTAGGGAGTCATAGATTATGGTATTTTGATATTAAGGGAAGAGACCAGAAAGTTGTACAAGGCAGACACAATTCAAGAAGTCCAGTGGTCGCGACTGCACACTGCCAAGGGCCAGGGCTTGATCCCTGGTCGGGAGACTAAGCTCTCACAAGCCCCACGATGAGGCCAAAAAAAGAAAAAACCTAACTCCTGGCTCTTATTTATTAAATAAAGCCGACTTATAGATTTGAACAACCTCTATCATATCATTTTATCACAACATAGTCCAGTGTTAGTACTAGTAAAAAGCCCCAAACTGCTTAGATTATGTTTAGTATCCTGTTTTTGAGAGTGCCAAGAATTATATAATCAGTTCAGTCGCTCAGTTGTGTCTGACTCTTTGCCACCTCATGGACTGCAGCACGCCAAGCCTCCCTGTCCATCACCAACTCCCAGAGTTTAGTCAGACTAATGTCCATTGAGTCAGTGATGCCGTCCAGCCATCTCATCCTCTGTCGTTTCCTTCTCCTCCTGCCCTCAATCTTTCCCAGCATTAGGGTCTTTTCCAATGAGTCGGTTCTTCACATCAGGTGGCCAGAGTATGGGAGCTTCATCTTCAGCATCAGTCCTTCCAGTGAATATTCAGGACTGATTTCCTTTAGGATGGACTGGTTGGACTGGTTGCATTCTTCCCTAAGGTTCTATATAGGTGAATTTTGGGGGGTGGTATAAATATCAGAGAAGACAGATCAATTCCTTGTGAGATTTAGGGACTCAGATTGATTTGGGTTGATTTTGCTTCTTATTTCTAACTAGGATTTGCTCATAAAGTATTTTATCTAGAAACCACATACAGTTTTTTTTAATTGGAGGATAGCTGCTTTATAATGTGTTGGTTTCTGCTGTACAGGAGGTGTGAATCAGCTGTTAAGTACACATGCATCTACATGTATCTCCTCCCTCTTGAGCCTCCTCCCTGCCACCCCCATGCTACCCCCCAGATGGGCACAGAGCGCCGAGCCTGAGCTCCTGTGTTATGCAGCACCTGCCCACTGGGTGTCTGTATGTCCCACCCCCCAGATGGGCACAGAGCGCCGAGCCTGAGCTCCCATGTTAGGCAGCACCTGCCCACTGGGTGTCTATATGTCTATAGTGCTGCTGTCTGTCTGTCCCACTGTCTCCTCCCTCACTGTGCCCACGGGCCTCTTCTCTGCGCTTGCATCTCTGTTCCTGCCCTGCACATAGGTTCATCAGTGCTGTTTTCTAGACTCCATGTATCTGTGCTTTTATATTTGTGTTTCTCTTTCTGACTTGCTTCACTGTGCATAATAGGCTCTAGGTTCATGCACCTCCATTCAGCTGACTCACATCTGTTCCTTTTTATGGGTGAGTAATATTCCATCGTATATCTGCACCACAGCTTCTTTATCCATTCACCTGTCGATGGATGACTGGTTGCTCCCCTGTCCTGGCTGCTGTAAACAGTGCTGCTGTGAACATTGGGGTGCATGTAGCTTTTTTGAATTACGATAGAAAAACCACTTACATGCAAAGTCCATTACGCCAAATGCCAGGCTGGATAGAGCACAAGCTGGAATCAAGGTTGCTGGGAGAATTGTTAGTAAGCTCAGAGATGCAGATGACACCACCCTTACAGCAGAAAGCAAAGAGGAACTGAAGAGCCTCTTGATGAAGGTGGACGACGAGAGTGGAAGAGCTGACTTAAAACTCAGCATTCAGAAAACTGAGATCATGACGTCCGGTCCCGTCACTTCTGGCAAATAGATGGGGAAACAGTGGAAGCAGTGAGAGGCTTTATTTTCTTGGGCTCCAGAATCACTGAGGACAGTGTCTGCAGCCATGAAATTCAAAGATGCTCCTTGGAAGAAAAGCTACGACACACCTAGGCGGTGTTTTAAAAAGCTGAGATATTACTTTGCTGCCGAAGGTCCATATAGTAATCAAAAGTTGTGGTTTTTCCATTAATCATGTACGGATGTGAGGGTTGGACTATAAAGAAGGCAACATGAAACAATTGATGTTTTTGAATTGTGGTGCTAGAGAAGACTCTTGAGAGTCCCTTGAACTGCAGCGAAATCCAACCAGTCAGTCTTAAAGGAAATCAACCCTGAGTATCCATTGTAAGGACTGATGCTGCAACTGAAGCTCCAGTACTTTGGCCACCTGATGAAAAGAACTGACTCATTTGAAAAGACTGTGGTGCCTGGAAAGATTGAGGGCAGGGGGAGAAGGGGGCAGCAGGGGTGAGGTGTTGGTTGGTAGCATCAACAACAGATATGAGTTTGAGGAAACGCTGGGAGGTCGTGAAAGCCGGGGAGACCTGGCGTGCTGCAGTCCATGGGGTGGCAGAGTGACGTGACTGGGCAGCTGAACAANAGGGGGAGAAGGGGGCAGCAGGGGTGAGGTGTTGGTTGGTAGCATCAACAACAGATATGAGTTTGAGGAAACGCTGGGAGGTCGTGAAAGCCGGGGAGACCTGGCGTGCTGCAGTCCATGGGGTGGCAGAGTGACGTGACTGGGCAGCTGAACAACGAACGGCAACAGAAACCACATACGACTTTGTTCCTGTGAAAACCTTCTCTTGGTTCACAATTAAGCCTGTGAAGAGCGTCGTGCTTGAGTGAGTTACAGTTGTCTGCTTTTGAATATAGTTCTGAATGCTCGTGGAAGACAGTGCTGGTGAAAGACCGTGAGAATCGCACGGCGGTGCTTTAGTTTCTGCTCTGAGAAGTTTAGAACGTGCACCTCGTGTGCTTTATAGTCAAGAGCGAGCGAGTCCTCTCCAGTCCAGGGTCAGCCTGTGTCTGTTTGTGGTGTTGCTCGCTCTTGAAAAACTGGTCAAGAATCTTTTCCTTTCGGCTCCTTGTCGTCGTGTCGCCAGCCGATTACCTGCCGCTTTCCTGGAGGTGCTGACCTAGCAGCTGCTGACCTAGCAGAGTGTTGCTCCCTGCTCTCCTCCCCCATAGGAATGCCTGCTCGCATGCCAGCATGACGCGTTGTCGTTGGCTCCCGTTTGGAATGCCTCCGCGGTTTCCCTTAGCGGCTGCGTCTGGTACCCTGCTTGCTCGCCGTCTTTCCCCAGGCTCCTTCCGTTTTCCTAAGCCCTGGGGCAGCGTCCATTGGTCTTGCTTCCTCTTTTCATCACTTGCCTGTTTGTTTCCACTGCTGAGTTTCCAGAATAAGTGTTCACATCACCGCATCTTTTATTTCACTACCTACTCTTAGTAAATGCCTCAGAACTTTAATTCCCTGTATTATTTCTATATTCTCTAGTCTCCGTAGCTGACTGATTTTTTGCTCTGTACACGTCTTCTGTGATTTCAGTGCTGCCATCCACTGAGCTGTTTGCTCACACTTTTTGCTCCATGGTTTCTCTTCCACTGATCTATGTTGGATGCTTCTTTGCTCTGTCTTCTTTGGGGTCTGTAAACTTTTTTTTAAAGGTTAACCAGATAGTAAATATTTTAAGCTCTGTGGACCAAAAGGCAAACTTGAGGATATTATGTGGATACCTGTATAAGCATTTTAAAATGCAGAAAACACCCTTAGCTTCCAGGCCACTGAGAAACAAGACGGGTGGGCAGATTCTGCTTTTGCATCGGGGCATAATTTGCTGAGCTCTGGTGTAAAGCTGTCAGGGGACCAGGAGACTGACAAAACTGTCAGTTTGTCTATTCAGTAAGACAGACCAGAAGGTATTGAGTAGATTTCCTTTGGTAGAGAAAGGAAAATGGTGGTGTGCCGGCAGGAAATCCTATTGGAATTCCTAAGCAGGTAGGTTTTACAGTGAAAGAAGTTAACTACCACTTCTATTAAATGTTTGCCATTTTCTGAAAATTGCGCAAATCATTTTAGCTTTTTCATTTAAACATCACTGTAGACTTGAAAGGTAAACATTAATATCCTCATTTTAAAGATGAGGAAAAGTGAACTCAGGGAAGTTCATTGATTGTCCAGGCTTGTACTAAAGTGCTGAGCAGATCCTAAGCTAACTGTCAGACTCCAAAGCTTGCTCTTGCCATCATCGTGTTCCCCCGTCAGGGTGAAAAAGGCTATTGTACAGCATAGATGGAACTCACCTGATGTTAAATATAGTATTTTGTTTCTTCAGTGAAGAAATAATCTACGGTAGGTTTTTTGCTTTTTGGAGTAAAAAATCTTAATCATAGTTAAATTTCCTTTGACTAGCTCTCTGGACCAATTTGGATTTTTAGAGCTGCCAATTAGTAACAGACATTAAATTTGGAAATTTGTCATAGATAATAATGTTCAGAATGAAATATTCATAGGAAATCATTGATACATTACTTCTTACCGATTATATCATCCATGTATATTAATTTCTAGAGAACATACACTAAAGAAGATTGTTGGTCCTTTGTAGATAAACTGATATCACTGAAAATACACTATTTAAAATCATTTGATAGCACAGTCTTAGTTAACTTCTAAGAGCTTACAGATGCTTCACAGTACAAGCAGATCTCCTTGGGTGCTTTTCTGGTTAAAAAAACTGAGTTTGCACTTACAAAAGATGCCTTTAAATGCAGCACTAAAGAAGCAGCTGCGTTTCAGTGGTTTAGACTGAATGAATGAGAAGGCTAGTCTATGAATTAGTTGAAAAACAAAAGAAACAGTGTTGTAGGGGAAGGTCTTGAATTAACGACCTGGCCCTGAAATGAAGAAAGAAGGTGAGGTGATGGTGAAAACATTCATGGTGGTGGGAGCAATCGTTGTGATGAAACCTCGTATTTGAGGGGCGGCATTTGGAGCAGAGCATGTTGGGAGGAGAGTGCCAGATGCGAGGGTGCACTCGCAGCTGGGATCAGGTTGCAGTGAATCGTCAGTGCCATTCCGATTCAACACTTTTTTTCTTTCTATACACTAGTATTTTTTTGAGTGGCTAAAATATATTAAATGGTACAAAGTTTTCTTAATTCTTATCATATATTTATTTTGATGTGAATCAGAGAAAAAGCTGGCACATCACATTTGGAACTTTACGAATATTGCTTAGGAGATAACTAAAATGTGTTTAGGTGACAAAAAAAGTATTGTTTAAAAAAATGAATTGTTAATAGTTGCTGATGACTGACTTTTACCAGGCCCTGTTAGAATGTTTTCTGTGTATTAACCCATTTACTCCTCAAATAATCTCGGTGTGATAGTGGGTACTATTATTATATTCTTCTGATAGGTGACAACAGTAAAGGCACAGAGACGTTAAGTAACTTTTCCACAGCTAATAACTGGTGTATTCAAATCCAGGCCAACTGACTCCAGAACCTGTCTTCTCAGCTGCATTACCTTAAGGCACAATGTTACTGGACAGCTGTAGCGAGAATGGTAAGGGCTGTAGGCAGATGGCTTATGTGTGTGAAGTAAGCCTTAGTGGAGAGAAACTGTTGAAGTTCTTATATTGTTTTAATATAAATCTATTATTTAGAATATTTTATTAAAGAATATATTTTTGGAGTAACATTATAAATATACTGTTAGATGTAAATTTAAATGATAGGAATATTCAGAATATGTTTTTTAATTGAGTTGAGGGAGTTGGGATTAAATTTAGGTACACTAGCTAGTAAAGTAATGCTTAAAATTCTCCAAGCCAGGCTTCAACAATGCGTGAACCGTGAACTTCCAGATGTTCGAGCTGGTTTTAGAAAGGGCAGAGGAACCAGAGATCAAATTGCCAACATCCACTGGATTATGGAAAAAGCAAGAGAGTTCCAGAAAAACATCTCTTTCTGCTTTGTTAACTATGNGTTGGTGATGGACAGGGAGGCCTGGTGTGCTGCAATTCACGGGGTTGCAAAGAGTTGGACACGACTGAGTGACTGAACTGAACTGAGTTAATTAATTGTCTTAAGTCTAGGTTTGGAGAAAACACTTGAGCCAGAGATTTTTAGGGGAAATGGAGAAAAGGGAGCTAGAATATAAGAACCATTGAAAAGAAAAAATAGGAAGAGAAGACTTAAGTGTGGGGAGTTTGTGAAGAGCCAGAGATCTATCCAGCTTGAGGGTAGGGTAATACCATTAGCAGATAAAAAATCAAGAAAGGGAGTTAAATAGCAGATGAATTTTGTTATGAATACATAATTTTTAAAAGAAATATGAAAATCTAAAAAATATTTGGTGGGCAGTTAGTGGTTATGAAAGCATAGTATGTAGTCAGGGCTGGGGATATATATGTTTAAAAAGTTACCTACTTAGAGGTAAGTGTTTCATATAATGAGTAGCAATGATGTAGGCCAGGTGTCTACAAACTTTCTTAAAGGGTCAGATATTACGTATTTTAGGTTTTGCTGACTAAGAGGCAAAATCAAATATAAAAGCCATTTTTGGCTCACATACCATTAAAAAATAAAACAGGCAGCAGGACCAGATTTGGCTAACGAGATGTATGGTCTGCCAGTCCTCAACATAAGTGTCTTAAATATATTGATAGTTGCTCGTAGACATCCTTTTTATATTGAAATTTAGAGGTATTCCTTCAGTTATTTCACTAATTGTTAAAAGTTCAGAAGTTGTGTATGTTATCTTTCTGGACAGGACCTTACTCTGAGTGAAATGTTTAATAATGAAGTTTGCTTTTAAGCAAGTGTGTTAAAAATTGCCACAAACTAATGTAGAAATCTTATCCTGCTACTTGAAGACAAACCAAAATTGGAATTGGTAATTTAGTTATAAATTTGAGAAGCTTCATAGTCAAGGAAAGTTAGTTAGATAAGCTCCTTTAAAATTGTTTCTTTGTTAGATTTTTACACTGATACAAGTCTGAAAATGGTTTGCTTGATCTTAGGGTATTCTTTGGGTCAGAGAGGGTTTTACAGAGTAGAAGCAGCTTTGGCGCTTACCCAGTGAAGGCCCACCTGTTACTCGCTATGCCTGGGCTTTGTTCTGTTCCTTCCCCAGGATATTTATGTCCTGCTGCCCATTGTTTTCTGAAAACTGGAAGTTGATTTTATTTCTTCTGTTAACTTCTCAGAGCTCAGATCAGTGCTGCTCTTTGTTAATTGCATCTTGATCTCTTGGGTTCATCTACCTATAGAAGAAGACAGTGCCAGTTACCACTTCCTTTCAAAAACATAACGTTTGTTATTTTTTTGTTTTCTTAAAACTCAGTGCAAAAAAGGTAATCTTTAAGGGAATTCTTGACCAGAATGATTGATATGACTGGAAAGAGCATTTATGATTTATATTCAGTACTGTTGGCAATATTGTGGCTTTTGATAACTTAAGATGTGGCTTCCCTGGGGCTTGGTGGTAAGCCAGGAACGCACCTACCAATGCAGGAGACGCAGGTTCTATCCCTGGGCCAGAGAGACCCCCTGGGGAAGGAAATGGCAGCCCACTCCAGAATCCTTTCCTGGGAAAACCCACGGACAGAGGAGCCTTGGCGGGCCATGCCCATGGGATTGCTAAAGCACCGGACACGACTTAGTGACTAAACAACAGCAAATACAAGATGACTAATGCTTTACAAGTTGTTGAATGTAAACAAATGAACCAGTTAAATACATATAACTAAAAGTAATTTTTCTGAAATTTTTTCGTTAACCCTGTAGTCACTTGTTTAGTTCCTTATCTAAATATTCTATTGAGATTTATTTTGTGTTTGTAGTCCTACCAAAGGACTTCAGTAAAGATTTGTCCGTGCAGTTTTGTATGAATTTGAATCTTTCTCTATTGCAAAGTGTTTTTTGTAAAAGGAAGAGAAAAAAATAGGTAAGCTTTTTAAGCATGGTAATAGTGAAAATTTATTCATAGAGGATATGATATCAGTTGTCAGTAGGTAATTACAAAGTTGTTGTGGATAGGTCGGGTGAGTAACAACTCTTATTATATATTCCGGATACCATTTAAATCGTGATTACTGAATAAATTACTTAAAATTTTGTTTAGAATATGTCTGAAATATAAAAAACCTATGTCTAAGCATCATGGAATTACTTTAATGAAGAAAATAAATGGATAATTTCATAACTTGCCATATAATATATTCGTTTGAAAATGTTACATTCTGTTGAATGTTTGGCTCTATATTTATTTTAAAATGTGTTAAAATTGAATCAGCTCCTGATGAAACATCTAGAGCATCAGTAGTCCATTCTCTGCCATAATGCGTGGTTAACACTCCAGATGATAAATACACTTGGAGTGACGGTTTTTTCCTGTTCTAAATTTGCAGTTCAGAATGCAGTGATGGAGAATGGTCTGCTTCTTTGCCTCATCGGTTTTCTGGTACAGAAAAAGATCAGTCCTCAAGCGATGAAAGCTGGGAGACTCTGCCAGGAAAGGATGAGAATGAACCTGAACTGCGCAGTGACAGCAGTGGTCCTGAAGAAGAGAACCAAGAACTGTCTCTTCAGGAAGGGTACGTTAGCAGGAAGACCTGCGATTTTCACGTGTACCGCGTGGAGTGTTGCGCATCACGCTCAAATGCTGGGCATGCTGTTAATCACATTTACAAGCCCTATGTAGGACCGGTAGATGCTGCTCAGTTTTGTTATGCTTTTGGTTATTTTCCAAAGAACAGTTAACTCGAAAATACTGGTAATTACAGTGTCTTCTCTTGAAGTACAGTCTGTGTTTCCATTTTGCTTTATTAAAAGAAACCGTGGGCATTTAAACGATCATTTTGGTTGAGTCAGGTATGAGTGAGTCAGAGCCACCTGCTCCTCAGTGGAGACGCTGACGAGGCGGAAGGGACAGCCGTCGGGGGGAGTCTGGTTTGTTCTTGGGGATGCAGGCAGTTGTAAAAGGTGAAGTTTTACTGTTGCTGTCTGATTGCGCTGGGTGACATCTTCAGTTAGTGGGTGGATGTTAAATAGCTTTGTGTTTTCCTACCTTTAATGGGAATGCTCCAGTGCAGAGCTTGTCAAGTTTATACTCTGGAGGGCTAGGTGGTAAGTGTTTTCAGCTTTGTGTGTCAGTGTAAAAGTAGCCGTGGGCAATATGTAAATGAGTGGGTCATTCATATAGCTGTCTTCCAGGAAGATTGTTTTATGAAAACAGGTGGCAGGCTGGAAATAAGCTGTGGGCCATTGTTTACCAGCTCTTGTTCCACTTGTATTTCCCGGGTAGGAGAGACTCTGGTGTTTAGATTGATTTCATACATACAGAAAGAATATGTACTCATATTCTCATGCACAAAGAATTTTTTCTGTTTTAAATCACAGTAAAGAAGTTTTCCCCATTTTGTATTTTATAGGCTTCTAATAAGAACGTTTGTTGGATTTTAAAGTCTTGTCGGCACCAGTGGAAATGGCGTGATGATTTTTTACTTTGGGCCCAGTAGTCGTGAGCAGTCATTCTGCTCCTTGATTTCCTAACACTCAGCCACCCTTACCTCTTCTTATAGTTAACCCAGCATGACCACATAGTCATGGTTTTTGTTGTTTTAATGAGCTGCTAGATTCTTTTTTGCTGGCATTTTACGTAGGATTTTTACATTGAGAGCTGCGTGAATTTTCCCTATTCGTGGGTGTGTTTTTTTTTCGGTCTTGATGAATTTGATACTTTCTTTGCTGAAAGAGTATATAGATATATATTTATTTATATACAGTGTGTCTCTTGGTGTTTAAATAGCTTCTTATTCCTTTAAAGGCTGTTAGTGAAACCTTTCAGGCTTAGTATTTTGAGGGAGTATTTCTTTGATAATTAAAATTTCTTTATGATGATAATTGGTTCTAATTTAGTCTCGTGAAATCTATTTTGGTAAATATATTTTCTTAGGAAAAAACTATTTCAGCTTGGACAAACATCAAATTTTTTTTTTCAAAATATATAAAATTGCAGCTTGAGATTAATTCTTTAAGAAAATCTACAAATAAAAAAAATTAGAAAATTTGTTAAAGAAAGGAATTTACAAACAACTGGTTTGGATAATGGTTGGTTGAAGTGGCATTTTTTCCCCCTCTTCCTAACTTTATGTTGATCATCTTTAATTATCATTAGTTTCGGTTCAGTTGAGTTCATTTGCTCAGTCGTGTCCAACTCTTTGCGACCCCATGCANATCTACAAATAAAAAAAATTAGAAAATTTGTTAAAGAAAGGAATTTACAAACAACTGGTTTGGATAATGGTTGGTTGAAGTGGCATTTTTTCCCCCTCTTCCTAACTTTATGTTGATCATCTTTAATTATCATTAGTTTCGGTTCAGTTGAGTTCATTTGCTCAGTCGTGTCCAACTCTTTGCGACCCCATGCACTGCAGCACGCCAGGCCTCCCTGTCCATCACCAACTCCCGGAGCTTACTCAAACTCATGTCCATTGAGTGGGTGATGCCATCCAGTCGTCTCATCCTCTGCCGTCCCCTTCTCTTCCTGCCATCAATTAGCTAGTTTATTAAGTATTAAATGTTTTGTGTGTAATCTGTGGAAAGTTTCGTCTGTAATGCTTGGCACGTAAGTTTCATGCAGCAAGCATTTACTGAGTGTGCAGTGTGTGCCGGGTGCTGAGCGTGCACTGAGCGTTGCACTGGATCCTGGGATCGTGCCAGTGAGCAAGGCCAGGCTCCATCATGAAGCCTACCTGATGGTGGGGGTGGCAGGCAACAGTAAGATGGAAATAATCGTAAATCACAAACTGAAAATCACGGTGAAGGGAATGAAGCACAGACGTAATAAAGCAACTGATAAGCGCTTGTGTTACTTAGAATGGTCAGGGAGGATTTCTCTTAGGAATTGAGTTTTGAACTGAGTTCTAAAAGATGAGAATTGGCAGTTGAGGGAGAGCGCTTTTTTTAATATAAACTTATTTATTTTAGTTGGAGGCAATTACTTTATAATATTGTATTGGTTTTGCCACACATCAGCATGAATCCGCCAGGTATACACATGTTCCCCATCCTGAACCCCCCTCCCTCCTCCCTCCCGTACCATCCCTCTGGGTCATCCCAGTGCACCAGCCCCAAGCCTCCAGTATCATGCATCGAACCTGGACTGGTGATTCGTTTCACATATATTGTACATGTTTCAATGCCATTCTCCCAAATCATCCCACCCTTTCCCTCTCCCACAGAGTCCAAAAAGACTGTTCTATACATCTGTGTCTCTTTTGCCGTCTTGCATATAGGATTATCATTACCATCTTTCTAAATTCCATATATATGCGTTAGTGTACTATATTGGTGTTTTTCTTTCTGGCTTACTTCACTCTGTATAATCGGTTCCAGTTTCATCCACCTCATTAGAACTGATTCACATGTGTTCTTTTTAATGGCTAATACTCCATTGTGTATATGTANTGGGAGAAAAGAATAGCAAATGAAGCAACTGACAAACAACTAATCTCAAAAATATACAAGCAACTCCTGAGGGAGCGTTTTCTAGGCAGTAGGAAGGATCTGGGCAGAGGTGCTGGAAAGGAAAGGGCGTGGCATGCCAGACGACAACGGGGCTGGAGCAGGTGACAACAGAGAGCAGGAAGAGAAGGTGTGGACGGGAACCGGGCTGGAGAACACACAGCAGCTGGAATTGCTCAGAGTGCGATGAGAGTTTAAGTGTGGAGAATTAACTGATCTCATACACATTTTTAAAAGATCAAACAGCTTTGTGGAGATTGAATCGGAAAGGGACTAAAGTAAAAAGGAAGGTGAGAGTGAGTTAGCGTGTGAGGCATTATCTGATAGAGTTTTGAAAGGTGAACACGTTTGGGACTATTCTTGAGTTAGGATTGGTGTGTGAGAGAGGGAGAAATTAGTCAGTTATGACTGGGTATTTTGTCTGAGCACTAGGTAGACATTAATGTCATTGACTAAGGATGAGGAAGCCTGGAGAGAGAGTTGGCAAGTAGGAACCCCTTTTGGAATTTTAAGTGTGAGTTAGACATGCATTGTAGGTGCCAGGAGACACGTGGCTATCTGGCTTATAAATTTAAGGGAAGTGTCCTGAACCGTAGTTAGGTGCACAGATACATGCGTACAAAAGAACCACAGTTGGAAGCCGTCTAGTGCTTGTGCTTGTGTCCTGTAATAAAAGGCGCAGTGATTTGGTTTAAAAAAATAGAAGTCAGCTGGTGAGAAGGGCAGAACTAACACGCTGTACAGCAGTGGTATTTCCGTTGATAGGAAAGGCCAGCGTTGGAGTGTATAGTTTAGGAGAGGTCCGAAAGTTAGCTTTTGAGATAAAGTAAATTTGTATGTTAAAATTTTAAGGATAGCCATTATAAGAATAAATACAGAGTATATGTGTTAGAAACATGTATACAAGGAAAAAGTAAACTTGAGAGATGGAAAAATAACATTTAAAGTAAATCCAAGTAACAGTAAAGAAAGGAAGAAAAAGCGTTAAAACATGGAAGAAAAATAGAGATTGAAAAAGCAGCACATAAGAAAAAGTTCTGTAATATAAGCTGTTTACTCTCTGCTTGTGAAAGATAAAGCTTCAAGTCAGTTAGATTTTTTAAGTTAAATGTTGTTTACAAAATCCACACATAAAGCATTAGCATACAGAAAGATTGAAAGTTAAAGGACAGAAAATGATATTTCAGGGAAGTAACTAACTCAAAGAAAATGGACTAACTAACCATACTAGCATTAGCAAAGTAGACTTACAGACAGAAAAGCATTTTTGGGAAGGTGATGGTCACTACATGATAAGTCCAATTTTCCAGTAAAATGTAGCAGTTTTAAACTTGAATGTACCTAATAAAATAGACTAAAAAGATAGAAATCAAAATTTAATCAAACTAGAGAATATTGACAGGTTTCCTATCATATTAGAAAAATTTTAAATACCTTTCTGAATTTCTGATTCATGGATACAAAAAATTAATTGCAGATTTGAGCAACTCATTTAAACTAGGTTTAATGAGCACTGCATGCTGTGGAAGACAAGCACACACGAGAAGGCATTGTGTACTGTAGCCTGCAGAGCACAGGTGGACATGTTTCGGAGAAGCAGGATCCTGCAGACCAGTTTCTCTGACCACTGAGCAGTTAACTTTATAAATAATACATACATGTTATATAAAACCCCCTTTGCATTTGAAATTATCCATCCTTGTAAAAAACCAGTAGGACAAAGAAGAAATGATACTAGAAGTTTAAAAAGCATGCAACTCAATGACAGTGAAAACACCACCAATGAAACCTGTGGGATTATAGTGAAGTTGATAGTTACAAGTACGTTTATCTTTATAAATACTTATGCTAGGAAAAAAACAAAAGCTGAAGGTGGAGTAGCTATGCATTTAACTTAAAAAATAGAGAAGGAATGTTAGAATGAATAAGATAGGATAAGAATCAGAGTTAGAGAAGCCAAGAACAAGAGTCAGCGCAATTAGAAACCAGTAACAGCAGAGAGGTCAGAGAAGCCAGAAGCTGGCACGCTGAAAAGACAGGGCAAGAAGACATCGCAGGCGGCAGTGAGCAGGGAAGTAAGGGCGGCGCAGACGAGTGAGGTGGGAATGCGGCCGGGGACACAGCCGCAAAGCCAGTGGAGGCCGCTTGGACCAAGCAGAGCGCCGGGAACTTAGGGGTGGAGCATTCGAAGACTTCGAAGGTGACAGCTCCCTAGAAAAGTGGAGTTTACCAGCACTCACTGCCTTAAATAATATGGTAACTATTACANGGCGGCGCAGACGAGTGAGGTGGGAATGCGGCCGGGGACACAGCCGCAAAGCCAGTGGAGGCCGCTTGGACCAAGCAGAGCGCCGGGAACTTAGGGGTGGAGCATTCGAAGACTTCGAAGGTGACAGCTCCCTAGAAAAGTGGAGTTTACCAGCACTCACTGCCTTAAATAATATGGTAACTATTACAGACACGTAATCCGTGGTTTATACTCTTTCTGTGGAGAAAACAACCGATCCACATGGTTTTAGAGCTGATTCTCTTAATTCTCTCTAGACTTTCAAAGGTCATATCGTGGTGCTTTTCAAGAGAGTGAGAAAGAGCTGTTTCTCCAAGCCATTCAGATAAGGCCAGTCTGACCCTAGTACCGGAAGTATACGTGAGGAAGGTTGCACGCTTGCTTCATTCATCGAAGTATGCATCAGACTCTTAAACAGTCATTGGGAATCCAAGTTTGTTAAGTGTATTTTTTAACAGGTAAAATTGTTACCAGTTTGAGTTTATTCCAGGTATGTAAAAGTAGTTTCATGGAGAATACCTATAAATGTTATCACCACATTACAAAATCAGGAGAAAATTCAAATGACAGACTCTGTAGGTTTTTTTCTCTGTGGGGGAAAAAAATCACTTGTAATGTTCAGCGTCTCATCATGATAAAAATTCAGAAACTAAGATCAGAACAGAATTTCCTTGCCCTCAAAAAACGTATCTAAAAAAATAGAAATAATTTTCAATAAAGAAGCATTTAAAAAAACTTCCCCCTTAAGATCAGGAGTAAGACAAGTGTACCATTTCTATGGCCATTGAGGGCGAAGTGTTAGCATGGCAGGATGGGAGAGTGATAAAAGATAACAAGGATAGAAGAGAACCAAACTAGGAAACTGTGCTTACAGTATAAAGTCTTAATGTGCAGAGTGCATAGTGAGCCAGAAATCAGTAAGCAAAACTTAGTCTGATTGTAAAATGATCAAAACCTTGAGCAGATAATTCACTGAGGAGGAAATATTAACGGTGAATTTAAAATATCAGAAGTTGCTTAGATCATTAGCAATCAGGGAGTGTACATTAAGACCACAAGGAGGGGCCTTCCCTGGTGGTCTTGTGGTTAGGCCTCTGTCCTTCTCCTGCAGGGCGTGCAGTTTCGGCCCCTGGTCGGGGAACGAAGATCTCCCGTGCTGTGTGGTGCAGCCAGAATATAACAACAGGAAGAAAAGGGCCACAAGGAGGTGTCTTCTTTTAATCACCTGTTGCGTTAGCAGTGGCAGCTGTTTTGGAGGACATAGATCAGTTCTTACACGCTGCTTGTTGAGATGGATAGTACCCAAGTATGCATGAATAAGAAAAGTTACTGTGTTCATACATAGAGTATTACACAGCAGAGGTAATGAATGAGCCATAGTTACACACAGAAACATGGATGAATCTTAAAGACAGAATGCTGAGTGAGAATAACCATTCCTGGGAAAACGTGTATCATACCTATTTCATAGAGTTTAAGAACAGGCAGTAGTGAATATCTTATTCAAGTATAGAAAAGTAGTGGAAACACCTTTCTGACGAGGGGACAGAGGCAGCCTAGAGCCGGGGGTGTGCTGGTGCTGCCGACGTTCTGCTTCCTGGCTAGGGTGGCTGGGCTCCGATTGCTCAGTGTGACATTCTGTGTCGCTAAAATAGGTGGCATAGATTTTGCATTTGAAAAAAAAAAAAGGAATTAAAAAATAAAGGGAATTGAAGTTGAGAAAATGGAGATATTTACGAAAGGGAAGAGATTCCAGGTAGATTTGGGGCCTGGGAAAGGGTTGTCCGCACCCCTAAAAACCTAGAAGCATGGTTGTTTGCTTATAGGATGTTCAAGGAGAAGGTAACTGACTGATGATTAGAGCAAAGGCAGTGAGATTCCTGAGAAGACGACCCAGAGCTCAGGAGGAGGGCTCAGGGACCAGAGAGACCCCTCCGCGGCAGCTCGGGGGCTGGCAGCGGGGCCTGGGTGCTTCTGTCGTCCGGTGGTTCATTTTTCTTTTTAAGATGAGAATCCCTTCTGTCATGCTGTCAGGCCAGCTCGGTCCAACCGCAGTGCCCCTCTTCTTGCCTGGCTGGTCCTGTGTTAAATGGTGAATGACCTTTGTGTGGCACGCCGAGCACACGTGCCACACGGCGGTGATTCTCTGTGTCGCACCTGTGTTGTGATGAGTTGTGAGAGAGAGAAACAAGTGGTTAAGCAAAATATGTAGCCAAGGATTATTTACATAGTTGAAAGAGCATTAATGACGTCATCATTTAGATTCAGAATAATTTATTTTAGTTTTCTTCTTTGAATTTAAAAACCTCGTAAATTAATATTTCTTACACTGAATAATTTTCAGCCATGCATTTGAGTTCTGTGTTAGATATCTGAATTTCAGCGTAGCAGTCGTTCTGACAGCTGTATAACAAGAAAGAATGTGTTTCTTGTAGGTGTATCTTGAAATAACAGACATTTTCAAGGACTATTCTTGGCTTAATCTCTAAATTATTTGACTTTTAAAAGATTTCCTTTTCAAGGGTTTTTTATTATATTTGCAACACAGAGAGAGAACCTATTAGGTGTCAAGCACATGTTACAGGGAGTGAGGCTAATGAGTGCGCTAGGCTCAGGTGTGTCCGACTCTGCGACCCCGTGGACAGAAGTCCACCAGGCTCCCCTGGCCATGGGATTCCCCAGGCAGGAGCACTGCAGTGGATTGCCATGCCCTCCTCCAGGGCAGTGAGGAGAGATAACAGCGTGTTACGCCCTTGAGAAGTTGCCAGTCTGGGAGGAGGCAAGTGAGTCCCAGGAGAGTTAGAGGACTCTGTGCCAGGTACGCTCAGAAAGCTGTGAAGAGAGGTCTGCTGCGCAGGGACTTTTAGTTTGATCTGTACTTTTAAGACTGTTTGAGGCTTAATTTTCCTGAAACTAAATTGTGCACAAGAAAGCATCGACTATCTTTATGTTTTAGACATTAAAACTTTAACAAAACAAGCATATTTCGGTATGCTCATTTCTCTCGTTTTCTTAGACTAAATCATATAAGCATGTTATTGTGAAGTATAGTTGAAGAGCAGAAATTAAACATTTATGGGTTTAGGTTTAGAAGGAGATAGTTTCTTTATATTAAAAATGTGTTGTTTCTTGTGTGTGGGCATTGTCTACATCTCTTTCATAAATGTTTTTATCCCTGCAGTTAAATTTGCACATTACAATGAATGGAGTTCTAATTGGCTGTTCTTCAAGTTGAGAAACATAAATTGTTGTATGACATTATTTCTCATCTTAAACCCAAACTATAATGAAACTTTGCTGAGACTATATTATTTAACCTCCTTTTGGTATATACCAAAAGGTATTTTTTTTTTTTGTCAAATAAAATGAATAAGAAAATTCTACCAGTATAATTGTCTTATTTGTTAATTTGAAAGTGGCTTTGTTCAGTGTCTGTAGCCTTGAGATGCCTTTTCTTCCCATGTGTTATAATTATTAGTGTCTCTCAGTTTGGCCTTCATGTCCAGGTTTTTGGTGTTTTGGCTTTTCCATGAGCATTTTCTTTAATGTGTCTGTTGTGAAATTTAGCAGTCAGTTTCTTTGGCTTCAGAACCCTGCACCCTGTTCAGAGCGACACTGAGACTTTGTGGAAACCTCTTGTGGCTCTTTCAGTGCTTGTGTTCTAGAGATATTGGAGGCAGCATGCATCCTCATGGGGCAGACCTGGCGCTTGTTTAAGGCTAGTGGCGCCAGAATGTGACGCCCCCAGGTGTGCGCCCAGGGGCCTCAGTGTCATCCATCGGATGCTCTTTTTCCCCGGTTGCTCTCTGGCACTTCTGTGCTCCTTATTCTCTCCACCTGTGTCGTTGATTTCTCCATCCCTGTATCTGTTAGCTTGTTTTCCAGTGGGTGAATGGCTAATAATAAACAAGAAAATGGTAAGTACAAGGAAGGTCTATAAGGAAAAGAAGCAGAATGCTGTATCAGCAGTGACTACTACTACTACTAAATCGCTTTGGTCGTGTCCGACCCTGTGCGACCCCAGAGGTGGCAGCCCACCAGGCTCCCCCGTCCCTGGGATTCTCCAGGGAAGAACACTAGAGTGGGTTGCCATTTCCTTCTCCAATGCATGAAAATGAGAAGTGAAAGAAGTCGCTCAGTCATGTCCGACTCTTTGCAGTCCCATGGACTGCAGCCCACCAGGCTCCTCCGTCCATGGGATTTTCCAGGCAAGAGCACTGGAGTGGGGTGCCATTGCCTTCTCCATCAGCAGTGACTGGTGAGCTGCTTAAAATGAGTGGTCACGACAGGCTTCCCTTGAAGCAGCGACATTGCCTCTGGTCTGAGCAGCAGGCAAGGGAGTGGTAGTGCATGCCTCTGGTGGAAGGCATTCCACGTGGAGGGGGTGTCGGCAGGGCGGGTGAGCTCCACAGCTCCAGGAGGAGAGAGCACAGCGGGTGAGCAGTGCAGGTGGGGGCGGCGAGCCCAGGGGCGGGCTCCTGCTGTGCAGGGTTAGTAACCCAGGCCAGCAGCATGGCCTTACTGTAACTGAGGGGAGCTACTTGAGATCGGGATTTAACCATTCAGATTACCTGGGGTGAGTTTTTCTTCTTTTTCTCCTGCAAAAAGAAAATAGTGAGAGTATAGATAATATATATCAAATAAACGGATTCACATCTAAAGGCAGATTTTTGAGAATCACGTAAGTACCAAGAATTTAGAATTCAAATAAAGTGTCTACTTACACTAAAGAGAGCTCTTTAAAGAAAAAATTTATGATATGTTTTAAAATAATAATATTTTTTCTTCCATGAAAACGTTTGTAATAGGGAACAGACATCCTTGGAAGAGGGAGAAATTCCTTGGTTACAGTACAATGAAGTCAATGAGAGCAGCAGTGATGAGGGGAATGAGCCCGCTAATGAATTTGCACAGCCAGAAGCTTTCATGTTGGATGGTAACAATAACCTTGAGGACGACTCTAGTGTGAGTGAAGACTTGGATGTGGACTGGAGGTACGTAGCACAGTGCACCACCATGCTCACTGTTCACTGCGCAGAATTCGTTCACGATTCTAGATGATAAGAGCCGGATCTCTGACACCTGAGAACTGTCTCTATGTTTCTCATCTGTCAGTCTTCCCCTCCTTCCAGGCTCATTTCAGATCTTGCTTCCCATGTGAACTCTGGTCATTGACCTCTTCCTTCTTTGACCATTAACTCTACAGATGCTTACCTTGTATCCCAGTTATTGACATACTTGTTTGAGGTTTCTGACTTTTAAATTTGGCATTAAAATTTTTTTATGACAAATACATATTGTGTGTATTGATCCCCTTAATATAGCACTTCATATAATCCTGTAAAAAATAAAAGTCCATGATGAATACTGCTAGAATTTTGAAACTTGTGATTGAATCAGAAGAATCAAGACTGTAATTTTCCTTCTGTATTTGCAAAATACAGTTGTAGCTTCCCAGAGATGTTGAATGGATTAAATTTACTTCATGCTGCAAAGAATAGTGAGCTTCAAATAAAAGTAACATATACATTAAATGGATTATAGAATTGTTACTGCTTATGAATAGAATGATCAGAATTTATCTATTTTGGTTTATAAACATAGACCTTTTTTTCAAGTGTGCACAGCCCTCTGGAATAATTACTGAGATGTAGAGAGAATGTTTGTTCCAGCTACTCTGTTTTTGTTACTTTTTCTGGAAAAAATTATGGCTTGATATTACCCTTATTTTCTTCTCTGCACAGATATATTTTTAAGAATTTGTCTTATTTTTCCAGTTAAAATTCCATTACAGAAAATTTAGAAAAATAAAGGTAAGAAAATCTCGTTCAGACCCCTGGTGATATATTTTTAAGGCCTCCTTTGTGTCTTCAGTTTCTCTTTCTGAATGTTTTTTCTTTGTACTTCTCTGAATTGTTCCAGACACGAAACTCAGTGTCTCCATGACTCTCCTTGCTGGCCCTTTTCTCCCTCCCTCGGGAGGAGTCAGAGCAGACCTTAGCGACCCTGTTACAGAAGCAGAAGGGGGATTCTTCACAGCCACACAGTTAGCTTTAATTCAGCCTACAGGCTCTCTTCTGAGGCCTGTTTTCTGTCTTCCCAAACACAATGGAACCAGTGGCCTCACCTAGTTCTGTCTGGGTGACCTTGAACACCCGTTTTGTTTCTCCCCTCCTTCAGGCCTGCTCACTCCCCTCTTACTGAGCTTGTTCATTCTGACTTTTTTCCTAATGGCATTACGCACCGTCATTTCTGACAGTGCTCAGCAGGATTGTCTGCTCAGCATCATCTGTGCATGTTGGGAGACACTTATGGTTTCATATGAGAAATACTGTATAAACGCTCCGCCCTACAGAAGCGCGGGAATGCCCTTGATGATTTCCTTGTTGAGATAGTGCAGTAAACTTTTCACCCATAAAACTTGATCTGCACATCAGATTGCTTCTTTAGGACAGATTAATAGGTGATGGTATTACTAATGTGATACTTTTTAAGATCTTCATATATGTATTTCTAAATAACCTTCAAAAAAGGTTTCCCATAAAAATTTGAAGAAATGATTGAGGTCTTTATTGAATGAATTTTAACTTAAATTTGCAAGCTTCTAATTCATTGATGATTGTTCTGGATATGGCTGTTGTATGAAGATTGTAAAGATATTACTGATTGCCGCTCAAGTTGTGAAGCTTCAGAGTAGTTTGTTTTTTTCTCATATGGAAACCAATTTAGCCTTGATTTTTAAGACAAAATTTTTGAAATTACTGTTCTGAATTTTGTCTAAATATGGCAACACCTCATTTGCTTTGGTGGTATTCTGTTCGATTTATGTGGTAGTAGTTAGATGTTGATAGGGTAAAAATACGTTTTGATTTTCACATTAAAATAGCATGTCATTTGGCATCTTAAAGGAATGGCCGTGGTGAGCAGCAGCAATTCTTAGGTAACTCCAAAATTGAACGCTTTTTTTTTTTTCTTTTCAGTTTTGCCTCAGCATAGAAAAAAAAAAAAAAGATTAAAGTCTGGTTTTTTATTTTAGCTTAAAGGAAAATGGGAAAAATCCTCTCTCAAAAGTTGGCTTGCTTGTTTGTTTTCATTAAGTCACAGAAATGCTATAGGATGACCAGAGACTATTTCATGGATTTGTGTGGTAGGAGTTGATGTGCAAAAAACATAGATTTTAGATTTAGACACATCCCAAATGTACCGTTTATTTATTCTTTGATAATTTAAGTTTTCTCTTGGTTAGAAATTCGGTTACCATTTTTATTTTTTAATAATTATCAATCTAATAAGAAATTGGGATGATAATACTTAACCTAATTAGATTGTGAGAAATTCTTTATGGCTATAATCATGGTATAAGAGTAGAATTTTTAAAACTCTTGAGATCATTTCAGACTTACAGGAAAACGGCAGACAGCAGTGCAGAACACCCCCATGTGCCTCTTACTAAGATTCTGTAAATATTGACATCACCACGTCATGTTGCCATTCTTTCCTCTACTTATGTTTTTTCCTGACGCAATTAGTAAGTTGCAAACATGATTGCCTCTTTACTTAGAAATCACCTGGAATGAATTTCATTAAAATGGGAAGATTTTCATATACAGTAAAATTATAAAAATCAGAAAATCAATATTGGTACAAGTACTATTCTAATCTACAGACCTATTCAGATATCTATAATTGTCCCACTAATGCCATTAGAGAATTTTTTCTGATGCAGTCGAAGGTACATTAGTTAACATGTTTTCTTCAGTTTCTTTTAATCTGAAACATTTCCTCAGTCTTAGTTTTTCATGAATTGGGTATTTTTAAAAGTACAGGCCGCTTGTTCTCTAGAATGACTTGTCGGGAGCCACGTTAGGCATTACTGACAAAATGGAGGCGTGGCCCCAGCCCCCCTCCTCATCCCACAGGCCCGGTCCCGGGGTAAAGGCGTTAGCTCTTGTGATTCTGACTTGTTCTTTCCTTTCTTTGGCTGAGTTGGCTGGAAAGAATGTTAAGGTGCTTATGGTTCTTGAGAGAAGTGTGAGAAAGCACAAAGTCTTCTGCAGTTGTGCCCAGAAAATAATCTATAAAGTAACCATTGACATTTGTTCAAGGATCTTTACAAAGAATGTTCCAGGATGAGCACGTAGGCTGCAGCTTGAGGCCACAGCTTGAGGCCACGGGAAGGATTGTTATCTGAGATCTGTTTGTGAGGGAAATGTTTATGGCAAAAGGAAGTTTGTTGAGCTTAGGGTTTAGGAATAATTAAGTGTTACAAACCTTTTTAGGAGATAGTGAGCTTAGGATAGATACTAGAGGCAAGCAGGATTTAGAAAGATAAGAAATAAACTGAGGAATGTGGTATGCAGCCCAGACGTGAGCATGAGTCACGGTGTAATCACAAGTAAACACAATTCTGAGAGAATCGCTGAAGCAGGAACTCTGTTTGAAGGGCAACAGTGAGACCATAATCTGGGTGAGGGGGAACTAAAAATGTCAAACCTCTGACCTAATGCTTTTGTCAAAGTGTAAAAGAAGACCTGATGCTTGAAATAAACATGTAGCCCCGCACCTCGAGTCAGGCTGCATCATTCCCCACCAACACCGCTCGTCCCTTCAGGCTGACTCCCTGGCTGCTGGAGCTGGACTCCAGCAGTGTCTCTTAGGTCTGTTTTGTCCGATGGCGCGGTTAGGTGTGAGTTACACGGCGTTAGGCAGACCGTCGGAGCAGGGTCTGTCCTTTGTCCGATGGCGCGGTTAGGTGTGAGTTACACGGCGTTAGGCAGACCGTCGGAGCAGGGTCTGTCCTTTGTCCGATGGCACGGTTAGGTGTGAGTTACACGGCGTTAGGCAGACCGTCGGAGCAGGGTTCTGTTCTCAGTGCATGTCAGAAGGCACGTGGTGTCAAATCACCCCATGATGATGTTAATTCTGGTCCCTTGGTGCAAGTACTGTCTCTCAGAGTTCATCCCTGTCCAGCTGCCGCTTTTACCTTTATAGTTAAATAAGCATCGCGTGGGAAGATGACCTGTTTCCTCCCAAACTGCTTGTTTCAGTGTCTGTGGTGCATCTCCTCTGAGACGGTTAGTACCATGGTTTTACCAAATGAACAATACTGGAATTTGTAATGTTCACTGGTTGTTCTTCAGTTACCAGAGTACAGCCAAGTTAGGCTGTGAGTGTCTAGGGTTGCTTAGCTTAGACAAGAAAAGAATTTTAGGGGATAATTGCTTCTCCTCACTTGAAAGAGTAAGGGCACGTAGTTTGTGTTGCTTCAGCAAGCAGAGCCGCGCACTGAACTCGCACATTCCAAGCTTGCAGTGCGGGCTCTCCTCTGCCTCGCGCGCCTGCTTAGGGAGCAGGCGTGTCCTGCGCGCAGGGAGCGGCTCTGCTGCGTCCCGAGTGCCTGCTCTGGCACGGTCTCTGCACAGCACCTGTGTGCACTTGCCCATTGTTTCACAGGTGACAGTGACAACCCAATAAAATTTTCTTATTGTTTAACAGTGATTCAGTTAAATGGGACGTTGAATTCCTGTCTGTCCGACTCCAAGACTCTTCCTCTCTGCCCTGTATCTCACTGACAGATGGAGGAGTGAAATAGTGCAAAGGAGGCTGGATTCCGTAATCTAAGTTTCAGTTCTAATTCTGAAATCTGTGATTACTACTGAGCTTTAATATAGTTTTCATAGAAATACTTGAGATCTCTGGGCCATAGATTTGTGATTTTAACGGGGCACAGAGGCACATCATAACTATTTTGAGCTAGCGTAATTGACTGGGCGTTATTGACTGTGATACTCAGTTTCTGATAGGAATGCGGAGCTCAACAGAAGCTTGTCTTTAAGTAGACAAAATAAGCCCAGTTTTGGAGATGTTGAATTCGAGGTGGTAACTGAGGTGAAGTGCCCCACAGAAAACCAAAAATGTAGGTCAAGAACTCAAGAGTGAGTTTTATTAGGTAAAGGCTTAGGAATTATCTGCAGAAAGGATAATTGAAGGGATGGAATTCCAGCAGAACAAGATTTAGAAAGATAACGCAGGATGTCTTATGTTTTCTGAATCTTGAACTATTTAGTATTTCCAACTCTAGAGGAAAGGGAGGAATCTGTGTATATAAAGGTGGAGGGGAGAAGATGAGAACCAGATTAACACACAGTATTTTATTCAAGTGGCTTACAGCCCTCGAGTAATAGAAGTGAGCAGTTAGGAGCTCAGATCTTTTTCAAACTGAATGGTAAGGGAGACACCCTAGTCCTTAGAAAAGTAGAAATTAATGAGAAAAACTTGAGAAAGTAAAGTCTTCTTAAGCCAGAGTGACTAAGCAGTGCAAGGTAAGAGAACAGAAAGAGGCTCTGACCAAGGGCAGAGTTAGAATAGATGGGATAATTCCTACCATGCTCTCACCAAAACGCAAATTGGAAACCAAAATAAAGAGGAAAGGCATGGAAAAGAATTAGTAGATAGAAAGTATCACCTTTATCCTAGCCATGCATGGTTCCCAGAACTAGAACTAGAAACAGTGGAGAAGTTTCTTACAGACCTTATGCAGTGAGTTGGCAGCCTGCTAGGGTGGGAGTGGCGTCTTAACTCCTTACACCTGACATTTAATTTCCTGTTGGGTTCTTCTCGCTCCTTACCCCATAAGATTGTATTAGAATACTTTAAGGCTTTCTGCCTGTGTGTTTATTGGCTCGTCAGTAAGCTAGTGTATAATTATGTCTTCACCACTAAGGTTCCCAAATCATGGTTGTCCTTCTTTTCCCCAGCTTGTTCGATGGCTTCGCAGATGGACTCGGAGTTGCTGAAGCGATTTCTTACGTGGACCCTCAGTTCCTCACTTACATGGCGCTGGAGGAGCGCTTAGCCCAGGCTATGGAGGTACTTCAGTGCTCTGGTGCCCATATGTGGTTGGTGGGATGCACAGTGATAAAAATTAAAGATTTTTCTAGACTGCTTTCAAGAAAAGGTGAATAATTTTCTTGCCAGTATAATAGCAATTACTGAGTAGTGGTTCACGGTATATATAAATTATACTTGACATCTTCCCCATTTGCCTGAAATTACAGTATTTTCCAGTATCTACTGCAGAATCTAGTATTTGTTTTTTTACATTTAGGAAATACACTGCCTCTGTTGAATTATACAGGTCTGTGAATCTGAATATTTTTTACACACACACACACAAGTATATTTGTTAAATGAAATTAAAGATATCTAAAGACATATTTCAAATTACTCCCTTTTTTTGTTCGCACGGCTTCTGACTCTCTCCAGCTGCTTAATGCAGTTGGAACATTCGCTCCCCTCATCCCCACACACGTACACAGGCGTGTAAACATGCACACTGGGTGCCTGCTTGTCTTGCCTTCTCTGCTTTGTTTGACCAAAACACAAACAGCTTCTTCAAGGCTGTATTTGCCTGTGGCCGAAAGCCCGGCTTTTTCACGTTTGGGAGCTTGCGTTGCACCGGTGGATGTCTGTTAAGAAGTCCTGTAATCACTGTCTCCGTGGAGATTTCCATGGAGGAACGGCAATAACATGAATGAATCAAAAGTAAAAGAACGAAAAGGAATGAGAGGGCGTTCAGGAACGCTGCAGTGGCACCTTATCTTGAAGCCCCACGAGGTTAGGTTTGTGAAGTAGGAGACAGGTAGACCTGCTTACCTACATACGCGTGTGCGCACGCAGGTCACGCCTGCCTTGGCGGCACTGAGGCGTGCGTCCTCCTCCACGGAGATCGTTGCTCTTAGTTACTCTTTATAGTGTGTTTTTCTCAGAGTGACGATAGGAGGAGAAACGCTGTGTGTCGTGGTGGTCGTTTTGAAATGTGTAGAGATACCCAGTCACTATGTTGGTAGTGTACCAACGAACTAATACACTGTTGTAGGTCAATAATACGTTCGTTGGAAACAAACAAACTCGGGAAAAGAGATGAGGTTTGTGGTTACTCGAGGCAGGGGGTTGTGGGGAAGCGGGAATTGGATGAAGGCAGTCAGAAGCATAAACTCCCAGTTACACGCTAAACACGGAGAAGGCAACGGCACCCGACTCCAGTACTCTTGCCTGGAGAGTCCCAGGGACGGGGAGCCTGGTGAGCTGCCATCTGTGGGGTCGCACAGAGTCGGATGTGACTGACGCGACTTGGCAGCAGCGGCACGCGATAAATTTCTACTGGAGATGGGGTGTGCAGCACAGGGAAGGTACTTAGCACTGCTTGTATTGATATTATATGTGAAAATTGTTAACAGGTTAAATCTTAAGATTTCTCATCACAAGGAAATAATTTTTTTCTGATTCTTTAATTTTGCATCTATTGAGATGATGGGTGTTGTTGACTAGACTTGTTGGCATAATGGTTTCATAATGTTCCCTATGTCAGATCATCATGCTATACACATCAAATTTACATGGTACTGTAAATCAGTTACATTGCAGTAAAACTGGAAGATGGGGAAAATACCATATACTAGAAGAAAAATTAGAGCATCATGAGACGGAATTACACATTCTTAGGACTTTTCCCGGTTATGTAACTCGCCTTGCCGAATCCTGACACGAAAACAGTGGCACAGCGTGGTGACCTGCGTCAGAAACAGAAAGTATAAAGGTTAAGATCGCTGACTTCTTCGGGTTAAACAAATTTTAAGTGACCACACAAATATATCAGTATCAGAGTCTGGTTTTGCAGTGCTTAGATAGCTTTTTCCCATTGTGCTAGTGGTTTATGATCTCCTGCAGCGTGGTAATATCTTTAGAAAGAAGTTTTGAAAATTAAAAACTTTATTATTTGTTATTAATGAGAAATGTGACGTTTGGCATCCTGAAAGAAGAGCCAGAGAGGCTTGTTCCGAGGGTCATGCTGGGTAGAGGCAGTAGCTGCGTGGCAAAGACCCGAGCAGGAAAGAGCATCGCCCGCCCAGGGAGCTCAGGCTCTCACTGCCGCCTCTGCTTTCAGGGAGGCCCCGTGGCTGCGCACTCTCCGTCGTTCTCACCCATCAGATTAACGACGTTAAGTGTCTCCCTTCCCCACAGCATAACCGCTTCTTCAGATTGAGTGCTCAGCTTTATTCTATTTGGATTTGACTGAGAGCTCCAGTACTTTGGCCTCCTCGGGCAGAGTTGACTCATTGGAAAAGACTCTGATGCTGGGAGGGATTGGGGGCAGGAGGAGAAGGGGACGACCGAGGATGAGATGGCTGGATGGCATCACTGACTCGATGGGCGTGAGTCTGAGTGAACTCCGGAAGTTAGTGATAGACAGGGAGGCCTGGCAAGCTGCGATTCATGGGGTGGCAAAGAGGCGGACACGACTGAGCAACTGAACTGAACTGAGAGGTGTTTCACTTCTAGAGAACCAGTACAGTTCCTTCTTCCTGTCGGTCTCGAGAAATCTTTATTTTCCTAGGTCTAGCATGCACGCACTTAATCATTTTGAAAAATGAACTGAAATAATTTATAATTGAAGATTTTTCCTTTTAGCTTTAACACTAACATTTTGTGAATAAGTGAAAAACAGTTATGAATAATAAGCAAACTGAGCGCTTTGCTTTTGGTTTTTTTCTTAGCAACCCTGTCTCTTTTTGGCAATTGTTGTTTTCATTTCTGTTATTTTTCCAATACTAGACTGATCTTTCTTTTTGCATAGTAGCTATTGGTTAATACATTGGCAATAAACATTTGCCTTGTTATCTTTCTCAGATTTGAGTGAGAAATAGGGCAAAATACTTAAGATTTTTAACTGTTTGAAACAGTGGTATTAAAACTTTTTACGTAGTCTCCCCCAAGTTTAACTATTCCTTTGTACATCTTGACAGTGACATCTAAAGACTTTTAGCATAAAACCTAAGTACTATTATTAACCTATTGTACCAGTTTGCAGTAAAAATATCTTAAGGAATTTAAATGTAAAAAAAAAAAAAAACTGGTGTAGATTGAGTTAAAATTGTTTGTGGTATCTGTTGATCAAGAACAAACTTACATACAAATTTTATATATAATTACTTAAACATAAAGTAAACTTTCATTAGAAATGCATCTCTTAATGACATGGAGGCTTTTTTTTCCTTCCTGATGGAGTGAATTTATTTACAGAGTGAGACATAAGTCAGCATGAACTTTATTTCTGCTTTTCATCTTTATGAATGAAGATTGAGAAACCTTATTCAGGTAAATCAGTTGGTAGGGATGAAAGGAGTTTATCACATCTTTGTCCCTGAATCCTTCTGAGGTATTTGCCAAAATCCCCAAAGCTTGTTGAGCGCCTCCTTCAGTGTTTTTTTGAAAGTGGGAAATTGGAAGTCCTCCACAAAGGCTTGTTATTCGATCATTACAGCTCAGTGTGACCCCAGTATTTCAGATTGCCCCTCTGAATGGGAAAGAAGTACGCTTTTATTTTTAAGGTGGAAGAAGAGGAGAGTATAGAAGAAGGATGTAGAGAGGGGAGCCAGCACGGTGCTGTGCCAGACGTGCATTCTCAGGCAGCCTCCTTTGAAGAGCGATGACGTAAGAAAGTTATGGGAATTGGGTCTTCCCAAGACTCCATACCCATAAGCCCTGAGGAAAATCCTTACACATTTACAGAGCACTTCTTATACACTGGGGTGTAGGCCTTAGAAGGATAGTAAATGAGATAGACGCGTAGACTTTTGAGTTAGAGTGATGCTTTTAGGCAGTGTGACCTTGGATAGTTGACTTGACCTCTTTAAGTCGTAGGTCCTCATCTACAAAACGGGAAAAAAACAAAGTTTTGCACTTAGCAAGGTACCTGGTACCGTCATCAGCTCTCAGTAAATGGCTACATTCAAAGATGCCTTCAGATTATCAGCCAGCCAAGTAGTCGTCTAACATCATGAATTAGTGGTAATCACTAATCTGGAATTAGTGGTCATTCAAAGTCCGTAATAAATCATTTGATATAAGTCTTCATTCTTTAAAAGCTAAATTATTTTATTCTGTAGAAACTAGATTCTGTGCCGACAAAGGATTGTGCTGCTTTAAGGCTGTGTAGGCCATCTAGTTGTCTTTCTGACACTTGGGCTAACATTTGAATATATATTGTACTAAAGTGTAGACAGATTTTTTATGGATTTTCATAGCAGTGTCTGTAAAGTGGTCTTTCTTGCACTTGTTGCTTATAAGTGACCCCAGATCATCTTAAATATATGTAAGTGCCAAGAGAATAAGTTATTTTTACATACATTGAAGTTTATAGATGAGTTGTTGCAGAGTTCACCTTGAGAAGTACGTAGGAAATTGAAGGGCATTCACGATTGCAGCCGTGGTTACTCAGGAGAAGCAGGGAGGAGTGACGGGCTCTTCCTTTCCATTCCTGTCTCTTTATGGGAAGCTTCAATGTAAAGAGAGCTCATCTGTGCTGCGCATAAGCAAGGAGAAGGGGCTCTGCCTCAGGGAGGCCCATCTGGGGAGGTGCTCCAGGCTGACTCTGCTCTAATACACGATTGCGCCACTGGCCTCATCATTCCTTCTGATGACTGCAATGTGTAGTGCTAATAAACACCCGAAATTTCAATACATGTAAAAATCACGGTAACAAGGGATTAGAATGAAAAGGGAGTGTTTAGTAACAAAGATCGTCCTAGAAAATGTAGGAAAGCACACACAAGGAGCAGCCACCACCAGGATCCTAAGGAGAGTTCGCCCTGTGCTCCGGGGCTGGGCCACACCCTGGTGGGGATGCGCAGCCGCGGCTCAGTGAGCGGCAGAGAAGGCGCTGCGGTCCTCGGCTGGCAGAGCTCGGGGCAGAGCAGCCCTGCAGGGTGGTGTCTGGCTGGACGTTGTGTCTGCGGTGGGGGCTGGGGAGGCCTTCTGGCCGCGTGCCCTGCAGGAGCTGGGTGCTAGAGAAGCTGTGTCACTGCAGGAGGCTGCTGCCGGAGAAGGCTGTTTGTGCCACAGAAGCCGGCTGGGCTTCTCACGAGGACCAGGAGCAAAGTCCTTTCCCTGCTGCTGCTCCGTCTTTTCAGCAGTCTCTGTGAATGAAGCTTGACATCATGGTAGCTGTCAGGAGGGAAAATATTTAATGGCCCAAATCCATTTTCACAGAGCTTATTAAAGTAGTGAATTTACATCTGAGAATGAGAATTGGTCATTGGAACAGTCCATATATCTTTGACTGTTTGGATTCTGTATACCCCTTTCAGCAAACATTTGAACTCCCATCCAGTACACAACAGCTACGTTTGTGTCTAGCAAGACAGAGCAGGAGCTTTCACTCTTGCCCCCGATGAGCGGATGAAGAGCCCCGAGAGTCGCTGCCTTCATTGCTGGCTGTGTTAATGACCCCACAGGTTAAGTCAGCCGTACGGGGTGTTCTTCTACATAAAGATCGCATTGTAAAGTTGACTGCTGTATAAAATAAAAATGGGAAGGATGGAGCAAATGGTTAGATGCAGATAAACGTAAACATCCACCAAGCAGATGGAGCGTCTGCAGAGCCGCTGCCCCCGTTTCTGTGTTTGGCCACAGGCTGGAATTGACAGCGGCGGTGTCCTTTCCCCTTGTTCTCCCTGTCTTCAGCGAGGATCTGCCTGGTTAGAGTTCTTTCCTTGGTGGCGGGACCCAAGCCTGCGGCTCTCTGGAGCCTCGTGTCCTCAGTCCTCCTGCCTTTTCTGGCTGCTGTCGTCTTCTGGTGACTTAACTGTCGGGGACAGAGGTACTGAGAGGTGTGGGCCCTGCACTCAGTTGTCCCTCTACAGGATGTCCAAGGAGAGCAAAGTGGTTCTTGGATGGTCAGCCTCTCCTGCTGGTAAAGGAGACTTGAGTGACGTGGAGATTCAGAGCAGTTACATCTGAATTCAACTACATATCCGCATTCTGAGTTTTAGAATCCTGTTTTTTAACCAGTTAGTGGTATAATTTTTGAGAAACTTGACAAGACTTAGAATTAATTTAGAATGTATGTTTGGGTTTTAGAAATAGATTTTTCCCGGGCCATCGTGGGCACACTCTGGCTCTTATCCTGTGCTTCCGTTTGGAACTTCGTGGGCCCAGGCTTGTCCTCTCCCCTTGTCGGCCTGCAGGGACACTCGAAGGGCCCCTCACACGTCAGTTTTTGCAGTCGCCGTCACTGCCGTAAGGCCGGGTGGGGCAGGCAGCTGGGCCCCCCAGGCGTGCTTTGGTCGGCACGCGGCTGCATTCCGCCACTCGCGGCTTAGTTCTGATACTGCTGCAGCCTGTGCCTCGAGGGCCTCCCACTCCAGGTGGCAACGCACTCAGCACTGAGCTCACGCTGGAAGACCCCGCCACACAGTCTGTTCTTCCTTCATGGGATCGTGCCTGACACTCTGGGCTCAGCCACAAGAAAGGAAGCAGTACTTTGAGCAGGATAAGAATCACTAACTACAATTAGGCTGCATGTGTGTGCACCCGATTGTTTCCGACCGTCTGGCCCCATGGACTGCAGCCCGCCAGGCCCCTCGGTCCGTGGGATTTCCCAGGCAAGAGTACTGGAGTGGGGTGCCTTGCCGTTCTCCAGGGGATCTTCCTGACCCAGGGATCAAACCCGCTTCTCCTGTGTCTCTTGCGTTGGCCAGCAGATTGTTCACCAGGGTGCCATGTAGGAGGCCCGGGTAAAGTGACTTCTGAAGAATATAGAAATAGCAGATTTAAGGGACGGCCTTAGGGCTGAGATGAAGCACTTTGCCACTCCGCCCGCAGAGTTAAGATCCAGACGGTGTTGAAGAGGACAGCCATGGTTCTTAGACAAGTGTTTGTACTGCTAGGCTGGCAGAACTTGTTGGAAATCTGCCCTCTGGTTTTTGGCAAAAACCTGGCTTTGGAGTGCTGGAGAAGCTGCTCCCAGGGAAGTGAGTAACTGGAAGCACTCCTACTATGAAGCCACCCAAGATGAGTGCCGGGGAGGCTGCTGGCACTTCTCCCTGCAGCTGTGAGGCACTGGGGAGAGTGCGCATGCTTCTAGGGCCAGGCGCTAGGGAAGCCTGTCCCTGGAGGAGCTGACCGAAGCCCTGTGCCTAGAGACAGGAAATCTTCCTCCGCGCTGGGGGCAAGCCCGCTGGAACCAAGCAGCAGGCTTTCCCTCCTGTCTCTCCAGCGCCCTCTACTGCCTGAGCCTGAGGCAGAGGAAGGACGCCTGACAGACCCAGAACCCTTCCGCAGTGTGGAATGAAGGCGTGTTTGGCGCTGAGAACACTGTGTTTCTGTCTGCAGGTCTGTCTGCAAGTCCAGCGTCAGACTGCGGCTCAGCGTTGCTGACCGTGTTCATTAACTTCTGCAGAAAACCTTTCTTTGCCTTTTCCTTTCTCAGTCCGGACTTGGCTTCCGCCCTATACTCGTTGTTAAGTCTTCTCAAATTCTTTTTAGAAAGATGGTTGCTGAAATACCTAGGCTAGATTATGAGGAGTATACAAAAGACTGTGTTTGCCATCCAAGGCAACACAGTGTTAACCATCAGGCAGAATCCTATTCCTACCTAGAAAGCCTGGTTTATTCTGTATTGTGGGTAACAGACATGTAATGTGAAATCTACCATTCTAACCATTTTTAAGTATATAGTTAAGGGGCATTAAATACATAAACAGCAACCACATCCCTCCTCTTCTCATTCTGTGGCAGCCTTCATTCTCCTGTCTGTCCTGTGGAGTTTACTACTTTGGGGACCTCGTTTCCGTTCAGTTCAGTCACTCAGTCGTGTCCAACTCTTTGCGACCCCATGAATCGCAGCATGCCAGGCCTCCCTGTCCATCACCAACTCTCGGAGTTCACTCAGACTCATGTCCGTTGAGTTGGTGATGCCATCCAGCCATCTCATCCTCTGACGTCCCCTTCTCCTCCTGCCNTTTGAGCATTCTTTGGCATTGCCTTTCTTTGGGATTGGAATGAAAACTGACCTTTTCCAATCCTGTGGCTGGAAAAGCCATGCCCTCCTCCAGGGACCATCCTGACCCAGGGACTTTACCACTAGCACCACTCAGGAAGCCCTACGGTCTGCCTTAAACCTACACAACCTCATATTAGGGATACAGTATTTATCCGTCTGTGATTGACCTGTTTCACCTAGCACAGTGCCTTCACTGTTCACCCTTGTTGTAGTGTGTGTCAGAATTCCCTTATTTTTCAAGGCTGAATTGTACTCCACTGTCTGTATGCACCAAATTATTCCAGTTTTATTGGGATATAATTGACATGTAACATTGTGTAGGTTTAAGGCGGACTGGAGGGCTTCCCAGGCATCGGTTACTCTTAGGGATTCAGCTTTACGCACAGGACAATCCGTCTGCATGTGCCGTTTCAGTCTTCCCAATACCGTTTATTAAGGAGATTGTCCTTTCCCCATTGAGCAGTCCTGACTCCTTTATCGGCTCTTGTATTTTCCAGGGTTTATTTCTGGGTTCTTGATTCTGTTCCACTGTTGTGTGTGTCTGTATTTATTCCAGTTCCGTACTGTTTTAATCACTATAGTTTTATAGTATCAGGAAATGTGATGCCTTCAGCTTTATTCTTTGCTTTGGCTATTCACGATCGGGGTCTTTTGTGGTTCTATACAAATTTTAATGTAAAGTTAGGTTGCCTGAGTAATACCTTTTTTTTTAATGTAGACTTCTGTGTTATAAACTTCCCTCTTAGATCTGTTTCTGCTTCATCCTGTAAGTTTTGGCATACTGAACATGTGAACACCCCATTGGTTGTTCAGAGGTGTTTTGCTTAATTGACACATAGTTATGAATTTTCCAGTTTCTTCCTTTTGTTGGTTTTTTATTTCTTGCCATTTTGGCCAGAAACGATCGCTGGTGTGACTTCAGTCTTGTTGGATGGTCGAGGCTTGTTTTGAGCCAGGCTCTAGCCTGAAGGCTGCCCCTAGTGTGCCCAGGGAGAGTGTGCCCTGCTGCCGCTCTGCGGAGCGCTCTGCGTCTCCCTGTGGGTCACCTGCAGCAGAGCCCGAGTCCAGGGGTCCCTGCCTGGTTTCTGTGTGGGCAGTGTCTCTGCTGCGGAAAGTGAGCTGCTGACCCCCCCCCCCCGACATTACCTTGTTGCTGTCTCATCTCACCTGAGATCCCTTTCACTTGCTCCCTCTGCTCAGGTTCTGTTATTTGGAGCCTGTTTTTCATGATTGTTACATCCTCTTGAGTTGATTCTTCATGTAATAGTCATCTTTGCCTCTTCCTGCAGTTTTTGGCTTAAAGTTTTTTTTATCTTATGCGAGTATAGCTGCCCCTGCTCTTTGATTTCTCTTGAATGGAGCGTCTTTTTCCGTCCCTTCACTTTGAGCCTGTGTGTGTCCTGAAAGCTGAAGTGAGTCTCTTACAGGCAGCCTGTGGCTAGCTGAGTCGGCTTCTCTTTCTCCCTTTGCCGCTGTGCGCCTTGGTAAGAGGCAGGCAGAGAGTGGCATGTGGGGTGGTGAGAAGCTGCTGATTCTTTCTTACCCACTGTTGTCCGGCTGTTTTACAGTTCCCTTGTTCCTTTCTCCCTCTCCTGTTGTCTTCTTTGTGACTTGATTCCATTATCTTTTGTGTAGACAATGTAGATATATTATCTACACAAAAATTTAATGCAGATTTTTGCTTTATGATTTCTTGATACTTAGTTTTGCTGGTAACAACTTCAGTTGCATGCAAAAACCTCTGCCCTTTTACTCCCCCCTTAGGTTTTTGATGTCCCAGTTTCTCTTTGTGTATTGAGTATTCTTTAGCAAGTTGTTGTGGTGTACTTACTTTGAATACTCTTATCCTTTAACCTTAATACTCAGAAAAATGGTTAATATACTGCCATAATACAGTATCAAAGTATTCTGAATTTGACCATATACTTACCTTTACTAACCAGTTTGTCCATTCATTCATCAGTAGATATCTGGTTTATTTGTACCTTTTAGATCTTGTGAGTATAGGTCCTGTCTGCAGTTGTAATTTGATTGTAGTCTAAAGAGCTAATCAAGCCAGAAAAGGATGAGGCTGACTCCTAGTAAATGGTCGTATGATCTGCTGGTCTTCCTGTCTTTCTTAGAATAGTGACTTTTTCCAGACATTTGATTCCTTAAATAAAGTTCACAGCCCAGATAACTGGGAGTTCGGGCACATGTCAGTGAGGTTACAGATTTAGTCCAAGAGCACCACGGTGAGGTGAGTCGCACGAGTGTCGGGCCTCTCGGTGCACGCCGAGTTAGGTTTATGCTGCATGTACTGTATTAAGTGTGCGGTGGCAGCGCGTCTGCAGAAATGTATGCGCCTGAATGTGAGAGTACTTCATTGCTGGAACACTGACCGTGACCTTAGCCTTCAGTGAGTCACAGGAACAGCAAAGTTCACTGATCCCAGATCATCAGAGCAAAGATGATAAAAGTAGAAAGTCTGAAGTGTGAGAATTCCTGAAATGTGACAGAGAGGCGTGAAGTGAGAAGTGCTGTTGGGAAAGGGGCTCTGATAGATCTGTGGAGGCAGGGCTGCCAGAGATCTTTGGTTCGTAAAAAATGCCGCATCTGCCACGTGCAGTAAAACGAGGTGCGCCAGTTCCAGTGAGCTGGTGACGTGGGCGCACGGCTCTGCGCCAGGGGTAGACACTGCCACTCAGGAGCACAGTGTTTGCTTCCCTGCCTTGAGCATCTTGTAGCCTCGGCCATGTTTCACTTTCAGAGCTGAACCTGTCCAAAAGACTACTTTCTTTCGTGTGATTGATCTCACACAGAAACTCACAAGTTAGAGGAGAACCACTGTTTTGAAAATATAAGTGTGGTAGTCAAATAAATGGCTATTGAGACAAAATAGGTTTTTGTTGTATTTGTAAGAAATAAGTTTTTTTTTTTTTCCCTGTGTCTATGGTATTTTTGGTTCAATGCGGGACCAAAGCGAAAGAAACCGACAGGGAGAGGGTGATGCTTTATGTGATTTTGGATGGCACCTTTAAACGTGGCCTCATTGCTGCCTAAAAAGTGCATCTGACGGAGTGCTGTGCCTGTCCATTTTCAGACTGCCCTGGCACACTTAGAGTCTCTAGCAGTGGACGTTGAAGTGGCCAATCCACCAGCCAGTAAGGAGAGCATCGACGGTCTTCCAGAGACCCTTGTTCTCGAAGATCACACTGGTAAGAGCAAAGTTTACCTCTGATCAGCGTGTCAGATGACACATTGCATGCTCAAGTGTGTTACCAGCGCACGTAGAAGATAAAGACGCGGCCAGACGCTTACACTCGGTTTCCTGTGAAGCTTAGTTCTGGCAACTTACCTACTGGAATTCTTAAATTTATCAAGTGATAGGTTGGGGCAAATGTGCTCCAGTCAGCTTTTCTTCAAAAGCAATGTTTGTTAAATTCCAAATTGTCATGCATTAAGCAGAAATATATTTGCCAATTAATTGGTCAAGTTCTGGTTCTTGGGTCTTCTGTAGTTATCCTTTATGAGTTAATGTGTTGGGCTTCAGTTTTCCTGAAATGGAACTCTGTGGGGTTGATAAGTCCCGTTGCTCGTTCTTAGCTATCGGTCAGGAGCAGTGCTGCCCCATCTGCTGCAGTGAGTATATCAAGGACGACATTGCCACAGAGCTGCCCTGCCACCACTTCTTTCACAAGCCTTGTGTCTCGATTTGGCTACAAAAGGTGAGTCGCAGGTTTACCTTTTTAGAGTTAATATTTTAATGGTTTCTCCTACAAGTTAATGATGATAGTAGTGTTTTTTAAGCCTGTTATACTTAGCTACGTACACAAAGTATTTTTTAATTTAGTGTTTAAAATTGGTTACCTTTTAATGATTACACATTAATGGTAATATCAAGCTGTTTTACCTTACTAAAGTGTGAGTCACTCAGTCATACTCGTCTCTCTGTGACCTCATGGACTGTAACCTACCAGGCTCCTCTGTCCATAGGATTTCCCAGGCAAGAATACTGGAGTGGGTTGCCATTCCTTCTCCAGAGGATCTTCTTACCCAGGGATTGAACCTGGTTATCCTGCGCTGCAGGCATATTCTTGACTATCTGAGCCGTCAGGGAATCCCTTTTACTTACTAACATTTTCTAAAAAAACAATTTAAGAAAATGATGTTAGGATAAAACTAGTTACATCTTTGAGTGCATCTCTGAAATCTGATGTTTTCAAAAGTATCCTAAGCCGGGCAGTCTGTGGGACCACTCAGGATGCCGTGACATCGCACAGATATTCTGCTCCACGAGACGGCATCTCTGACAGTGAGGATGCACAGGGTCTGACTGTGTAGCACAGGCAGCTGCAGTCAGTGTCCCGTGAGAAACCATAATGGAAAGCAGTATGAGAAGGACACAGAGAACTGGATCACTTGCCGTACAGTAGAGATTAACGCGGCATTCTAAACCAGCTGTACTTCCATGAAATGTTTAAAACGTAAAGTAAAAATGCGTTTGATGAATATTTAATAACCTACCAAGCACCTCTGATGCAATTTTCACACACTGTTTTTTAATGTTTACCCAATAATTTTTAAGTATCTTTGAATTACTCAAAGCATTTAAATCTCTGAACTCTGTTCTCGCATAAGAGTATTTACATGCAGTCAGTAGAAGCCCCCAGATTGCTTTCCCAGCTTGGCTACTTTCGGATCGGGCTCTCTGTCGCCTCCACGGCCGCTTCCTTTGATCGCTCTCTCTCGCTTCCACCCTCTCCATCCTCCCTTTTCTTTCCTTCCTTTTGCTTTGGTCTTGGTCCCCTTCTACTGCCACTTCATCTCTGTCAAAATTCGAGCTAATCTCTCTCAAATACAGTGTAGAAGTGTTCATTATTCCTTTATAATATCTAAAGTTTCTGCCTAGGCTTTCAAGGCCTTCTGGGATCTAGTCTGTCCTTCAGATTTGCTCCTCTGTACCTTTGCTCGTGCCTAGCCTGGTGTGACCATCTCCTCACTGTAAACACAGAGGTTCTGGGGGCGCTCTGGCTTGCGTTCCGCCTTTTCTGTTCTCAGTGTCCCCTTCCTTTAACGCCACAGTAGTGTCAGAGCCTCGGGAAGGGCCGCGTGCGGCCTGCACTGCCGCGTGTCCCTCCTGGGCGGCGCCTGCGCCTTCCCCACTTCTCCTTGGAGCTCGGGGACACTTGGTGTCCTCACTCTCGTCTCCGGGCAGCTGTCCCTCCCACAAGGCTCCCCAGCCGGAGTGTGCTTGGCTGAGACTGGACCCCTCTGTTTGGCTCTCAGTGGTGCTCTGTGGCGAGTGCACAGTGCCTGTTTGCTGAATTCAGTTCTTGAGTTGTAAATATGACTTGTGTTGGACAGTCTTGAATTGTGGATGATTCTGCCCTAACCCAAGGTTGTAGTTTCCTTAGTCCCTCTCCTGTCAGGAAGCAGCATGGTGTGAAGCCTGTCCTCTGGGGAGAAGGTTCCCAAGGTACATGTCTGTCACCTTCAACAGCATGATTTCTTCAGCCTGTTTGCTATTGGGGAGATCTCTGGGAAAAAGAAGATCTGTGAGGGGATTATCTATTGCCAGATGGCAGTCTCTGTAGTCTGCCATTGGTCCTAAAATCGTGCACTCCCAGTCTAACTGCTCTCCCTGTCCACCTTCCCTTATTCAGAAGGCACCTAACTCTCTCAACTTTCTGAAAAGGAAGTGTGTGGCTTATGAAGAAGGGCTGCAGTCCACCTGCTTTGACGTGTCTGCACCACACTAGAGTGAGGTTTTACTGCACATGAGTAAGATCTAGGGGGTGATTTGACTTGATAAATGCATGAATTAAGTAGGCCCCTGGTTTCTCTTAATGCACACATCATAGACTCATAGCGGTTCGCTTCAGAGGAGGACGCGCCCCGCGACTCCTAGCTCACCCTTGTAGCGCCTGTGTAAGTGGAGAGTGCCGTAGACACTCAGTGGATACCCACTAAAGGGAAGACGGGCTACCTATAACACATAGAGCTGATGAGGAGACATTGTCCTGTCAAAGAAATCAAGAGTCTGATTGGGATGAGGGGAAAGCGCCTCAGAATTCTGCTTCTCTGTGTTTGTGGGTTGACGTTCATTTGTTTTACATTGTCTCTGACTTTTCAAGGATAATGCTACTGTTCTGATACTTCATAGAAATTCAGACCTTTCCGTTTGTTGGCTGCGAACTTGCTTTTTCTCTCCCTCCATTTTTCTCTCTCCAGTCTGGGACCTGCCCCGTGTGCCGCCGTCACTTCCCGCCTGCTGTGATGGAAACGCCCGCAGCTGCTTCCTCTGAGCCTGATCGTGACGCCCCCCCTGCAAGTGACAGTGCTGCAGAAGCCCCCTAAACCTTCCCACTTGAACGAGATCAGTCTATCAAAGTAAATCTGCAGATTCCTTCTAAATCTGATGTGCAAATAATTATATATAAATATATTAAAAATGCTATATATAGTCTATGCCATAGTTTAGAAAGAGAACATTAACCTTTCTAAACTTAAGTTTAGGTTTGCAGAAAGTACTAAACGTTTTCAAGCTGAATGTTGAAGTAGTGCATCCGTTTCCTTTAGTTTAACATGTTATTAATTGTAAAGTCAAGCTTATCGGTTAATTCTCTCCAGAAGAAGTAATCATCTATGTGGCACACATTGTTGATTTTGTCTGGAGTACTGCCACTAAGTGATTATAATTAAGCTTTCCTATTTGCATCAAATGTGAAGATTGTGATTACAACAGTAGTAAAATTTGGTTTCGTTGGAAATAAAAAGGAATTATAAAGCATGCTTTCTCTTTGGTCCCTTTGCTTCATCAAAACCTCTCGGTTCGTAATACTGAGTGGTTTTGTAAGAAGGTATCTGTTCTTTCAAATGGAGACTTTCTAGAATGCCAAACAAAGCTTCTAGCTAGAGCATCACAAAATGCTTATATCTTAATTGTAGTCTCTCTGAAATGATTAGGCAGAAAATTAATTATTACATTTGAACTGGTGGATGTGTGTAAAGTACCGTTAGTAAAGAAAAGTAACCAGTCTCCTGTGCTCAGTGCTTGGTGCAATGAGACGAATTAGATGGCCTTATGAGATCCTTTCTGTTTGTCTAAAGTTATACTTGAAAGTCCAGAACACTCATGGCACATTTATGTAATAAATATTGGATATAGTTAAAGGTAATTTCACTCTGTAATATTTTGGAAAGTCTGAGAAAGAAAGCATGAAGTGTTTTAAAACACTCACTCTGTTGTATCCCAAAGGAAAATCTGAATCCTTAAAAAAACTAGAACGTTAATTGTACTATCTTGTATAAAGCATCAAATTGATGGAGTACAGGACAGATCTGACCACACCTTTTTACAACGTATCTAAACCTTCCCCTCTCATAATTCATTATTTTAAAGTATCGCTGGACAGAGATTATTCATATTACATTATCAGCCTTTGTTTCTCTGCACTAATATATTTTGGTAAAACAATTCACCCAGAATTAAAATAGTGTCAAATGAAGCTGTAGATGAAAAAGGAATAGACTGTATGATTCCCTAGTAACTGTGTGAACAGAACTGAACAGGTAACACAGCTCTGGTGTTAATTTCCTTTCTGTAAAAGGAAGGATGCTGACCTCAAATTTATCCTCTGAAAGAGACCTGTTGTCAAGCTTTTACACAAGAGAGGAAGTCAGCTTTCCTCACTTTTTTTTTTTTAAATGGGAAACCTGGCCACAGAGTCATCTCTGTAATTATGAAACCAAACACAGCTCTCTGAGTAGGTCGTCCCACCCGGTAGGCAAGTCTGTTTTCAACGTGGACATGAAATTTAACTCAGAGATGCTTTAGGTCCCAAGACCGGAGAATGCTGATGGGCCCTAGAAGGCCACGTTTGAGCAAGTAAGATAGTAAAGCACGTGGTGAGGGTGTGTCCGCCAGAGCGGCACACTGGACACTCAAACAGGACTGTGTATCTGGCTCCCAGATGCGAAGTTTACGCTTCACATGTGTAGTTTCTCTGAGTATTTATATTCCATCTCTTTTCCTCCATTCTTAAAAATAAATGAATTTCACTGTTGGCACATTTGAGGCTTAAATGTAAGGAACATAAACTTGCATTCTAATTTTTGCATATATTGTAAATGTGTCTGGTATTTACAGCAAAGTACTGTGTATCCTTTTATGGGTAAAACAAAGCTGAACGTTGCATGGCTGCACTGTGGTGGCTTTGTAGTTTAGAGGTCCTGTGGGGCATCTGTGACTTCGGAAATGCTCACATTCAGGCCTTAATGTTGCATTAGGTAGCATGTTTTCCTTCTGATGTATATAGTCACTGTTGTATAAACTAATGTTTGCTTGTTTTCTACTCCGTGATCTTTCCATACCATATTTCATTGATAATCAGTCAGTGTCAAGGGGTCAAATCAGATTAAAGTTAATTCTCATGTGTATATTGTGGAAATTTGTGGTTAGTGTGATTTTTGTTGTTGTTTGTTTCCTTTAAGTATAATGATCAGTTGTGACACTTACTGGTTAAACTGACATTGTTACAGGTTTTCTCTGTAATAAGCCACACATTATATTTAGGCAGGATAATGGGACCTTGGCTTTCTTCTAGATAGCAGCTGTCAGAAGGAAAATATTTCTTCTTTGCCTATTAAGATTTAGCTATTATCTGCCAGTTGTTAAGAGGTTTTGGTTCCAGATTCAACCAGCAGTGTTGAGAGCTGAACTTAAGCTAGCTGTTGTACTTTTTGCTTTCCATCTGTTTCTGCCCTTCATTCTTGGCTCCCTACTGTCTATAAACAGCTGCTGTGAAGGAGAAAAGTTCAGTAAGAGTTGGCTTAAAAAATCTGTAAAAAAGAAAATTGAGGTTTTAGAATTGTCATTGTAACAAGCTGATAATAATCTGAGGCTGACAAGGCAACTGAATTTTGAAAAAGTAAAGAATATATGATGGTAAATTAAAAGTGTTAGTGTTAATTAAAATATTGTTTCTCTTATTTCTCTACTATATGTTAAGTGACTTGACCTAATAATTTTTTTTTTTAAGTTTTCTTCTTTCTTGTAATATGAATGCTGATATTTAAAGGTAAATCTGTGTGGTTTTCTTTTGTGTTTCTTGTTTATCTCTAAGCTAACTAAGTCTTTAAGATTATTTGTGATCTGGATTTATATATATGCTGTTAAATATATGTGAACTGTTAAAATGGAACACAAGCTTTTCAAAAGCGCAGGTCTAAATGTAATGATTGGTTTATTGTTCTACAACCCCAGACCATCAGTTTCGTGTAAATCATAAACAATAAACAGGATATACTCAGTGGCCATTTCTAATACTTAATTGTGTAGTCCTATCACTTCTATGACGTGACCTCCTCGAGGGTTTAGTGTTAATAGCAGAGAACACAGGTCTTAACAGGAAATCTGGAATAGGCTCCTGAGCAAATGATTTTATAGTCATTCCTCTGTGATCCAAGAAGGAAGAGGCCAAAAGAGAACTCGGCTGTACAGAAGTGGTTGGTGGCCTTGCAGAGGGCAAGCCACTCAGCGCCCCAACAGGGCTGGATTTCGTTATCACGAGAGTGTCGCCCACACGCTCCTACAGATAGCACGTGTGAAGCTAGGCAGGAAGGTCTGGTTCCTTCTACAGGGCCGCCTCTTCATGTCTCCCCTCAGGCTTCATACTTTGCTAGGATCTTGCATGACACCTATCCTGGACCAGCTGGCATTGACTATTTCAGTCTCTCACATACAGTGCATTGCCTAGAACTGAACACAGTTCTGTGGTCTGACTAAAGCAGGATCCAGAAGCATTATTGCCATCATCAAGGTGATTCTGATACAACCATTACAACTAGTATATGTTGGCATTATTATTATCATTGCCATCATTTTTAGGCACATTTATCACATTATTGTCTTTTGCTAAACCTCGAGGTATTGCTGGTAAGCCAGGCTGGTTCTAATAATTACTTACACAATTTCCCATTAACCTAATTGAAGGACTACATTCATCCTTACTAAAATTAACTTGTAAAGGTCTGTATGAACTCTTGATTCTTCTCCCAGCCTGTGTCAGTCCCCATTTTGATGTTGAGAGGCTTTCTCCAGGTTACTGATAAATACTGAACAAAACAGGATGAAATACAGGCCCTCTTCAGAATGCCACTGTAGGCAGCCCTCTAGATTCCCTTGACTCGGTGCTTTGGGTGCAGCTGTTGAAGCAACTGCTAGTCGCTTAGATGCTTATGTTTCCTAAAAGGACACTGTGAGAATAAGAAATACTGTCCCGTTTGGTTGACAAGCACGATGGAAGCAGCCTAATCTTGCTCATGTATTAAATCAGGAAAGCAAGTGAAGTTACCTGGAAACGCTTCACTCTTCGCGAAAGCATGCCACCTCCTTTCTGACTGCTCACATTGCCATCTGTTAACCTTCTCTAGAAATTTGGTCAGTGACCAATGTCAACCTAATTTTTTTTAATTTTTGGAATCTACCTTTTTTCTTTCAAAAATTAATGATATTTGAATTAACATGACCTTAACAAGTCACTTAATCACTGTGCTTCTATTTCCCTATAAAGTAAGGACTCTGAATTAAAGGTTCCGTACTGCTGTTTGCGCATGGGTAAAAGTTGGAAGAAAATGTTCTTTGTTGATGTGCAGAGTGAGGGGGAAACACAGTTGCTTTCTATCATTGTTTGATGTTAGCACTGCCATTTAGGATTGGTGAACATTTTAGCTAAAAATCTTAACAGCATCTTAATCACTTCTTAGGAGTCAAAAGTTTGACATGGGAACTGTATTAAATAAAAAAAAGAAAATGTCAGTTTTACTAAAAGGCTACATGCCTAGATCTGGGGTCGCAAAGAGTTGGACATGACTGAAGTGAACTGAGCATGCCTAGATATGGCAGTTTATTCCATTTTCTTTTTAATTTATAATCATATGCAGTTCTTTAGTGAATATTGGAGGAGGTCTAATGCAGGGGAAAATACTGCATTTTAGCCCTTCACTGTCAGAGACATTCGGTAAGCCACCATGATTTCTTTTTCTTTGATTATAAAACAGCAATTCTTCTTCAGATTAATTGAGAAAAGTGCATTTTTACATTCTAGGACTAGTTCCAGTTTACAAAATATTGAATATTAGACATTGCTTTAGGCTGTTTTAGCGAATCTTCATGATGAGTCTGCAGAGTAGTTTTATGTTGTTATAACTTTCACAAATGAAGAAACTGAGTCCTGGTTCCGAAGCAGAAACCCCAGGGTTCTGGGTGGTTCACACCACCTTTCTGGGTAGGAACAGTGTGATTGGTGTGAGTATTTAACCAGGTTGTTTGAAATGATATCTGAGTTTTTAAAATGGGAAAGGAGGCCTGTTTAAAATTCTGAAAAATACTTTGTTAGTTTTTCCTTTTCATATTACTTTGCTAAATTGTTACAGAGAGACATTTTGCCTTAAGTGATGTGCTGCTGACCAAAGTTCTCGTGTCCCAGTTAGTGAAGTTTCTTCTCACCATTAAAATCTATGAGAACTTCCTCCCTTCGCCTAATTTGGAGGAATCCTCAGGTTATTCCGTGGAGGCTGTCTCTAGCCCGAGAGGTATGTAGCGTCTGCTTGTCTCTTCAACCAGTGAGACCTCACTGGTGCAGACATCCGCGTGTACGTGACAAGCCCTGCTCTTCGCAGGCCGTTGGAGTCCTTGCCTCAGAAGCTGTGGGCATCTGCCCCCACACTTGCAGTCAGTAGGAACAAACGCATGGCACAGGGCTTCCTTTTGATTTCAGTCCTTAAGTGATATTTACAGTTCTTCCTAGGCATTTAATCTGTGCCTTAGTTCTCCTATTTTATTCCTGTTTTCTTGTTAAAAGACCTCAGATGTCACAACTGTTATAAGGGGCCTCCCTGTGTACCATAGTGCTAATTGGCCTTTGGCCTCCACAGATGCCTCTTCTTGGTCTGGACCAAGGAGCCTTCATTCCTGGTATTGCAGTACCTTTGGTTTGGAGCCACAAAAGAATGTCAGAGTTTTCATTTTAGTTTAAATTCACGTTTCAGGCAGATGAGATAGAAATGGGGAGCTTACAAAAATCAACCTTGTCTGGAAAATAAGCGCTAGCCTAGATTGGATGATGAGTCACACGTGAACTGTGATTATGGCCCACATCTACTTGAAAGAAGACGTTTAAGTTTTTTAGTAAAAATTAGTTGCCTTATAAAAATAAATATATTAGACATAGCCTGGCAACCTCCCTGAATCTGTGGAAACAGTTTCATCAAATCCAGCAAATGAGCTCTGCATCTTGACCTGCTGTCTGCTTAATAAATGTTTACCAGGTGCCTCCTCTGGCGCTTCTGTGCCTCCCCGGCCGCTGCAAGTGTCTCGCATTGAGGACACTCGACTACGCATTTTCCCCAAAGCAGCCGAACGCTCCATATGGGAAGGGGTTCATCTTGGCCTGGGGTGTGCCTGGCTTTTCCGTGATTATCCAAGTGAGAAACAACCAAAGCAGGGAGAAAGACCAACAGGTGCTGAGCCCTGCAAGGTGACCGGCTTCCAGCAACCCCTTTCATTCCCCAGTGACTTGGAGCTCTGTTACTGTGTTCATAAGTTGAAGATCTAGGAGGTTACATGCCAGCTGGCCTCCAGAAGGTCATGACACCTCAGTCCAGGAAGCTGGGAAGAGCTTTTGTCCAGAGATAGGGCTGGCTGTAACAGGAGCAAAGCATGGCTGCCCCACCTTTCCCCATGCTGTGTTGTGTTACCTTCTGCTCCTTGTGCTCAAGGGCATTTACACATAGGCATCCAGTTTGTTTTTCCCCAGAAAATGGAGTAGAAAGCAGGCAATTCTCAGTCACTGGCTTCCTGCTGGCTGAGTAGCCTCTGGTACAAAATACTGTGTAAGTTTTGGTCACGATGCTGCAGGACCAAAACTTGTTAGATGTAGACTTAAATGCCCAAAGTCATCGAAAGGTTAAGTAGCGGCCGAGGGTCACATGGCTGGTGAGGAAGCGAGTCGGGATTCCAGCCCAGTGCCCCTCAGTGCCTTGTTCTGCTGCTTCCTGCACAGGTCAGCGAGTTAACACTCAAGGTGAACATAAAGGAAGTAAATTCCAGCTGATGATATAAGGGGAGTATTAAAATCCCTTAGACTCTGAATAGACTAACCTGCCTATTCAATAGCCTAACCTAGCATTCGTAGGAAAAAACTACTCAAGCTGGTAATTATCATCATTAATAATCACAGAGAATAAGCCCAAAGAGGCTAAGGAGAGGAGCCTAAACATATTAAACCGATTTATAGTCTCCTACCTAAAACGGTAGCAGGAGTGAAATCACGTTTAGAATCAAACCCCATTCCTGCCAGAGACGCTCAGAGGGCTCAGACATACTTTGTGCACCGCACAGAGACAGACAGAACTGTCTCTGAGCATCTCCTGAGGAGGTGCGGGTCAGCAGTGGACTGCCGCAGGGTCAGGGGCTCTGGGTGCAGCAGACCGGGGTCTAGCATAAGCCCTCTTGGAGGAGATCACCATTAACCCCACCATGGAGCCACCAGAACTTCCACAGGACTGGGGAAACAGACTCTAGGAGGGCGCAGACAAAACCTGGTGTGCAGCAGGACCCAGCGGAAAGCAGCAGTGACCCCACAAGAGACACCCAGACTTGCCCGGGCGTGCCCAGGACCCTCTGGCAGAGATGTGGGAGGCAGTGGCCTGCTGCAGGGCTGGGGGCACTCAGGGTATGGGATCTTTTGAAGGAGATCGCCATAACTTCATTACCTCCACCATAGTTGGGCCTTCGGTCAAACAACAGGGAGGGAACGCAGCCCGCCCATCAACAGAATATTGGATTGAGATTTACTGAGCGTGGACCAGAACAAGACCCAGTTACCCCTTCAGTCTCTCCCATCAGGAAGCTTCCATAAGCCTCTTATCCTTCTCCATCAGAGGGCAGACAGACTGAAAACCACAATCATAGAAAACTAAGCACACTGATCATATAGACCACAGCCTGTCTAACTCAATGAAACTATGAGCCATGCTATGTGGGGCCACCCAAGACGGATGGGTCATGTGGAGAGTTATGACAAAATATCCACTGGAGAAGGGAATGGCAACCACTTCAGTATTCCTGCCTTGAGAACCCGATGAACAGTGTGAAAACGCAAAAAGAGGACACTGAAAGATGAACTCCCCAGGTCAGTAGGTGCCCAATATGCTACTGGACATCAGTGGAGAAATAAGTCCAAAAAGAATGAAAAGAAGGAACCAAACCAAAATCAACACCCAGCTGTGGATGGGACTGGTGATGTAAACAAGGTCCAATGCTGTAAAGAGCAATATTGCCTAGGAACGTCCATGAATCAAGGCAAATTGGCAGTGGTCAAACAGGAAATGTCAAGAGTGAACGTTGATATTCTAGGAATCAGCGAACTAAAATGGACTGGAATGGGTGAATTTAACTCAGATGACCATTATATCTACTACTGTGGGCAGGAATCCCTTAGAAGAAACGGAGTAGCCATCATGGTCAACAAGAGTCCAAAATGCAGTACTTGGATGCAATCTCAAAAGTGACAGAATGAACTGTTGGTTTCCAAGGCAAACCATTCAGTATCACAGTAATCCAAGTCTATGCCTTGATCAGTAACGCTGAAGAAGCTGAAGTTGAACAGTTCTATGAAGACCTACAACACCTTATAGAACTAACACCCCCCCAAAAAATGTCCTTTTCATTATAGGGGACTGAAATGCAAAAGTAGGAAGTCAAGAAACACCTGGAGTAACAGGCAAATTTGACCTTGGACTGTGGAATGAAGCAGGGCAAAGGCTAATGGAGTCTTGCCAAGAGAATGTGCTGGTCATAGCAAACATCACTAGATGGTCAATACCAAAATCAGATTGATTATATTCTTGACAGTCAAAGATGGAGAAACACTATACAGTCAGCAAAAACAAGACCGGGATCTATGGCTCAGATTACGAGCTCCTTATTGCCAAAATCANGCTAATGGAGTCTTGCCAAGAGAATGTGCTGGTCATAGCAAACATCACTAGATGGTCAATACCAAAATCAGATTGATTATATTCTTGACAGTCAAAGATGGAGAAACACTATACAGTCAGCAAAAACAAGACCGGGATCTATGGCTCAGATTACGAGCTCCTTATTGCCAAAATCAGACTTAAATTGAAGTAAGTAGGGAAAACCACTAGACCATTCAGGTATGACCTAAATCAAATCCCTTATGATTATACGGTGGAAGTGGGAAATAGATTTAACTAGATCTGATAGACAGATGCCTGATGAACTATGGATGGAGGTTCATGACATTGTAAAGGAGGCAGGGATCAAGACCACCCTCAAGAAAAAGAAATGCAAAAAAGCAAAATGGTTGTCTGAGGAGGCCTTACAGATAGCTATGAAAAGAAGAGAAGCAAAAGGCAAAGGAGAAAAGGAGAGATATACCCATTTGAATGCAGAGTTCCAAAGAATAGCAAGGAGAGATAAGAAAGCCCTCCTCAGTGACCAGTGCAGAGAAGTAGAGGAAAACAATAGAATGGGAAAGACTAGAGATCTCTTCAAGAAAACTATAGATACCAAGGGAACATTTCATGCAAAGATGGGCACAATAAAGGACAGAAATGGTAAGGACCTAACAGAAGCAGAAGATATTAAGAAGTGGCAAGAATACACAGAACTATACAAAAGAGATCTTCATGACCCAGATAATCACAATGATGTGATCACTCACCTAGAGCCAGACATCCTGGAATGCAAAGTCAAGTGGGCCTTAGGACGCATCACTCCAAACAAACCTAGTGGAGGTGATGGAGTTCCAGTTGAGCTATTTCAAACCTTGTAAATGACTCTGAAAGTGCTACACTCAATATGCCAGCAAATTTGGAAAACTCAGCAGTGACCACAGGATTGGAAAAGGCCAGTTTTCATTCCAATCCCAAAGAAAGGCAATGCCAAAGAATGCTCATACTACTGCACAGTTGCACTCATCTCACACACTAGCAAAGTAATGCTCAAAATTCCCCAAGCCAGACTTCAACAGTACGTGAACCATGAACTTCTAGATGTTCAAGCTGGATTTAGAAAAGGCAGAGGAACCAGAGATGAAATTGCCAACATCAGTTGGATCATCAGAAAAGCAAGAGAGTTCCAGAAAACATCTATTTCTGCTTTACTGACTATGCAAAAGCCTTTGACTGTGTGGATCACAATAAACTGTGGAAAATTCTTCAAGAGATGGGAATACCAGACCACCTGACCTGCCTCTTGAGAAATCTGTATGCAGGTCAAGAAGCAACAGTTAGAACTGAACATGGAACAACAGACTGGTTCCAAATAGGAAAAGGAGTATGTCAAGGCTGTATATTGTCTCCTTGCTTATTTAACTTATATGCAGAGTACATCATGAGAAACTGGGCTGGAAGAAGCACTAGCTGGAATTAAGATTGCCTGGAGAAATATCTATCAATAACCTCAGATATGGAGATGTCACCACCCTTATGGCAGAAAGTGAAGAGGAACTAAAAAGCCTCTTGATGAAAGTGAAAGAGGAGAGTGAAAAAGTTGGCTTAAAGCTCAACATTCAGAAAACGAAGATCATGGCATCTGGTCCCATCACTTCATGGGAAATAGTTGGGGAAACAGTAGAAACAGTGACAGACTTTATTTTGGGGGGCTCCAAAGTCACTGCAAATGGTGACTGCAGCCATGAAATTAAAAGACGCTTGCTCCTTGGAAGAAAAGTTATGACCAACCTAGACAGTATATTAAAAAGCAGAGACATTACTTTGTTAACAAGGGTCCATCTAGTCAAGGCTATGGTTTCTCCAGTGTTCATGTATGGATGTGAGAGTCCATAAAGAAGGCTGAGCGCCAAAGAACTATGGTGTTGAAGACTCTTGAGAGTCCCTTGGACTGCAAGGAGATCCAACCAGTCCATCCTAAAGGAAATCAGTCCTGAATACTCATTGGAAGGACTGATGCTGAAGCTGAAACTCTAGTCCTTTGGCCACCTGATGGGAAGGGCTGACTCATTTGAAAATACCTTGATGCTGGCAAAGATTGAAGGCAGGAAGAGAAGGGGAGGACAGAGGATGAGATGGTTGAATGGCATCACCAACTCAGTGGACAAGAGTTTGGGTAAACTCTGGGAGGCCTGGTGTGCCGCAGTCCATGGGGTCACAAAGAGTCAGACACGACTGAGTGAGAACTGAGGTTCAGTTCACGAACTGAACCTGAGAAAAAGATCTCAGCAGATGTGGACATTTATGTTACTTTCCAATCCACTGCAGACAGAATTGTGCATCCACCGATCTCTCGTCATTCCCTGTGTTTCCCGCAGTACCACTGGCCAGTATGCACCCCTGTGAGTAAGCAAGAGCAATACTGAGGTCAAAGGAAGCCTGCTGTTTGCACACTGATCAGGCCAAGGTGGAAAGTGCGTTGTGATTGAATGGGGCTGCGTGTCAGGCCCCTGCTGTCTCACCCTGAATACATGGTCTCCTCTGTCCTAACTAGTGACTGTTCCGGAAAGGCAGCCCTTCGGGAGCAACTAAAGGACATATAGCAAGTATACCCGTTATCAGTCTGCAGGGGACTTGATCGCTACACGTTTCACCACACTGACAAAAGAAGGCTCATGTGTGTGTGTGTAACAGTGATCCCTGTTCCTCAAAAAGGGCCATGTCCTAGGACAGTTGTTTTGGCTTCAACCTCCCCTACCTGAGTCATTCTCACAAGAGCCCTCCTGAAACCACATGGGTCTCCCACCGTCGAGGGTCAGAAATAGGCTTTTCTCGACTTGACCTTGAGTCTGAGCCGCCGGCTGGAAGGAGGGGCGCGGAATCCAGGCTCCGGGGGACAGGGCGGGAAGGCCCTTCCGCCCTCGGTGTGGAAGCACCGGCGGCGGATGGGCCGCGTCCTGCCCCCGGCCCACCTGGCCCGCGCCCGCCCCCAGCCCTCTGTCGGCTGCGGGATGGTCCGCAGCGCAGCACTGTGCAAGCACCCCCTGCCGGCGTCCAGACCCTGCTGTTGGGATGCTCTGCTTCCGGTCACCGTAAAAGCTGAGCTGCTCTGGTTCAGGAAGACACTGCAATTCGTGTCCTAAAGGAGCTCGTTTCTCCTCCCCTGGTTGGACTCCCTCTGCAGAAAATTCTACCTCTCCCCTTGGGCCCGTTTTCCCCCATGGTTCCTGCCTGGAAACTCTGAGGAAGGCGTCGTGGGAAACTGTTTCTTCAGCTCCAGGCAGGAAGTGAGGTGTATTTCATTTCTTCTGGGCTGGAGACTTGCCTGCCTTTGCATTTCCGGGAGCTTGCTTTTTACAACAGGCCCTTTAGGAAAATGAAAGTACAGGGTGGAATTTTTGAGCTTTTTAAGGATAACCCTGATTAATCATCCCTGGGAGATGGTGATTGCTTCGTAGTCCTGAAGGAGGGAACCTGCTGGGGTTGTTTTTTGTTTTTTTTTTTTTTTTAATCACATTTGAAGGGAATGCTTTGTCTGTAAATTCAGTAATGGCCTTCTCTAGTGATCTGTTAAAAGTGAGAGATGATGTCCCCAACAGGGAGGGTAAGCTTCAGTGCACCCAAGGAGAGCATCTTTTTCTTTTCAAACTTAAGTTTGTATATACAGACTTAAGGTGGTTTTGTGCAGAGTTTCTTGAGCCTGGGACCTGGGAAGCTGAGGCAACACCTACACACTCCAAATTAGGAAGAAAAATACCCTCAGTCCTGGTGACTGCAGAAGTAACAGGCACCGGCGTTTCTCCCCAGCTCTCCCTCCTTCCCGCCTTTACTCTTCTTCAGCCGGCGGACTCAGTTTAAACCCAAACCCACGCATTTATCAGCTGTGAGACCTCCAGCAGCTTGCCCGACCTCCACGCCTCATCTGTACCCCGGGTCTGCATCCTCATCCCTTTCCACCCTGACCGTGGGCCCGCGGAGACGCACGGCTGGACAGACAGACCCTCTGGGCCGGGTCAGCGTGCGCCCTGGACCCGGCGTCTGCCCTCGGGTGCGTCCTCAGCTGTTTTGATCGCCCTGGCTGTGGGCCCGCAGAGACGGGTGGAGATCCCGACTGTTACGTCTGCGGGTCGTTCTGCGGCCCTACGCCCGGCTCCGGTTCCAGGAGGATGGCTTGGCCGTGAGTCTCTCCCGCTAACCAAGAGGATGTTTCTTTTGAAAAAGTAGACAAGATTAGGCCCCAGAATCAGGCTAATATGGGGCACCTCTGACTCACACCGGAAATGAAGCCAGTTCAGTCTTGCCCAGAGCCGCGGGTGTGGGCCGGTGTCCCTGGAGCCGCTCAGCCTGTGGCCCTTGGCCGGCACCCGCGGGTGTCCTTTCCCTGTTCCACGCCCACCGCTGGCAGCCAGGGCGGCCGGCCAGCTCTAGCAGGTCATCGCCGGGGTGGCTTGCCGTCTTCTCTGAGGACCCTGAGACCCCTGCCCCCCTGCACCCGCAGACCCTTTGCATACACGTCCTCTCCTGCCGCCAGTCACGGTGATGGGTCTCTCACAGGCTGGTCTTAAACCGTGCTGGACCGGGGGTCAGAGTTTCTTGTACCAAAGGAACTGCTTCCTCCATCCAGCAACATCCTTTCCTGATGACTGTGTGGAAGGCAGGGGTGTGGTCCCTATGGAAAGAGGTTAGTTCTAGGAATGAAGTAATTGCAGCCTCAGGAGTTCTAGAGAGGATGCCGTTGGAAGAGTCCCTGTTCTGTTTATGCCATAAAATTCAGAACAGGACATCTCACATATCTAGGGGATGAATTTTTGTTCACACTTTCCTGCCTACTCTGGGTAGGACCTGCAGGTGTGATCGTCATCCGTGAAGCACAGTAGCAGCCTGTGTTGGAGCCGCGGGAAGCTGGCATCCAGTCCACGTCAGGAGTGATGATGTAACCAGCGTTGAGTAGCGGGAGGAGGAGCCTGCAGAGGCAAGCGCTGTGTTGTGCCGACGCAAGCAGGTTCTGATAGCTGCGGCCTCGTGAGCTATGCTGCTGCCAGCATTTCCTCACGGTGGGAGATGTGAAGTGAGCTGGGAACATTGCATGTGATAATGACGAACGTGAATGAGTGGTTTCTGGATCCCAACAGGAAGAAACGGTTCCGGCATGTGCTGATGGATCGTAAACGTGTAAGCACACCTTCTTTTCTCATTGTTGGTGCTAAATCTCGACTGATGAATTGCAATACCTCCCATGGGCCCTTGAGTTTTATAATGTACTTTTTAATCAGTTATTTATACAGACAAGGGCCCACCAAAGTATTTTCAGAGCTTTTCACACCTTAGGAAATGCCTTGGAGAAAAGCATTTGCTCAAAGAATAAAGCCATTCTCCCATCCTACATTTATTAGTAACGAAGGTGCTGTTTTGACCGCTGTCTGCCACCATTTTGTCTTATTCCTCGGTTTCTTTAGAATTTGATCAGGGAAGACGGGTGCTATTTATTGAAACGCTTTCAAAGTCCCCAATAGTAAGCATTCTAAGTCAGTTATGGGCTTTCCAGATGGCTCAGCAGTAAAGAATCCGCCTGCCAGTGCAGGAGACGCAGGTTCAATCCCTGGGTCGGGAGGATCCCCTGGAGGAGGGCACAGCAGCCCACTCCAGGATTCTTGCCTGGGAAATCCCACAGACAGAGGAGCCTGGGGGGCTACAGTCCCTTGGGTCGCCAAGACTTGAACACACGGAGTGACTAAAAACAACAAGGTTAAATATTATCATTTTATAAGCTTTCAGGCTACATTTTATTTTTTTTACTGTTGAGGTATAATTGACATATAACATCATGTTAGTTTCAGGTATGCAAGATAAGGACTCACTACGGGAACATGTTGCAAAGTGATCACCACTTTAAGTCTAGTTAGCACCCATCACCATACAGTAGTTACAGAATTTATTCCTCATGAGGAGAACTGTGCAGGTTTGCAAATATTTTCTCCCGTTCAGTACATCTTTTCATTCTGTTGATGGTTTCCTTTGTTGTGCAGAGGATTTGGGATTCGATGTACTCCCATTTGTCTGTCTCTGCTTTTGGAGTCAGATCCAAAACATCATGGCAAAACTGAGTCAAGGAGCTTACCACTTATGTTCCTTCTAAGAGTTTTATGGTTTCAGTTCTTACGCTCAAGTCTTTAAATCCGTTTTGAGTTAGTCTTTGTGTATAGTGAAGGGGGCGCTAGTGATAAGGAACCCGCTGCCAATGCAGGTGAAGTAAGAGACGTGGATTCAATTCCTGGGTTGGAAAGATCCCCTGGAGAAGGCAATGGCAGCGCACTCCAGTAGTCTTGCCTTGGAGAATCCCATGGACAGAGGAGCCTGGCGGGCTACAGCCCATGGGCTCACAGTCAGACATGGCTGAAGTGCCTTAGCACGCACACATACGTAGTGTCAGCTGATGGTCCAGTTTCATCCTTTTGCGTGTGGCTGTTCTGTGTTCCCAACACCATTCATTGAAGAGACTGTCCTTTCCCAACTGTACCCGTTTGACTCTTTTATCGTGAATTTATTGACTGTACATGTGAGGTTTTGCTTCTGGGCTCCATTCTGTCCCATCGACCTATTTATGTGCTTGTATGCCTATCAGATACAGTTTTTATTTTGTTTTATTTTTTTATGGCTGTGCTGGGCCTTTGTTGCTGCCTGCGGGTTTTTCTCCCATTCAGGCAAGCGGGGGCTGCTCTCTAGCTGCCGTGCATGAGCTCCTCGCTGCAGGGGCTTCTCTGGTTGTGGAGCGTGGGCTCTAGGGCTCCTGGTCTTCAGGAGCTGCAGCACGCAGGCTGAGTAGTTGTGGCCCTGGGCTCTAGAGCACAGGCTCAGGGGTTGGGCTGCACACGTTTAGTTGCTCCATCACACGTGGGATCTTCCCGAACCCAGGACTGAATCAGCGTCTCCTGCACAGGCAGGCACATTCTTTCCCACTGAGCCTCCAGGGACACCCCAATACTATCTTGATTAGTGCAGCTTTGTGATGTGGTTTGAATTAGGGAGCGTGTGCTCCTCCTTTACTCTCATTAAGGTTCATTTTAAGCTGCTAGGGGTCTTCTGTGGTTCCATACAAATTTTAGCATTGTTTGTTCTCTGAAAACTGTCATGGGAATATTCATAGAGATTGCATTGGATCTCTAGATTTCTTTGACTAGTATGGACATTTAACATTGTTAATTCTTATGAGCATAGATGTCTTTTCATTTACTTGTGTCTTCTTCAATTTTTTTCATCAGTGTCTTATACTTTTTAGTGTACAGAGCTCTCACCTCCATGGTTAAATTTATTTCTAGGTATTTTATTCTTTTTGATGCAATTCCAGATGGGATTATTTCTTCCACTTTTCTTTCTGATAGTTTATTGTTAGATTATAGAATCACAGGGGATTTTTGAATATTGATTTTATACCTTCAACTGTACCATGTTCATCGATTAGTTCAAGCAGTTTTCTTAGTCTAATAGGGTTTCCTATAAATAGTATCATGTAATCCACCAATAATGATAGGTTTAATTTTTTCTTTCTGATTTGGACGCCTTTATTTATTTTTGCCTAAATGCTCTGGCTAGGACTTTCAGTACTATGGTGAATAAAAGTGGCCTTGTCTTATTTCAGATCTTAGAGGAAAAGCTTACGGGTTTTCAACGCTGACTATGATGTTAGCTATGGACTTGGCATTTATGGCCTTTATTACATTGAGATACATTCTTCTATACCCACTTGTTGAGACTCTTTATCATAAGTCAGTATTGAACTTTGTCACATGCTTTTTCTGCATGTACTGAGATGATAATATGGGTTTTTATACTTCATTTGGTTAATATGGTTTATCATGTTGCTTGACTTATCAGTGTTGCATCATCTTCTATCCCTGGAATAAATATCAGTTGATCGTGGTGTATGGTAATGAATTGTTGGATTTAACTTGTTAATATTTTGTTGAGAATATTTTAATCTGTGTTCATTATTATTGGCAATAATTTCCTCTTTCATGCTCTTTTCTGGTTTTGGTACCAGGCTAATGCTGGTGTTACTAAATGAGTTTGAAAGTGTTTTCTTTTTCGCTGTTGTTGTTTGTTTGTTTCTTGAAAGAGTTTCAGAAGGATTGGTATCCATTCTATGAATGTTTGGTAGAAGTCTCCAGTGAAGCCATCAGGCTCTGGACTTTGGTTTATTGGACGGTTTTCAATTATCAATTCAACTTTGTTGCTAGTAATTATTTTGTTTGTCACCGAGAGATGAACTCCCCAGGTCAGTAGGTGCCCAATATGCTACTGAAAAAGAATGGAGAAACAGCTACAGAAAGAATGAAGAGGCTGAACCAAAACAAAAACAATGCCCAGCTGTGGACGTGACCGGTGATGGAAGTAAAGTCTGATGCTGCAAAGAACAATACTGAATAGGAACCTGGAATGTCAGGTCCATGAATCAAGGCAAGTTGAAAGTGGTCGAACAGGAGATGGCAAGAGTGAACATGGACGTTTTGGGAATCAGTGAAGTAAGATGGACGGGAATAGGTGAATGTAACTCCAATGACCATCATATCCACTGCTGTGGGCAAGAATCCCTTAGAAGAAATAGAGTAGCCGTCATAGTCAAAAAAAGAGTCCAAACTGCAGTACCTACATGCAATCTCAGAAGCGACAGAATGATCTCTGTTCGTTTCCAAGGCAAACCATTCAATATCACGGAAATCCAAGTCTATGCCCCAACCAGTAACGCTGAAGAAGCTGAAGTTGAACGGTTCTATGAAGACCTATAAGACCTTCTAGAACTAACACCCCAAAAAAGATATCCTTTTCATCATAGGGGACTGGAATGCAAAAGTAGGAAGTCAAAAAATACCTGGTTCAGTTCAGTTCAGTCGCTCAGTCGTGTCTAACTCTTTGTGACCCATGAACCACAGCACCCCAGGCCTCCCTGTCCATCACCAACTCCCAGAGTTCACCCANTAACGCTGAAGAAGCTGAAGTTGAACGGTTCTATGAAGACCTATAAGACCTTCTAGAACTAACACCCCAAAAAAGATATCCTTTTCATCATAGGGGACTGGAATGCAAAAGTAGGAAGTCAAAAAATACCTGGTTCAGTTCAGTTCAGTCGCTCAGTCGTGTCTAACTCTTTGTGACCCATGAACCACAGCACCCCAGGCCTCCCTGTCCATCACCAACTCCCAGAGTTCACCCAAACCCATGTCTGTTGACTCAGTAATGCCATCCAACCATCTCGTCCTCTGTCGTCCCCTTCTCCTCCTGCCCTCAATCTTTCCCAGCATCAGGGTCTTTTCAAATGAGTCAGCTCTCTGCATCAGGTGGCCAAAGTATTAGAGCTTCAGCTTCAGCATCAGTCCTTCCAATGAATATTCAGGACTGATTTCCTTTAGGATGGACTGATTGGATGTCCTTGCAGTCCAAGGGACTCTCAAGAGTCTTCTCCAACACCACAGTTCAAAAGCATCAATTTTTTGGTGCTCAGTCTTCTTCACAGTCCAACTCTCACATCCATACATGACTACTGGGAAAACCGTAGCCTTGACTAGACGGAACTTTGTTGAAAAATAATGTCTTTGCTTTTCAATATGCTGTCTAGGTTGGTCATAACTTTCCTTCCAAGGAGTAAGTGTCCTTTAATTTCATGGCTGCAGTCACCATCTGCGATGATTTTGGAGTCCAGAAAAATAAAGTCAGCCACTGTTTCCACTGTTTCCCCATCTATTTCCCATGAAATGATGGGACCAGATGCCATGATCTTACAAATACCTGGAATAACAGGCAAATTTGGCCTTGGAGTACAGAATGAAGCAGGGCAAAGGCTAATGGAGTTTTGCCAAGAGAATGTACTGGTCATAGGAAACACTCTCTTCCAACAGCACAAGAGAACTCTACACATGGACATCACCAGATGGTCAATACTGAAATCAGACTGATTATATGCTTTGCAGTCAAAGATGGAGAAGCTCTACACAGTCAGCAAAAACAAGGCCAGGAGCAGACTGTGGCTCAGATCATGAACTCTTTTTTACCAAATTCAGACATAAATTGAAGAAAGTAGGGAAAACCATGAGACCATTAAATCAAATCCCTTGTGATTATACAGTGGAAGTAACAAGTAGATTCAAGGGATTAGATATGGTACAGTGCCTGAAGAACTATGGCTGGAGGTATGTAACATTGAACTGGAGGCAGTGATCAAAACCATCCCCAAGAATAAGAAATGCAAAAAGTCAAAATGCTTGTCTTAGGAGGCCTTACAAATAGCTAAGAAAAGAGAAGTGAAAGGTAAAGGAGAAAAGGAAAGATATACCCATTTGAATGCAGAGTTCCAAAGAATAGCAAGGAGAGATAAGAAAGCCTTCCTCAGGATCAATGCAAAGAAATAGAGGGAAACAGTAGAATGGGAAAGACTGGAGATCTCTTCAAGAAAATTAGAGATAACAAGGGAACATTTCATGCAAACATGGGCTCAATAAAAGACATAAAGGGTATGAACCTAACAGAAGCAGAAGATAATAAGAAGAGGTGGCAAGAATACACAGAAGAACTGTACAAGAAAGGTGCTAATGACCCAGATAACCACGATGGTGTGATCACTTACCTAGAGCCAGACATACTGGAGTGTGAAGTCAAGTGGGCCTTAGGAAGTATCACTACAAACAAAACTAGTGGAGGTGATAGAATTCCAGCTAAACTACTTCAAATCCAAAAAGATGATGCTGTGAAAGTGCTACATTCAATATGCCAGCAAATCTGGAAAACTCAGCAGTGGCCACAGGACAGGAAAAGGTCAGTTTTCATTCCAACCCCAAAGAAAGGCAATGCCAAAAAATGTTCAAACTACTTCACAGTTGCTTAGCTCACACACTAGCAAAGTAATGCTCAAAATTCTCCAAGTCAGGCTTCAACAGTTTGTGAACCAAGAACTTCCAGATGTTCAAGCTGATTTTAGAAAAGGCAGAGGAACCAGACATCAAATTGCCAACATGCACTGGATCATAGAAAAAGCAAGAGAGTTCCAGAAAACCATCTTTTTCTGCTTTATTAACTATGCCAAAGCCCTTGACTGTGTGGATCACAGTAAACTGTGGAAAATTCTGAAAGAGATGGGAATACCAGACCACCTGACCTGCCTCCTGAGAAATCTGTTTGTAGATCAAGAAGCAACAGTTAGAACCAGACTTGAAACATTGGACTGGTTCCAAATCGGGAAAGGAGTATGTCAAGGTTGTATATTGTCACCCTGCTTATTTAACTTATATGCAGAATATATCATGAGAAACTCTGGGCTGGATGAAGCACAAGCTGGAATCAAGATTGCTGGGAGAAATATCAATGACCTCAGATATGCAGATGACACCACCCTTATGGCAGAAAGTGAAGAAGAACTAAAAAGAAAAAAGAAAAAATGAATTAAATTAAGAACTGGTTCAAATTAAATTAAGAACTGGTTTAAAACAAAGACAGTAATCACAGACAAAGGTGGGCATTACATATTATAAAGGGGTTAAGCCAACAATGATTGACATTTTAAAATTTTTGCAAATGATATGACATTTGAAAATATTTATACCTCCAACATAGGAGAACTTAAATGTATAGAGCAAATATTGATAGACCTAAGGGAGAAATAGACAGCAATACAGCAATAGTAAGGGAATTTAATACCCCACTTACATCAGTGAATTCGGTGTCAGGCTTAGATGACACAGTAGACATAATAGATATATACAGAATATTTCATCCAAAAGAAGCAGAGTACACAGTCTTCTCAAGTGCACAGGAGACTTTCTCCAGGACAGAGCAAATGTTTGGTCACAAATCTTAATATATTTAAAGAGACTAAAATCATAACAAACATCTTTTCTGATCAAAATGATATGAAACCAGAAATCAATTACAAGACAAAACTGGAAATTCCACAAACGTGGAGATTAAACAACATGATACGGAGCAACTAGTGTGTCAATGAAGAAATCAAAAGAGAAATCAAAAAACATCTTCAGAAAAATGAAAACAGAAACATAACATACCAAAATTTATGGGATGCAGCAAAAGCAGTAGCAAAATGCAGCAGCAAAAACTGCCTCGGCTTTCTGTTGCTTTCCATTTTCCCGGAAAATCTTTTCTGTCTCTCCACTTTCAGTCTGTGTCTGTCCTCACGTTTGACATGAGCCTCTTACAGGCAGCAGACAGTAACTACTGTGTGTGCGTGTATGCTGCCGCTGCAGTCGTGTCCAACCCTTTGTGACCCTGTGGCCTACAGCCCGACAGGCTTCTCTGTCCATGGGGTTCTCCAGGCAGAAGTACTGGGGTGAGCTGCCATGCCGTCCTCCAGGGGCTCTTCCCGACCCAGGGATCGAACCTGCGGCTCCGGCATTGCAGGCAGACTCTTCATCGCTGAGCCACCAGGGAAGCCATAGTTTTAGTTGTTTTCGTTACTTGGTCTTTTAATTTTTACACCAGTTTATAAGTGATTAATCTCATCTCACATGCTAGTAGTAATGCTCAAAATTCTCCAAGCCAGGCTTCAGCAATAAGTGAACCGTGAACTTCCAAATATTCAAGCTGGTTTTACAAAAGGCAGAGGAACCAGAGATCAAATTGCCAACATCCGCTGGATCATGGACAAAGCAAGAGAGTTCCAGAAAAACATCTATTTCTGCTTTCTTGACGATGCCAAAGCCTTTGACTGTGTGGATCACAATAAACAGTGGAAAATTCTGAGNTTGTGATCCACACAGTCAAAGGTGTTGGCATAGTCAATAAAGCAGAAATAGATGTTTTTCTGGAACTCTATAGATTAGCTACCCACATTTCAGTACTAATTACAGATAACAGGTCCCCTTGATACCTCCACCCTCTGGCTTAATTGTATTCCTTACAGATAGTTTGGCCCAGAGAAAGTCAGAAATCAGAGGTTGTGAGTGCTGGAAGCAGCTTTGGAGATCATGCGAGAAACCTCAAAACTAATGGTTTGAATGTTTTTGAGGAAATATCTGAGCAGACTCGCTGAGAACATGCACATTAGAACATGCGGGCAGAACTCCTGTGATCCCCAAAAGTGGAGCTGGGATTCTTGAGATTGGAGGGTCATTGAAATAAAATGACTTGCTCAAGACCATAGCACAAGCTGATGGACTCAGGACCTGAGCCTGAAATTCTAGGGAGTCCGGCCACCCCTGAGCTCGTTATCTAAGGCCCTGTTGATGCCCATTTGGTGTGGGGGCTTAAAAGAGAACTATTGCCTAACGGGCCTGATAGCCATAAAGTCACTCTCCACTCAGCGTGGAGCTTCAGAGTTAACTGACGTTTACTCAATTGGTAGCACAACAGTTTTACTCCGCAGAGGCCATCACTGACTCCATGTCTCTGAACCTGACCAGAAAATCCCTGTTGAAACACTCTGCTCCATTTAATGTTGCTTCCCACCAACCATATAAAGGTCTGGTTTTCAGACTCCAGGATACAGAACATCTAGCAATGTACTGCTAATGCAGGGCAGGTAGACTGCAAAGTGAAAATGCACATCTTGTGAAGATGCAAGATCAGGAGGTTGACAGAAGCGAGAATTGCTGAGTCACGTGTGCTAACAAGGCTTTGATAAATGGCGTCTGTTGGGGTCAGACTGATTGACAGCTGAGGGGCAAGGAAGCCCAGGAGGCTGACTGGCTAATAAGCCCCCAAGTAAACATTTGGATGTGAAAGGGTGTGAGGAACCCTCAGAGACGCCATTTAACATGTTTTTATTAAATGATCCTCTCTGCACTGATGCTGTGAAAAATCAAGAATCAAATGAAATACAGTGTATGCTAAAGTACAGTTTTGTTGGGAAGTTATACCAAAATCTGCACGGTTCTTAATTTCCCTGAATCCTGTGGGAACTTGCTTTGTTTGCATCATTTATTGTGAAGTGTTGGTCCTTGTTTTATGTAAGTTCATTTTATTTATTTATTTATTTTGCTTTATTCATTCTAAAGTGTAATTTTCCACAGTAGTAAATGTTTTATCCTTAAAAACCAAATGGGGTTGTTTAATAAACAAACAAAAATTCCACAATGTCATTTTTTTAGCACATAACATGTTTTTTTCCCATCAAATCAACTGATCTTTCCTTGATGAATGAAATCCTTTCAGGCCTTAATGACACTGACATTTAGAGAAACAGTTTCCAAGGGCGATTTATTTCTAGAGATAGGAGTTTAGTTCACACTTTATTGGTCCTTTAATATTTTCCGTCATTATTGACACTTTACTTCCACCATATCCTTAGACTGCTTATTGTATGATACACAAGTATGTGTATGTGGCTGTTAAAAGTTAGTATAAACTTTACATTGATTATACTGAGGGTTTGGGGTGTTTTTTTGGTTTCTAATCATTTAAAGCAACATTTATTATTACTGTTCAAAAACCTTAGGCTGCACTGATAATACAGAAACTTAATCACTTCAGGGAAATACCTCTGAGAACAGATGAGTTTGTCTGAACAATGGAGGGTGACCCCAAATAAGAAAAGCATGGCAACCAAAAATAAAAAAAACGAAACAATCAAATAGAACAAGAAGAGAAAGTTCATTTTAATGAAAGTCCATTTTAAATTGCTGGTTTCTTTCTCGGATTCGTTATCCTTCGATTTTGAACATAACCTGCATTTCATTCTAACCTCACGAAGCAGAAGCTGCTTTTCTGTCTTGCTCTTTACATCTGTCTTATTCCAAGTCACAGAGTTCCTGGAGAGCTGTCATTCTGCAACTCTCCTCCTAGGATTTTTTGGTCAGTTTCATTGATATGGAGCATCAACGATGGCCTCTGGGGAATAAAACTGTTGAGCTAACAAACTGAGTAAATTTTGATTAACTGGGAAGAACTTTTCTGCAACTCCATGTGCTGTGTAACTCAATATTGTTTTGAAAAATGGGGATGTCATTGAAAGCAAAGGGCATGGACATGAAATAGATGAACCCTGGATTGTTTATTGAATGCCTCTCCTAGACAGAATTTCATAAAGTCCTATGAGGTTTCAGTAATTTGTAACTGTGCATGTTTCTGCTCCTAGACCTTTCAATCATTAACGATTCTGCAGCATAAAATATCCTCTAAGACATTTTAACTCTGTTCAGTAATTAATCTAAGAAGCAGCTGTAAAATTAACCTTTATAAGTAGATGGTTTGGGTTTATCCAGCAGCATGGAATTACTATTAATGTGAGCAGTTGGTCTATTTCTTATGGGGACGTAACTGTGGCCATTAACTTCAGGGCTTATATTAGGCCTCTCTCCTCTGTGTTAGCTGTTTGTGGTTTCCCCCCGACACTAAGGCTGAGCGCCATTGGTGAGGCAGGGCTGCTGGTGCAGTGACTGTATGATTCATCTGAGGCCTTAGTGCTCTATCATGTCCGACTCTTTGCGACCCCATGGACTGCAGCCCACCAGGCTCCTCTGTCCATGGGATTCTCCAGGCAAGAATAGTAGAGTGGGTAGCGATTCCCTCCTCCAGGAGATGTTCCCGACCCAAGGATTAAACCTGGGTCTCCTGCATTGCAGGAGGATTCTTTACCGTCTAAGCCTTCAGGAAAGCCCATGATTGACCCAAACTGGGGCATTAGTGAGAGGGGTGCTTTTAATATAGACACCAGGACAGCAGCTGTGCACAGGGGTCACCCCAGTCCACAAGGACGTGTGGCCCCATGCCTGCTGGTGGCCTGTTTGCTACTGTTGCTCAGGAGCCAGGGCCGCCTGCCCCTGGTTCTTATAGAGCTCCCGGTGCACACACAGCTCCTCCCCTGGGAGCCGGGTCTCGGCTCATCAGNTGCTAACAAGGCTTTGATAAATGGCGTCTGTTGGGGTCAGACTGATTGACAGCTGAGGGGCAAGGAAGCCCAGGAGGCTGACTGGCTAATAAGCCCCCAAGTAAACATTTGGATGTGAAAGGGTGTGAGGAACCCTCAGAGACGCCATTTAACATGTTTTTATTAAATGATCCTCTCTGCACTGATGCTGTGAAAAATCAAGAATCAAATGAAATACAGTGTATGCTAAAGTACAGTTTTGTTGGGAAGTTATACCAAAATCTGCACGGTTCTTAATTTCCCTGAATCCTGTGGGAACTTGCTTTGTTTGCATCATTTATTGTGAAGTGTTGGTCCTTGTTTTATGTAAGTTCATTTTATTTATTTATTTATTTTGCTTTATTCATTCTAAAGTGTAATTTTCCACAGTAGTAAATGTTTTATCCTTAAAAACCAAATGGGGTTGTTTAATAAACAAACAAAAATTCCACAATGTCATTTTTTTAGCACATAACATGTTTTTTTCCCATCAAATCAACTGATCTTTCCTTGATGAATGAAATCCTTTCAGGCCTTAATGACACTGACATTTAGAGAAACAGTTTCCAAGGGCGATTTATTTCTAGAGATAGGAGTTTAGTTCACACTTTATTGGTCCTTTAATATTTTCCGTCATTATTGACACTTTACTTCCACCATATCCTTAGACTGCTTATTGTATGATACACAAGTATGTGTATGTGGCTGTTAAAAGTTAGTATAAACTTTACATTGATTATACTGAGGGTTTGGGGTGTTTTTTTGGTTTCTAATCATTTAAAGCAACATTTATTATTACTGTTCAAAAACCTTAGGCTGCACTGATAATACAGAAACTTAATCACTTCAGGGAAATACCTCTGAGAACAGATGAGTTTGTCTGAACAATGGAGGGTGACCCCAAATAAGAAAAGCATGGCAACCAAAAATAAAAAAAACGAAACAATCAAATAGAACAAGAAGAGAAAGTTCATTTTAATGAAAGTCCATTTTAAATTGCTGGTTTCTTTCTCGGATTCGTTATCCTTCGATTTTGAACATAACCTGCATTTCATTCTAACCTCACGAAGCAGAAGCTGCTTTTCTGTCTTGCTCTTTACATCTGTCTTATTCCAAGTCACAGAGTTCCTGGAGAGCTGTCATTCTGCAACTCTCCTCCTAGGATTTTTTGGTCAGTTTCATTGATATGGAGCATCAACGATGGCCTCTGGGGAATAAAACTGTTGAGCTAACAAACTGAGTAAATTTTGATTAACTGGGAAGAACTTTTCTGCAACTCCATGTGCTGTGTAACTCAATATTGTTTTGAAAAATGGGGATGTCATTGAAAGCAAAGGGCATGGACATGAAATAGATGAACCCTGGATTGTTTATTGAATGCCTCTCCTAGACAGAATTTCATAAAGTCCTATGAGGTTTCAGTAATTTGTAACTGTGCATGTTTCTGCTCCTAGACCTTTCAATCATTAACGATTCTGCAGCATAAAATATCCTCTAAGACATTTTAACTCTGTTCAGTAATTAATCTAAGAAGCAGCTGTAAAATTAACCTTTATAAGTAGATGGTTTGGGTTTATCCAGCAGCATGGAATTACTATTAATGTGAGCAGTTGGTCTATTTCTTATGGGGACGTAACTGTGGCCATTAACTTCAGGGCTTATATTAGGCCTCTCTCCTCTGTGTTAGCTGTTTGTGGTTTCCCCCCGACACTAAGGCTGAGCGCCATTGGTGAGGCAGGGCTGCTGGTGCAGTGACTGTATGATTCATCTGAGGCCTTAGTGCTCTATCATGTCCGACTCTTTGCGACCCCATGGACTGCAGCCCACCAGGCTCCTCTGTCCATGGGATTCTCCAGGCAAGAATAGTAGAGTGGGTAGCGATTCCCTCCTCCAGGAGATGTTCCCGACCCAAGGATTAAACCTGGGTCTCCTGCATTGCAGGAGGATTCTTTACCGTCTAAGCCTTCAGGAAAGCCCATGATTGACCCAAACTGGGGCATTAGTGAGAGGGGTGCTTTTAATATAGACACCAGGACAGCAGCTGTGCACAGGGGTCACCCCAGTCCACAAGGACGTGTGGCCCCATGCCTGCTGGTGGCCTGTTTGCTACTGTTGCTCAGGAGCCAGGGCCGCCTGCCCCTGGTTCTTATAGAGCTCCCGGTGCACACACAGCTCCTCCCCTGGGAGCCGGGTCTCGGCTCATCAGGACATGCTGTGCCCAGGGACCGCTTCTCCAGGAGGCAGGCTTTGCTGTCAGGTCTGCACAGCGTCCCGGGCCCCCGGACACTCAGCTCTCTTCCTTCCTCATTGGTCGAGGTCTTTCTAAGAGACCAAAGCTGCAGGACATTCCCAGTGTGAAAACAGATACACCTCATTTAAACATGGGACACTGAGCTCTGGGAGTGGGTGTGCGTGAGAGACAGATTTAGATGTAGAAAAGGGTTTAGAAAAGGCAGAGGGACCAAAAATCAAATTGCCAGCATCTGTTGGATCATCGATAAAGCAAGAGAGTTCCAAAAAATCATCTACTTCTGCTTTATTGACTATGCCAAACCCTTTGACTATGTGGATCACAGCAAACTGTGGAAAATTCTTAGAGATGGGAATACCAGACCATCTGACCTGCCTATGCAGGTCAGTAAGCAACAATTAGAACTGGACATGGAACAACAAACTGGTTCCCCACAGGAAAAGGAGTGCGTCAAGGCTGTATATTGCCAGTCTGCTTATTTAACTTATATGCAGAGTACATCATGAGAAACGCTGGGCTGGAGGAAGCACAAGCTGGAATCAAGATTGCTGGGAGAAATATCAATAACCCCAGATATGCAGATTACACCACCCTTATGGCAGAAAGTGAAGAGGAACTAAAGGGCTTCTTGATGAAAGTGAAAGAGGAGAGTGAAAAAGTTGGCTTAAAGCTCAACATTCAGAAAACAAAGATCATGGCATCTAGTCCCATCACTTCATGGGACATAGTTGGGGAAACAGTGGAAACGGTGTCAGACTTTATTTTTGGGGGGCTCCAAAATCACTGCAGATGGTGACTGCAGCCATGAAATTAAAAGACGCTTACTCCTTGGAAGAAAAGTGATGACCAACCTAGACAGCATGTTGAAAAGCAGAGACATTACTTTGCCAACTAAGTCTAGTCAAGGCTATGGTTTTTCCAGTGGTCATGTATGGATGTAAGAGTTGGACTGTGAAGAAAGCTGAACACCGAAGAATTGACGCTTTTGAACCGTGGTGTTGGAGAAGACTCTTGAGAGTCCCTTGGACTGCAAGGAGATCCAACCAGTCCATTCTGAAGGAGATCAGCCTTGGGATTTCTTTGGAAGGAATGATGCTAAAGCTGAAACTCCAGTACTTTGGCCACCTCATGCGAAGAGTTGACTCATTGGAAAAGACTCTGCTGCTGGGAGGGATTGGGGGCAGGAGAAGGGGACG
>SJYA01001023.1:106079-181016 GCA_006410615.1 Neotragus moschatus
AAGAAAAGTGATGACCAACCTAGACAGCATGTTGAAAAGCAGAGACATTACTTTGCCAACTAAGTCTAGTCAAGGCTATGGTTTTTCCAGTGGTCATGTATGGATGTAAGAGTTGGACTGTGAAGAAAGCTGAACACCGAAGAATTGACGCTTTTGAACCGTGGTGTTGGAGAAGACTCTTGAGAGTCCCTTGGACTGCAAGGAGATCCAACCAGTCCATTCTGAAGGAGATCAGCCTTGGGATTTCTTTGGAAGGAATGATGCTAAAGCTGAAACTCCAGTACTTTGGCCACCTCATGCGAAGAGTTGACTCATTGGAAAAGACTCTGCTGCTGGGAGGGATTGGGGGCAGGAGAAGGGGACGACCGAGGATGAGATGGCTGGATGGCATCACTGACTCGATGGACGTGAGTCTGAGTGAACTCCGGGAGTTGGTGATGGACAGGGAGGCCTGGCGTGCTGCGATTCATGGGGTTGCAATGAGTCAGACACGACTGAGCGACTGAACTGAACTGAAAGGATACAGAAAGAAATGCACCAGGCTGATTGTTTTTCTTTCTGAGCCACGGTTCATCACCATGAATTCATTCACTGATTCAAATATTCAAGGTGCCCAGCGCTGTCCATGGTGCGGTGGCTTACTGATAGCATTGCATACGATGCTGAAAGTTTGTAGCCCTCATGAGGGTGGAGAGTTAACAGACAGGAAGCGATGTGAGTGATGAGTGTTATGTAAGGTAAGGTGATGTTTTATTTATGTTAAAAAGGTTAAAAAATTATTACAGAGGTTTCTTTTTTAAATTCTGTTGTATCCCTGGTGGCTCAGTGGTAAAGAATCTGCCTACAGTGCAGATCCCTGGGTTTGATCCCTGGGTCGGGAAAATCCCCTGGAGCTGGGCATGGCCAGCCACTCCAGGATTGCTGCCTGGAGAATCCTGTGGACAGAGGAGCCTGCTGGGCTACAGTCCGCGGGGTCGCAAGGAGTCAGACGCAACTGAGCGACGGAGCGTGCGTGCATTTTACGCCGGAGCACAGTTGTTACCAGTGTTGTGTTAGTTTCAGATGCACAGTAGAGGGACTTAGTTATACCTACGTCTGTTCTTTTACAGACACTTTCCCAGGTGCTTTTTCAGATAGAGGTATTTAGCTTAGTACGGAGTCCTGAGTAAGTGCCCTGTGCTATAGAGTAGGTCCTTGTTATCTACTTTAAATGAAGCCGTGTATGTATGTTAGTCTCAAACTCCTAACTTACGCCCCACCTTACCCTTCCCATTTGGTAAGCATATGTCTGGTTTCTAAGTCTGTGAGTCTGTTTCTGCTTTGTAAATAGGTTCACTTGTACTTTTTAAAGAGTCTGCAAATAAGTGGTGTCAAATATTTGTCTCTGTCTGACTGACTCACTTTCCATGCTGATGTCTGGATCCATCCACGCTTCACTCTCTTTAATGGCTGAGTAACGGTCTGTTGTGTGTATACCCGCTCTTCTGTCAGTGGACATTCAGGGGGCTTCCTTGTCCTAGTGATCATAGCCAGCGCTGCAGTGAACGCTGGGCTGCAGGTGCCCTTTGAGGCATGGTTTTCTCCAGATGTATGCCCAGGAGGGCTGTTGCTGCACCATCCTGGAGCTCTCTTTTTAGTGTCTTAAAGAACTGCTGAACTGCCCTCCACAGTGGCTGTACCAGTTTGCGTTCCTGCTGCTGCTGCTAAGTCACGTCAGTCGCGTCCGACTCTGCGTGACCCCATAGACAGCAGCCCACCAGGCTCCCTTGTCCCCAGGATTCTCCAGGCAAGAACACTGGAGCTCGTTGCCATTTCCTTCTCCAATGCATGAAAGTGGAAAGTGAAAATGAAGTCGCTCAGTCGTGTCCGACCCTCAGAGACCCCATGGACTTCGGCCCACCAGGCTCCTCCATCCATGAGATTTTCCAGGCAAGAGTGCTGGAGTGGGGTGCCATTGCCTTCTCTGGTTTGCGTTCCTACAAACAGTGTAAGAGGGTTACCTGGTTCCCTCTTCTCCACACCATCTCCAGCATTTCTTGCTTGTAAAATTTTTGATGATGGNCCCACCAGGCTCCTCCATCCATGAGATTTTCCAGGCAAGAGTGCTGGAGTGGGGTGCCATTGCCTTCTCTGGTTTGCGTTCCTACAAACAGTGTAAGAGGGTTACCTGGTTCCCTCTTCTCCACACCATCTCCAGCATTTCTTGCTTGTAAAATTTTTGATGATGGCCATTCTGACTGGTGTGGGGTGATATCTCTTTGTGATTTTGATTTCATTTCACTTTCTTTCCATTTCTCTAAATAATTAGCGATGCTGAGCATCTTTTCACGTGCCTCATGGCCATATGTCTCTTCTTTGGAGAACGTCTATTTAAGTCTTCTGCCCATTCTTTGTTTATTCAATGTTGAGTCATATGAGCTGTTTGTATATTTTGGAGATTAATCCTTTCTTGCTGGCATTATTTGCAAATATTTCCTCCCATTCTGTAGGTTGTCTGCTCATTCTGTTTATGGTTTCCTTTCCTGTGCAAAAGCTTTTGAGTTTATTGGGTCTCATTTGCTTATTTTTGCTTTTATTTCCATTACTCTAGGAGAAGAGTGATGTTTCAGAGGTTGATTGCAGGCCCTTGCGGGACATGGTCAGAAAGGACTCTTGGACATTTCTGTTGAGACTGAGCAAGAAAAGGAACTTGTTTATGAGAACCTGTGGGGCAAGGATTCTAGACAGAGGGCAAGTTTAGAACAGCAGCCGTGGTGGGAATCACATAACTGACTCAAAGACCAGAAGGGAAGCGGCTGTGGCTGGCGCAGGGCGAGGAAAGGGCGGCTGGTCAGAGGCCCAGTCAGCCTCGGGAGAGGCTGGGCCAGCGCCCACACAGCGCATGGAGTTAGCGCCAAGCACAGTGACGCAGCACCAGAGGGCTGTAACCAGGCGTCGCAGACGGCGCCTCCGCATGCCAGGGCACGAGGAGACGCAGGCAGCTCCTACTGTCCTACAAGTGAAGCAGCTTCTTCAAATAGGGGAGCGGTTCTAGCTGCTGGTCATCGGAGAACACCCGGGGGAGTTATCAAGAGAACTGGTGTCTAAACCCAGGTCAGACACCATTGCCAAGTTCTTTTCTGTCATTCATATTCAAGGTCAGCAGCCTGGAGTCTGGTGGCAGAAACGCTTGGCTGTGAACCCCATCTTCCGTGGCACTAGATGTGTTATCTTAGGGCACGCTGCCTCTCGGACTCTCATTCATCAGCAGCCGTAAAACGTGGAGACTGGCGTCCATCCCAGCAATGCCATCACCAGGCTTCAGTGGGACATTGTGTGTGAAATGCCTGACCCAGGGCAAGTGCCAACGAGCAGCATATGCGTTTAGCTTTACACAGTCCTGGGATTCACTGAGACGCTGCCCCCCGGGTGCCGAAGTGGGGACTGAGGGCTCCAGGACTACCCCCTCCCCCGCCCAGCTCAGGTCCTGCTGTTGTTCAGCCACTTAGTCATGTCCGACTCTTCGGGGCCCCACGGACTGCAGCCCACCAGGTTCCTCTGTCCTTCCCTATATCCCAGAGCTTGCTCAAACCCGTGTCCATTGAGTCAGTGATGCCATCCAACCATCTCACCCTCTGTCGTCCCCTTCTCCTCCTGCCCCCAATCCCTCCCAGCATCAAGATCTTTTCAAATGAGTCAGCTCTTCCCATCAGGTGGCCAAAGTATTGGAGTTTCAGCTTCAGCATCAGTCCTTCCAATGAATACCCAGGACTGATCTCCTTTAGGATGGACTGGTTGGATCTCCTTGCAGTCCAGGGGACTCTCAAGAGTTTTCTCCAACACCATAATCCCAGAGCATCAATTCTTCAGCACTCAGCCTTCTTTTTGGTCCAACTCTCCCATCTGTTCGTGACTACTGGAGGAAGCTATTAAAACCCTCTTATCCGCCCACCCACGCCCTTCCCTCAGGGCCCCTGCTGACCGCCCCTCCTCTAACTCTTTTCAGTGTTACTGCTTGGCGCTGAGCCCCCTGAGAGAAGGAAGCATCTGTCAGTGTTCACAGTGTTGCCGAGGTGCTTGGGAATCTGTAGAAGGCACTTAACAATGCCTGCCTGATGAGCGAGAGAGTGAACAAAGAGGGAAACCAGGCATTTGGTTGGTCACCTCTCGGATCCCATTTCCTGCATTTCTTTCATTTGCCCTGGAGTCGCTTGTCCATCTTTCTCCAGCTTGAGATCTAGGAGGCGAAACCAACAGGGTCCCTCGTCACCTGGCTTCTGACGAGTTTAGCGGATGGGAGCCACTGGAGGAAAGGCAATGAGGTCTGGACTAGGAAGTCATTTCTGTACAGCTGCTCCTTCTGGGGCCCTGTGACCGCTCCATCCACCTAAGGCCTAGGAGCGCTCCCTGCTCTTGCTGGTCCTGCAAACGTCTCTACCGGCCCCCATCACCCTGCCCGCACCGCTGGGAGCAGCCCATTAAAAACCCAAAAGTTTCATCTCCGTATCTGCCATTTCCTCCCCAAGGACACCGACACCATGCCAGGGAGACCTGAATGTGTCCTATTCTGGAGCAGGACTTGGGCCTTTTTGGTTTGGGAGAGCAGATCCTGTCACTTCGCTCGGTAAAGCTCCGCTGTTTCACAATCACACTAAACGGCTCTGCGCCTGCTATAACTTGGGCAAGCAAGTCATGATAAAGCTGTCCATTGCCTTGACGAACTAAGCAGGTTGTTTAGAGAAATTTCAGGGTTTAGCAGACATGAGCCATTGCTGACAGTTAAATGTTTTCAAGAAGAGTCAGATAAAACGTCACTTCAGGGAAGAAACTAGACATACTTCTAAAGTGTGCACTGCACATGATTTTTTTCCTGTTCTGAGTTGCCAGGCTGTGGGCGTTGGACGCTCTTCAGAAGATTTGGTCTGTCAGGCTTGGTGGTGGGTGGCCAAAGAGATTCTAGGGTAAAAAATTACAAGCCATCCACTCCATTGTTTCCTGCTTAAGTGTGAATTTCAGACTGTCAGATCCAGATACTATGAGCTGGCGTGGTCAAGACCAGTTGGCAGCTCCCTAGGAGGCCACGTTACCTGTGGAATGGCCTGTGCAAACCACCCCCTCCTGGCTTTTAGGGAGCACCTTGCACTAACTCTCATGAAGACAGGGTTTCCCTATCAAATACAGCCCTAGAAATGGCCACGATAGGCTTAACCAATCAGAACTCCTATAGGAAAGAGCAGGAGAATATTTTTCATTGATGTGTCCAAAGAGGAGAATGTTACTGATAAAGATAAAAGAAAAGCAAAATGGGGAGATGAAAAGGCATCTTGTTGGTTGACCTGGGAAATTGTTTTCCACTGACCCTAGCTCCGTGAACACTTCCCTGATTTCACAGCGTGGAACTTCTCGGACACTCCATGGAGAACCCAGGTATTTTTCCTAGTGAACAGCCCTTCCTCACATTGCACACCACTCACGTTTCCCTACCACCTTCCTGCCTTCCTGCAGGATGGTATTCAGTGTCCTTTGGCTAATGACCTCCACCAAGTGACCGCCCCCCAAGCAAGTACAGCTCACAGACCCCAGCTCTAAGGTGCTTCTTGCTCTGGGAGCATCAGGGTCCCAGGGGGTCACTCCCTGGAGGGGAGGGGACCTTGCGTTTGGCCAGGCCGACCTAGTGCAAGCCGAGTCTGTGCGATAAAAGTAAGAAGTGCCCGTAAAGTGGCCACTGATCTCCCAGCTTTCAAATGAATCATTTTGCTGATTTGTTCATTCAGCCAAGGTTCTAGGCACTGATGATAAGATCCTTGAACCAATCAAGCAAATTTAATTCTCTCATCATGAAAAAGAAAGTTAAGATAATAAATGAATAAAGAAAGCAATTACGCAAGTCCAATCCCCTTCTTGTGCCCTGGTTTCAAAGAAACAGTGAAAGTAAAGCTTATAAAAAGTAGAGCCAGGCCCTGGGCGCTGCCACTGGTTACAGCCCCCTCAAGTGTGGACTCACTTCTCCCAGACAGACTCTGAAGCTATACCTGAGAAAGCAACCAAAGCTGCAGGTGCACTGGGGAATTGAAGTTAACACATGGTTTAGGGCTGCAAGAGCCTCTGACTGGTAGGCAAGATGCAGTTCTCTTGGGCACATAGGAACCCACATGTTTTCCAGAAATTCCTACAAGGAATGCGTTTACTCTCAGAAACAGATTCCAGGTGTGAGAACCTTCAGCGAAAAGGTGCTTGCCTTCATGTCTAAGGCAAACTTGTTCGTCTTGCACTATTCTCAGGAGGAACTGAGGCCAGCTGTTTACCTTCATTAAGAAAATAAACTTTCAGACGACTGTAGGTTAACAGCACACAATTCCCTAAAAATAGCTTCCTGCTTCATTTCATGCCTTTATTCATGTTATGGAAAATATAAGATTTTTTGGCAAATAAATATTACTTCTGAGCATTTCTGGCAGGTATAGGATTTGATTCTAAATGCCATTTTGCCCCTCCTACCCTGATGCTGGGAAAGATTAAGGGCAGGAGGAGAAGGGGACGGCAGAGGATGAGACNTCATGCCTTTATTCATGTTATGGAAAATATAAGATTTTTTGGCAAATAAATATTACTTCTGAGCATTTCTGGCAGGTATAGGATTTGATTCTAAATGCCATTTTGCCCCTCCTACCCTGATGCTGGGAAAGATTAAGGGCAGGAGGAGAAGGGGACGGCAGAGGATGAGACGGCTGGACGGCATCACCGACTCGATGGACATGAGTCTGGGTGAACTCCAGGAGCTGGTGATGGACAGGAAGGCCTGGCATGCTGCAGTTCATGGGGTCGCGAAGAGTCGGACACGACTGAGCGACTGAACTGAAGTATTGCTTGGAAGGGGGTTTGTGCACATTGTCAGTCTGCCTCCCCGTGGAGAGATCCTGACCGGCCCAAGACCAAGGAAAGCCAAGTTTAGGCAGGGAAAGAGAAGCGGGTGCCTGGTGACGAAGCCCTTCTTGTCGCTGCTGCCCTAGTGCTGTGGACCTTTGAGTCGGGGTTTGCTTTGGAATGGCGCCTTGGTGTTGTTACAAGTGGCTCCCGATGGCGGCTGCACATCTGGCCCACCCGGGGAGCTTGTGAAAGGACAGCTATTTGGGCCTGCTGCTGCTGCTGAGTCGCTTCAGGCGTGTCCAACTCTCTGCGACCCCAGAGACGGCAGCCCACCAGGCTCCCCCGCCCCTGGGACTCTCCAGGCAGGAACACTGGAGTGGGTCACCATTGCTTTCTCCAGTGCGTGAAAGTGAAAAGTGAAAGGGAAGTCGCTCAGTCATGCCCTACTCTTCGCAACCCCACAGACTGCAGCCTCCCAGGCTCCTCTGTCCATGGGATCTTCCAGGAAAGAGTACTGGAGAAGGGTGCCATTGCCCTTGGGTATCCTGACCAGTAAGTTTGGTTTAGGGCCCAGGAATCTTTGATTTGAAACAATGTCTTTAAATGACTCTAGAGTCAGCACCAAGAACGGCTCACCAGCAGAGAAGAGCGTCTGGGGATCCCCTTCGCAATGTCGGTGCTGGGGAGCTCCCTCCAGAGGAGAGGTCCAGGCCCAGGCTGCGCCCTAACGTCGGAAGGCGAGCCTCAGCCCCGCCTGCCTCTCCCGCTCGGATCCTGACTCTATTCCCAGGAGTGGCACGAGACCACTTCCTTCCTCCTCTCCCGCTGGCCATTGTGATGGGGGCTGGGGAGCAGAGGGGCCCTCGGCACCTTCTTTAGTCTTCACGCGCTGGAGTTTCTGGACTCGTCGGACACTGCCTGGAAAGGTGAGGGCGTTTACGACGTGGTGCCCTGGAGGCCATGCTTGCTGGGGCTGCAGTTTTCTTCCGTGATGCTCCCGGTGACACGCACGCCTCCGACAGCCTGTGCTCCTTCATTCCTCCTCTCCTGGAATGCGGTGCCTCCCTCTCCTCCAGGACACACCACTGACTGGATTCATCATGCCGAAGGAATGGCTGTTCAAGACCCGCAGCACAAAGGGATTCAGCAAATGCGTAAAAGGTCAGACAAGGTGGAAGAGAAGCAGGGGAGAGTCACCCTTAACCACAGGACACGTGACACCTCGTCAGCAGTGTTTAGACTGAAAGGAAAATAAAACTGTGATTGCACGTAAACAGAGAGCCCTCGGTGTAAGCTAATAAATGCTTAAACACTACACGATGAGCCTGGATCCCGTAACACATTGGAAAATACTTCCTCCACATTGTGGAGAGGCAACTTTGTCAAACCAGGCCTATAAATCTTCAACAATAGACATATCCTGTGCTTCTGCCTGGTGATTGTATCAAAACAATACAGCTTTTTAGCTTTACTTTTCAACTAATTGAAAATACTCCAAAGACGTACTGTAAAAAGACAAAGATGTGTGTGAGTGGAACTGAGTGGAGTTACTGAAACAAACGTGAAGATTGATTGAAGGCGCAATGTTAGGCCCTGAGCGGCCTATTCACGGGAGACGCCGCTTCCCCGGATCACCAAGACACGAATTCGATGCAATCAGCAAGAGGATTTATTGAACCGGCGCGCCGGGGTTCGATCTTCCTCGAAAGGAGCGAACCCCGACCTCAGTTATAGAGCAGTTTTTATACACAAAAAGCTACAAGCAGGTATAGGTGGGGTGAAGACAATCTCAACGAAACTGATTGGTGGGCTCAGCCTGCCCTTCACAGAGATAGGTCTGGAAGTTATCAGGCTGAAACGGCTGACCGACCACCTTACACCTTGCGGCGGTAAGCCAATTTTCTAAAAAAGATTAACAGAGAAACAATCACCCAAGGGGTCTCTTTCCGGGCCAGGAAACTAGGCTATAATTCATCAGATAGGAGGTAGGTTCCTTTAGCATGAGTCATAACTAGCCCTAAGAAACAGAACAAAAGACTGCTTTAAAATTTAACTTTTTCTCCTCAGCACGGAAACTGGATTTCACCTCAAGCCCTGGGATGGTTCTGTGAACTTTAGCTAAATATCTTTAAAGAAAAGGCAGTCTTAGTGACCTCGTGTGTGTTTGTGGATGATTAAGAATGAAGCATTTCTGCACATTCAAATTGGATTTTTGCCTTGAGTACTCGGTTGGTTCTGTGAATTTTAGGTAAAAATCTTTAAGGAAAAGGCAATCTCAGCATCCGTGTGTGTGTGTGTGTGTGTGTGTGTGTGTGTGTGTGCGGGCGCGCATGTGTGTGCGCCTGAGCATGCCAACAAGCACAGACACACATGATATTTTATTTTTAATTAAGAATGAAGGTATTTCTGCACATGTTTGTTAATCAAAATCTGTAGACATTTCAAAAATAAAGATGCCCTTTAAGGCCAGATTGATTTTCATAGAAGAGGGAACAAAAAAGTTAAGGAGGCCAAGCAAAGCTCCTATGCCTTTTCTATAGGCTAACTGGTTGTATCTCCGCAGACTCACATGTTGAAACTTTGGTACTTGGAGATGGGGGCTTTGGGAGGTGCGGAGGCCAGAAGGTGGGGCCCTTGCAAGTGGAGTCGGTGCCCTTATGAAAGAAATCCCACCAAGCTCTCTTCCCGTTTCCACTCGTTGAGGACAGCAATATGAGGCTGCTTATGAGCCAGAAAATGGGCTCCCTCCAGACTCAAATCTGCCAGAGCCTTGACCTCAGGCTCTCCAGCCTCCAGGAATGGCGAGAAGGACATTCCTCCGGTTTACACACCACTGGCCTGTGGCATCCTGTTACAGCACCTGGACTGACAAAGACAACCTTCCTGGCTTTACACCCCAGCTGCGCAGCGGGTGCCCTCGGGCCGGGCAGAAGGTCGCGGTTGGCGCTTCGCTCCGGCTTCTCGGAGAGCAGCCTCGGTCTACGGTGGTTGCTCAACAGGAGACAGTATAATCGCAGAACAGCTGAATCCAATCTGTTAAATTTTTCCAAAACCAGCAGAAACGGGAGCATCTGTCGCACTGTCTGCTATTAATACGTGACGGACGTCGAGGCGTGGTGGCACGAACAAAGGGCTGGGCGTACCAACACGCGGCAGGAGACGGACGGCCCGCGCCTTTCAGCACGCTTTCCTGTCAGCACGGGGAACGAATGCTTCCGCTATACTTTAATTTGTAAAGTATGTATTTATCTTTAAAGTGAGAATGTCTACCACCTAAAGAAAAAAATTTAATAGTAGCTCTATGTTCCTTAGAAATGATTTATCTCTTGTGCAGTGCTTTCTGAGCCCAGTAACCAGTTTTATTTCGAAATTGAAAAATGACAGCGAATTATTTTTAAAGCAGTTTTTCTACTCGTGCCCTGTAACCCCTGAAGAAGTCGAGCCCACGGTGACATACAGAAAGCCACAACGCCGTCGTCATCTAGACTTATCTCTTAAGGAGGACAGTCTAATCAGACGTGCGATGATGCCTCTGTGACCAGGATTCCGAAACGGATGTGGCTGTTCCGTCTTACCGCCTTTAGAAATACGATTTACAGCCCCCTTCTGCTTATTTTTCACTGTGTGTCTATTATGTTTCCTTTTAAAGGTTGTATTAAAAAAAAAAAAAAAAAGCAACAATTTGACTTAATGTAAAGCCAGAAAAAGAAACTGGCAGGCTGGCAGAAACAATTTGAGGTAGAAAATCTATTTAGGGAAGATAAATTTCAGATCCATGAGGGCCATTTCCCCAGGGCCTAGAGGTACCTCCGGCATCCCTGTGAGCTGTGGCCTCCTGCCGCAGGGAGGGCGGGAGAAAGGCCTGGGCTTTGTGACCGTGGGGCACGGGGCGCGCTCCTGGGCTTCTGTGATGGTCCCTCTTGCCTTCTGGTCTCCGGCATCTGTCCTGGTAGCTGGAGCCGGGAACAGTGCAGAATGGTGCAGCCTCCTTCCCAGCGGGTTCCTTTCCGTCTTCCTTCTCAGGATCTAAGGGAGGAGGGCCTCTGTCCACTTAAAGCCCTGCTGAGAAACAGCCCGTGACTTGTCATTGCTGCGGAATAAAGCTCAGCCCTGAGACTGGGCTTCGGATCTCCCCCAGTTTGCACGTGACTTTCCTGCCTGCCCTGAATTCCCTGTTCTGCTCCTGAAAGGTGCCGCGTATTTCGCTGTGGAAGGTCCGCCTTAGTTTCCCTGGCCAGTGTCTCCGCTGCGGGAAGGGCCCCCCCGGCGCCGCGCTGGGATCCGGGCTCCTCTCCTGCTCCGGCAGCCTCGCGCCTCCGCGGCGGCCCTTCTCCCGGCGGGAGGCAGGCTCCGGGCGCTCCGCCCAGCCCTCTCCCGCGTGCGGGGCCAAGCGGCTCCGCGCGCCTGTCCTCCCTCGGGGAGGGGCGCCCGAGGCCACTGCTGCGTCTCGCGTTTCCCGCGACCCGACGCGGGCCTGGCACGGACGCGCCGCGCGGGGCGGCTGGCCCACTCCCGGCCCAGTGCGGCCGCGGCCCGCAGCCCCGGGCAGCTGAGACTGGGGCTCCGGCCCAGAGCACCGAGGCCCGAGGCAGCCCTTGGATGAGCGCTGTCGAGACCGCAGCGCAGGCTCGCTTCCGCGGGCGCGCCCTTCCCCGGACTGCGGGCGTCTCCTGGCCTCTCTGCTCACTCAGCGAGCGGGACTGAAGCCCACCGCAGCTCAAGGGAAAAGCTGCAGCCCCAGAAACGTCCCCGAGGGGGCCTTTCCAGCAGGAAACCAGGGGTCCGTTTCGAACGGGTCACCTCCTGTGCGGGCCCTGCACCGTCTCCTGACCTCTACCCTCCAACTCCTCCTTCCCAAAGCCACCCACCACCGGGTCCTTTGTCAGCGTTATGACTTCTGGGTATCGAACCTCTTAAATCTCTTCTCTAAGGGCTAATTTCCCATTGAGATACGAAAAGCATGAAGACAGAGCTGTAGACATTTTCTCTGAAAAAGCAAAGACAACCAGCTGAAACTTGGTGATNCTCCTTCCCAAAGCCACCCACCACCGGGTCCTTTGTCAGCGTTATGACTTCTGGGTATCGAACCTCTTAAATCTCTTCTCTAAGGGCTAATTTCCCATTGAGATACGAAAAGCATGAAGACAGAGCTGTAGACATTTTCTCTGAAAAAGCAAAGACAACCAGCTGAAACTTGGTGATAATTAATACATTTTTCAGTTCAGTTCACTTGCTCAGTCGTGTCCGACTCTTTGCGACCCCATGAATCACAGCACACCAGGCCTCCGTATCCATCACCAACTCCCGGAGTTCACTCAGACTCACACCCATTGAGTCGGTGATGCCATCCAGCCATCTCATCCTCTGTCGTCCCCTTCTCCTCCTGCCCCCAATCCCTCCCAGCATCAGAGTCTTTTCCAATGAGTCAACTCTTCGCNGATGGACATGAGTCTGAGTGAACTCCGGGAGTTGGTGATGGACAGGGAGGCCTGGCGTGCTGAGGTTCATGGAGTCGCAGAGTTGGACACAACTGAGCGACTGGACAACGTGCTTGGCATTTTCTCAGTAGTTGGGAGAGACATGAAGAGGAAAACACCCCTGCCCTCATGGTGAGGCGTGGGAGTTGATGGACAATAAGCCGTGAGCTTAGTAAATAAGTAAATTACGCTGTCTGTGATGGACCGAAGGCTGAAGCAAGAGGCCAGGGCATCGAGAGCCCTGTGCCACAGTGTGTGAGTAGTGAGGGCTCAGGCGGTGCCTGAGCAGATTGGTGGAGGTGACGGGGCCCCAGAGGACGCGGGGGGAATAGCAGTACAGGCATGGGGGTGAGATCAGAGGCGCCGGGGGGCGGCGGGGGGGGAGGAGGCTTCTGCGAGTGTCTGCAGAGCAGGAGGGAGGCGGTGAGGAGGATGAAGAGCTGTAGGTCTGCACGATGACAGTGCTGTTGTAAAGACTTCCGGGTTTTATTCTGATCAGAGTAAAAGCCGTTTTCTTCACTGGAAGAGAGAAGACGGGGCACTTCGGATGCCTGCCCTCGCTGAAGGCAGGACGTGTGTCTTCGCTCGCTGTAAGAGCTATCAAGGGGAACACTCTGTTCTGTAAACACCCCGTGTTCTAGCCATCGCAGATGTTCTCAGGTCAGCCCAGAAATTAGGCACAGGAAAGAAGAAGGAGCGTTATTGGAGGCAGAGAGAGACTTTGCGGCTCTAGCAAAGAACGTCTTGAGCACCACAACGTGCAGAAAGGGGCTTTCTAGAGGAGAGAGCCTTTCAACAAGAGACGCTGCGCAAAAAAAGGCAGTCACAAAGTGGCTGAGGAGGGGATGCAAAGGAGGTCCTGAAGACCGGCATTTATGGCCTCGTGTGTCCCCGTGCTGTGTAGGACATTGAACAAAAAAGGCAAAGTGTAAAGGAGACAAACTCATGACTGTCATTCCGGGTGCTGCAGAAAGCTCTTTGGATAGAAGTCATGGCCCAGAATCGTGTACAGACAGTATATTGGCAAGGGTGATGGCGTGGTTGTAAATGAAGAGGTTATGACTCTTTGCAGAAATTCATGAAGCTGACAGTGGGGTGAGTAGAGGAAGGCCGTGTGACTAAAGGTGAAAGGAGGGGGGAACGCAGATGGCCGCCAACCTGCCCACTTCCGTCCGTTAGAAAGCAACAGCGTCTGCTCACGCTTCAGCAGGTTACGCTTGATAGACTAACCAGAAACTCAGAGAGAGCGCCGAGGCCCTGATTTTTGCACGTTGCTGGCAAACTCATTCTTCTCGAATGAGTGAATTTTAAGGAGGAAAAGTAAGTGCTGCAAAGCCAGTCTTGCTTCTTCCACCCTGAAGCAGATAGCGCAGGGTGCCAGGTCATTTCTAACATCAGAGTGGGCAGAACTGTGAAGGGTGCGATGTGTGTCCCCTGACTCTGAACCCTGATACGCTCCTAGTTCCCACTTCCCTCGCCCTCCCACCTCCTGTGATCCCCCTTGGAATTTCAGGGCGCTGCCTCCTCGGTGTGCCAGCCTCTGCTCCATCCTGGTGGAATCCCCGGGAGGGCAACAGCAGGAGAAGCTGACGGAGGTCAAGGGCAACGTGGGCTGGAGGGTGCCCACTGGACTCAGTGACGAGGAGGCCGTTCCTGATCTGGCAAGAGCAGTGTTCACAGAACTCGCGTCGAGCTGCATGAGACTGCAGAATGAGTGAGCGGAAAGGATCGAAGCCGGTAGGTGTGAGAAGCCCAGACTGCAGAATGAGTGAGCGGAAAGGATCGAAGCCGGTAGGTGTGAGAAGCCCAGACTGCAGAATGAGTGAGCGGAAAGGATCGAAGCCGGTAGGTGTGAGAAGCCCAGACTGCAGAATGAGTGAGCGGAAAGGATCGAAGCCGGTAGGTGTGAGAAGCCCAGACTGCAGAATGAGTGAGCGGAAAGGATCGAAGCCGGTAGGTGTGAGAAGCCCAGACTGCAGAATGAGTGAGCGGAAAGGATCGAAGCCGGTAGGTGTGAGAAGCCCAGACTGCAGAATGAGTGAGCGGAAAGGATCGAAGCCGGTAGGTGTGAGAAGCCCAGACTGCAGAATGAGTGAGCGGAAAGGATCGAAGCCGGTAGGTGTGAGAAGCCCGACTGTGCAAAGAAGGTGTAAGAGGAGGCGTTTAAATTCTAAGGCAAGGACACGTGGAACATGGTTAGGTGCCAGATGTTGATGCAAAGGAGCCACTCGCAAGGACCAGTTGACGGCACAGGAGAGGAAAGGAGCAGTCAGCAGCACAGGCCCTGAGCCCTGCTGGGGTTTTAGCAGCAGATGGTGAATGGTTCTGGCCTGGTGCGGAGGTCCAGCAAACAAGTGTGAGGAAAGGTTTCTGTCCGCTCCGTCTCATTCAAGAAGCTCCAGCATCAGCTTTAAGCAGGACCTTGAACGCTGGAGCCATTAAACAAATCTGGGAGAAATGGCCCATCACCTAACATCAAACGTGAGAAAAGATTCCCTCCGCTCTAACACATGTGTGACATGTTCTTAATGTTCCCCGAGGTTCCGTGAGTGATACTGTGATGAACCCCTCTAATCCTTCCTGAAAGCCATTTCCACATCAGCATCGTCTAATTGATTTTCATTATCCTGGGTACTTTTTCTTTCTTCTAAAGATCTATTGCACACTCTCCACCTTTAATTGTTTTAAAAACAAACCGTCTCCAAGCAAGACATTCACAGAAACATAAATCAGTCTGACCCAATCTCAGAGCTCTGTGATTTCAGGAGACCTCACTGCTGACCAACAAAGGCCTGAGCTAAAGTGAAATACAGATCAGCATTGCTGTTCAGTTACCTCAGGGCTAACAGTTTAACTTTCGAAGAGAAGCGCAGAACGTGCAGGTGGGACAGGATCTCCTGGAGCATCCAAATCGGGCTCTGATTAAACATTCCCACGCGTTGTTTAAGCCTCGTGAGCTTCGGATGCTCCTGGCACGTGCGCCTGCTGAGTCGCTCAGTCATGTCCAAACCTCAGCGACCCCACGGACTGCAGCCCGCCAGGCTCCTCTGTCCATGGGATTCTCCAGGCGGGAATACTGCGGTGGGCTGCCAGGCCCTCCTCCAGGGTCGTCCCCGCCCAGGGATGGAACCCGCATGTCTTGCATCTCCTGCATCGACAGGCGGGTTCTTTACCGCAAGCACCACCTGGGAAGCCCCTGGACGCGTCTCACCTCCCCCAGGAGTAAGCACGTGCAGTGAACAGCCCTCCCTCCTCGCAGCCGGGGCCCCGGACTCAGAGCCCGGCCCCGTGCGTCAGTGCGGGTCTCGCCATGCTGTGGGTGCCGCCACCCAGCTCTCCTGCTGGGGCCTGGCTTCAGCTGTCGTGTGGAGCAACAGCCATGGGTCACGTCCACTCAAGCTTCTGTCATTCGCCGGGAACCTGCCTTATTTCTGACTGTTCCATGTTCCACCAGACATTGATTTCTGTGTTTCAAGAGAAGACTTTCCTCCTGACGCTCAGCGAGGTTTTCCTAATTCTTCCAAGAACGCTGTGTTTCTGTACCTACAAATAATGTCGGAGCTGGGTTAGGGTTTCTTGTCGCTTTATGGATTCAGACATGACCTAGGCCAGTAGAGAGGGCAGTTTCGCTGCATTGCAAGTGACCTGGGCTCCTAAAGTGGGTCCTTCAGAGGGCGTTTGGTCCGATACTAGACTGACTCTTATTGCAAGACTTCTAATGTTCTTAAAGCATTCCACCAGTTTGTTAGGTAAAATATTCCCAGCTCCTGGGTTTAGGAAAGTACTTGGGTGGAGCCCGCATATGTAAACTGTTGCTTTGGTTTACGCTCCGGTGAAGGTCCCTGATGGTTTGATCTAAATGTGGTCCGTCATAGCCTCTCAGGTTGGAGACTCAGAAGCTACCCGGCTTGGTATGAACACGTCATACCAGACCCAGTGAATGCTCTTAAGTGCAATTATATTTAGCACTGAATTTTAGAAACAGCTAGACCTGGAGTCTCCTGGAAGCGTGGTGGATGAGAGGCAGTCCAGAGGGTTCGGGGCGGATGACTCGGAGGAGCCTAATGCCGGGCCGCCAGAGTCTGTCTCATTGGTGTCTGCCGGGGCTTCCTCTGAGAAGGACTTGGCTTGCCCCCTAGACGGGCAGGGCTGTCCCAAAGAATGCAAAAAGAAAAGCTGTCTTCATTTGGGTTCCTCCTGTAGCTGACCCCGAGACAAATGCAAGGAGGCTATCTGACGGCCGAGACAGGAGGCAGCAGGAAGTGGGGGCGTGCGAGGGAGCAGAAAGAGGCCTGAAGGGCGTGCGCCCGCCTGTCATCGGCAGGGCCAAGGCTCAGCCCTGCCGGCGTCCTGGGGACAGTGTGGCACACACGTCAGCCGTTCGCCTCGGTGGAGGGCAGCGAGGGTGCCGTGATGCTGGCCCATCAGCTCCCCGTCTTTCCTGGTTGCAGCCGCCTCCTGCTGCTCATGCACCGGCTGCAAGGAGAGGAAGTGCTCGGGCTGACAGAGGACATCGTGGTGTGCAGGGGAGATGCCGGCGGTGTGGACGGGGTGTGTCTGCATCTCGGGCCCCAGAGCAGCGGGAACCAGGTCCCCAAGTGGAGAGAAGGAGCCTGTCTTAGTCCATTCAGGCTGCTGACAAAATCACCATACCCTGGGCGGCTTATGGGGCCTCCCTGGGGTCTCAGACAGTAAAGAATCTGCCTACAATGCGGGAGACCCGGGCTGGGAAGGTCCCTGGGCTGGGAAGGTCCCCTGGAGAAGAGAAAGGCAACCCACTCCAGTCTTCTTAGCTGGAGAATCCCATGGACACAGGAGCCTGACAGGCTACCATCCACGGGGTCGCAAAGTGCTGGCACAAACCCGGTGTCTTATAAACACCAAGCATTTGTTTCTTGCAGTTTTGCAGGTCTGGGGTCTGAGATCGTGGCACCGACTCATGGAGAGTCTGGTGAGGGTCTGCTCGCGGGCTGCAGACGACCAACTTCTCACCGGGTCTCCAGGGCTGGGGGACTGCAGGGCTGTGCGGGGTCCCTTTTTATGAGCACTGTTTCCATTCCTGGGAGCTCTACCTCTAAGATTTCAGTATGTAGCCTGTGGGGGGACACAAACACGCAGACCACGGCACAGAGACCCCGAGGAGGCTGCCTCAGCTGGAGGAAGCTAAGGGGGTGGTGTCTGTCCCCCCGACTTCTCCGTGCCACGGGACACACGCCAAGGTGTCCAAACCTGTTTAAGTGAACATGCCTCGCTCTGGCAGCTATGTGAAGTGACCAGGGCTCTTACGTTGCTGATGGGAACGCGGACGGGCCCAGCCATTTCGGAAGCCGATGAGAAGTTCTTGAAAAATTAACATACACTTACCATATGACCCAGCAACTCTAATCCTGAGTTATTACCCAAGAGAAAGGGCTAAACACACATATCCCCAAAAAGACCGGCAAGGCAGCTGTAGTCACAATGTCCCCATGCTGGGAAGAACCTAAACTAACAAACTGTGGAATGTCCGTTCAATGAAGCACGTCTCTGCAATCAGAAGACGCGGAATACTGACAAGCAGGACAGCATGGATGAGTCTTCCAAGCCTTCTTCAAGTGAAAGGACTCAGATACAAAGCGGCATTCTGAAAAAGGCAAAACCACAGCAGCAGAAGACAGATCAGAACCTTGCAGGTGCTGGGGGTGGGCGTGGCGTGGACGGTCCTGTGTGCAGATGAGACCTCGGTAACCTCGCCTTAACACACACTGAGGACGTCAGGGTGGGGTGCGGCGAAGACAGGGCGGGAGAGTCACCAGGTCGGTCCCACCTCGGGGGAATCTGAGAGGGACAGTAAAGGCGCCCCTTTTCTGGAGTGGGTGTGGACCATCCCCGCCTTACGGAGCCAGGACGGGAGTGCCCGCCGCTCCTGAGTCCCCTGAGGCCGTGTGTCCACAAAGCCTCCGACGCGCAGCGGAGCCGGTCTGCCCACCGGGGACCCAGCGCCAGCTCCGCCCTGCCAGCTGCCAGTCCGCTCGCCCCCCACCCTGGGAGCCCGCGTCCTCATGGAGACGCTCGTGCAGTGAAAGATGACATCTTCAGGGGGATTCCGGACTGGCTGCGAGCAACGTGGAGACCGGCTTGCTGCAGGCTCTTTGCAGTTATTTCCACTCGAGGGCATTCATAGGCTGAAAACTGCGAAAAGAAGACGGATGGAGAGGGGGCCTCTGGCCAAGGGCGCAGGGTCGCTCTTAAGGTCACGGGTCGTCTCAGGTCGCTGTGAGCCGGGAACCTCAGCCAGAAGCCTCCGTCTAGACCGACTGAGTCACTGGTCTGCCACCTGCCTCTGACCTGGGCTTGAGTTGTGTTGGGAGGGTGGGTGAGGAGCGAGGGGGCAATGATGCTCTGTGACACTGATTGCCAACAGGAAGCCTCAGAGAAGGAGCTCGTGTGAACAGCAAGGCAATTTTCTTAGAAAGGAGGCACTTTGGGAGAACTTGGTGACATTCCCGAAGGCTGATTGGATGGGAGCCTGAGCATGGAGCCTGTGCGCAGCTCTGGGACGAGAGCCTGAGCACGCCTCGGGGACGGGGGCCTGAGCGCGCCTCGGGGATGGGGGCCTGAGCGCAGCTAGGGGATGGGGGCCTGAGCGCGCCTCCGGACGAGAGCCTGTGCATGGCTCTGGGGATGGGGGCCTGAGCGCGTCTCTGGAACGGGAGCCTGAGGGCTCCTCTGGGCGTCGTGTTTCTTATCTGCACCTTTGTGTTGTCCCCTCACAACAGCTGTGACCTCCTAAAGAACTCGCGTTCCTCGCGCACTGTAACCCCTCAGTTAGACGATGCTTCTTATCCGTGTAACCTAAATTCAGTTTTGCTGCTTGTATGTGTAGGGGGCACAATTTTGAAATGCAAAGAAGCTTTTCCAAATATATAACCCTGTACAATCACTTTCTTTTGCTGCTTGAGTTAACAGAAAGGTGATCAGTCCTGGGTGTTCCTTGGAAGGACTGATGCTGAAGCTGAAGCTCCAATATTTTGGTCACCTGATGTGAAGAGCTGACTCATTGGAAAAGACTCTGATGCTGGGAGGGATCGGGGGCAGGAGGAGAAGGGGACGATAGAGGATGAGATGGCTGGATGGCATCACTGACTCGATGGGCATGAGTCTGAGTGAAGTCCGGGAGTTGGTGATGGACAGGGAGGCTTGGCGTACTGCAGTCCATGGGGTCGCAAAGAGTCAGACACGACTGAGCGGCTGAGCTGAACTGATCTGGCTTTCTGCTGGATTTGGGGTTTGCTTGCTTTGCCGTCCTCTCTCCCAGGCCTGTGGAAGGCGAGGGAGAGCAGGTGTTTAGGGCGGGTGCACTGCAGATCCAGGGTCCTGGTCTGGCTGCTGCTCTGCCCACTTTGCTCTGTTCACGCGTTTGCAGCTGTCTCCTTGTATGGATGCGAAGGGGGCTCATCCTTTTCAGAAAGTGCCCGTGAAACGTGGTCGGCAGAGCGAGTGTGTCTCACTGGAGACGGGGGCAAGAGGCTTCCTGCAGAGGGGAGAGGAAAGACTTCCCACAGTGCGGCAGAGGCTTGCTTTACAAGGAGTGGGGGAAGGAGACAGAGGAGAGAGGAGTCGGAAGCGCAGCCTTTGAGGGCGGTGAGGCCGGACATCTGAGTGCAGCCTTGAGAGCAGTTTGTGTGGGTCGCAGCCCCGGGAGCAGCCTTCTTGCCCTCGGCCCTCTGTGCTTGGGCGGTGATGCTGCGCCGTCCTCTCTGACTCTTCGTGGCCCCGTTCTGCAGGCAGGAACACTGGGGTGGGCTGCCATTCCCTTCTCCAGTGCCTGAGCATAACTACATAAAAATCTCCCTCTATATATGTGTTAATTAAAAAGCAAAAAACAAATCTCCCGCTCTTACTCCTCACGAACAAAGTGAACAGAGTCTGCGTTCAGACGCACTGTGGGGCCAGTTCCTGCCGCGCAGAGCAGCACTGCCTTCAGGATCGGGGGCCAGAAACAGTCCTGGGAATGAAGAGGCTGAGAGCGCAGCAGCGGCTGGGGAGTGGCGGCTGAGGCACTGGGGAGGCGGACGCTCTGCCAGGAGGGGGGTAAAGGAGTCCAGGTTGTTTGCTTGCATTTTTTCTCCCTTCATAACGACAATCAACAGAGTCACCCCCAAGATAACGAGTCACTTCAAAGAAAGAAACAGATATCTGAGTTTGCAGCTGAATCACCAAAGACCGCAAAGAACCCTCAAAGAAGATGAAACGGTGCTTTAGTCTCTGGAGAAGAAAGCATCCTATTCTGGGGCATCGAGGTTGTCAAACTTTACGGAAATGCTGCAACATATGCAAAGAGTACATGGAGCAGACCTGTCTCAGACAAGTGTCTCCTTGTATTAAAAATGCAAACACACTTTATTTTTGTTTGCATTTAAGTTTACTCCGTACGGCCAGTTCCTTCCCCGCAGCAGGGCGTCACGTGACTTTCCTGAGCATACTCATGTCAGACAAATCCCCCACACCATCTAAGTTTCTGCACTGGAGTTATGTAGAGATAATGAGCCCAGTCCCTGGACAATCAAAACTATGACCTTGGTCTAAAGTCCAGGCAGCCCCCGACAGGATGCTCCGAGCAGAGAGCAGCCGGGGTCGTGACTGGCCCCTCCTCCCCGAAGAAGCTCTTCTCTGCATTCCCCTCTCAGTAAGGAGAGGTCTCCCCTGTGGCTCTGTGATGGGGGGCATCGCCTCACATATGGCCCAGCGCGTATTACTGCTGGCTCTTGAGAGCCAGCTGGCTAGAGAGCCTCTCTCCCGGACTTCTGTGTCTGGAACCACCCCGCGCAGTCCCTGGAAGGTCGATGACTTAGTCTCATGATGTGTCCTGAACATCGGTGTTTCCAGCAGTTTGTTTATCCCGAGGGAGCTCTGCCCCTCCAGGCCAGTTCAGCCAGTTCAGTCGCTCAGTCGCGTCTGACTCTCTGCGACCCCATGGACTGCAGCATGCCAGGCCTCCTGGAGTTTACTCATGGTCATGTCCATTGAGTCGGTGATGCCATCCAACCATCTCATCCTCTGTCATCCCCTGCCTCTCCAGGTGGCCCTCTTGGGCTGGGCTGAAGGTGCCTCTGCCCACGAATCGCAACTGGCCCTGGGAGGTCAGGGGGCAGGCACCGTGGGGTGAGTCTTTTCCTTTGCAGCTGCCCCTCCCCGCTCCTCTCCACCCCACCGCCCCCTCCGTGGAGAAGTCATATTTTGCCCTTTAAACAGAACAGGCAGACTTAGATGCCTGTCCACTTCCTGCAGCCCCAAAACTGCAGGGGAAAGCATGAGCCTCTCTGATGAAAGCCCGCACCCTTGGTTTCAGTTGAGCAGGGAGTGGGAAGGAACCACCACCCTGGGCTCTTGGGTTGAGCTGGGGCTCAGAAGCTTCCTTCAAATCTTACCTCCAACAAAACGCTTCACATGTGCAGCCACGGAAGCCTTTGCTTTTAAACCCATCCAGCTTTTCCAAGACAGTCTCCTTTACCAAAGTCAACTGATTGCAGAATTTAATTAAATCTCCGAACGTCTTCATTGCAGCACCTAGGTTAGCGTCTGATTGTCTAATGCTTGACTGTAGCGCAAGTCCTTACTTCACAGGTCGTTGTGAAGCTGAAGTGGTGGCTGTGAATCTCTGAAGTGTCTGGTGCACGGGAGTCAAGCGCTGACTGTCAGAAATGTTACTTATCAGCTCTGTGGCTTTGGGAAAACCATGTAATTGGTCTGAGCCTTGACTTCTTCATGGTAAAATGAAATCCCTGGGATAGAAAATCACAGATGTTTCTCTCTTTTTTAAAAAAACAAAAAGTTAATTATTTTTAATTGGAGGATATTTGCTGTACAGCCTTTGTTGGCTTCTGCCACACATCAGCATGAATCAGCCGCCAGTATACACACGCCCCCTCCCTCGCCGCCCCCCTCCTGCCCCTGCGTTGCCGCGGAGCGCTGCGTTGAGTTCCCTGCGTCACACGCAGCCCCCAGGCTCTCTGTCTCATAGTGCGTAAGCTCCCGCGCTGCTCTCTCTGTTCACCTCCCTTCTCCTTCCTGCCCCTCCCGTGCCAAGTCCGGGCTCTGTGTCTGCATCTCCACCGCTGCCCTGCAAGTAGGACCATCAGTACCCTCTTTCTAGATTCTGTATGTATATGCCTTAATAGGCAATATTTGTGTTTCTTTTTCTGACTTACTTTACTATGTACAATAAGCCCGGGGTTCATCCTCCTCATTAGCACTGGCTCAGATGTGTCCCTTTTTCATGGCTGAGTAATGTTCCACTGTGCACATGAACCACAGCATGCCCTCCTCTGCCAATGGACATCTGAGGGCATCTATGTCCTGGCCACTGTGAGCAGTGCTCCCTGAGCACTGGGGTGCCTGTGTCTCTCTGAATCGTGCTTTTCTCAGAGTATACGTCCCATAGTGGGATTGCTGGGTCCTGTGGTAGTCTGTGGCTTCCCAGGCAGCTCTAGTGGTAAAGAACCCACCTGCCAAGGCACAGAACCTGGGCAGGCACAGAACCCACCTGCCAAGGTGGGAGATATGGACGCAGTTTCAATCCCCAGGTCAGGAAGATTCCCTGGAGGAGGGTGGGAAGATCCCCTGGAGAAGGAAATGGCAACCCACTCCAGTATTTTTGCCTGGAGAATCTCATGGACAGAGGAGCCTGGCGGGCTACAGTCCAGGGGTTGCAAAGAGTAAGACGCGACTGATCTGACTTAGTGTGCACACACGCGGTATTTTTCTAAGGAATCCCTGGACTGTTCTCCACCGTGGGGAGGCTGCCCTGGGGTCCCTGGGTCTGCCCGGGGGAGGACGGGGGTGGAGGCCGCACAGCTATGTGGGTGACGGGGCCCGGGCAGCACCAGCTATGCAGGGGGGCTGGTGGCTGTGGCACAGGGATGCCGCCTCTAGGGCTTTCTCTAGCCCCTGGCAGCTCTGCCCGCCGGGTCGAGCGCGGGGGAGGCACGGCCGCTTGCATCACAGGAACCCCGGCGCCTCGGGCCCGGGAGCCGTGGCTCTCTTTGCGCCCTCTCTCTAGCCTCTGCTGGCTGGTGTGCAGAAAGCCTCCCATGCTGGCCTGTATTTGTTGGTGGAGCAGCGCTCAAGCCCACCCCCGGGCTGGGATCCCTCCCTTGTGCTTGGCTCCTCAAGCACTTACAGGACCACCTCTCTGGGGTCTCTGCTGGTCGGCTGCTGCACTGGCGGTGGGAGAGGGGGCTATGCCGATGCTCCACGCGCTGTGTGTGACTCAGCCTGTGACCTTGCCTCCCCGGCTACCCGGCTTTGCTCCACAGACGTTCCCCACCGAGACCTCCCCCTCACGTCCCCTCCGGCCGTCTCTCTCTTCTCTTCCACAGTCAGCAGCAGACCTCACGCTGGGGTTGCTCCCCCATCCCCAGGCTCCAGCTCCCTGCCACCACACCTCCTGGGGGACTGGTGGCCCTGCCCTGGGTGCACAGGGCTGAGGCAGGGACTGTCCGTGTGGTTCTTGGTCCACCCAGGGTCATAGGTCAGCCGCTGCACTCTCAACGGCCCCCTGCCTCCCCTCTGCCCTAAACGACAGCCCCACACGGGGATCCGACCCCTGCATCAGTTCCTCCAGGCCCTGCGGGGCTCTGCACGGATCTATAAACTCCTTTCTGGAGGTCAGGGACTCCTGCCCCCTCTCAGCGGGTGTTCTGCAAGATCTGCGGCATCTGGAGACTCTTCCTGGTGCGTCCACGAAGAGACGGACTCCGCGTGCACGAAGAGACGGACTCCGCGTGCACGAAGAGGAGGCGGGCCCTGCGCCCATGAAGAGGAGGCAGGCCCCACGCCCATGAAGAGACGGACTCCACATCCACGAAGAGGCGGCCTCCGCGTCCACGAAGAGGCGGCCTCCGCGTCCACCTACTCCTCTGCCGCCTGCCTCCTTCTCTCTTCTCTTCAGTCCAGTTCAGTCCCTCAGTCGTGTCCAACTCTGCGACCCCATGGACCGCAGCACGCCAGGCCTCCCTGTCCATCACCAACTCCTGGAGTTTACTCAAACTCATGTTCACTGAGTCGGTGATGCCATCCAGCCATCTCATCCTCTGTCATCCCCTTCTCCTCCTGCCCCCAGTCCCTCCCAGCATCAGGGTCTTTTCCAACGAGTAACTTCACATCAGGTGGCCAAAGTACAGGAGTTTCAGCTTCAACGTCAGTCCTTCCAGTGAACACCCAGGACTGATCTCCTTTAGAATGGATTGGTTGGACCTCCTTGCAGTCCAAGGGACTCTCAAGAGTCTTCTCCAACACCACAGTTCAAAAGCATTGATTCTTCGGCACCTGCACAAAGGGAGCAGAGTCTACGCCAGCTGAGTTGCTGGCTGGGAAGGAAACTGGAGTGAAGGTGGGGAAGGAAACGGGACAGAGCCACTGTAGGAGGAAGAGCAGAAACAGTGAGAAGACCCCTCTGCCCACTGGACCCTGGAACTCTGTCGCAAAGAAGCGATTTCAAACGGTGCAGAGCAGACGAGCCTGGGGCTCCTTCCCCCTCAGCTCCGAGGAGCCCCAGTGCCTAGGCGTCCTGGTCTGACCCTGAGAGACTCTTGTCAGACGTGGCAATAAAAGCCTAGCTCTTCTGCACCGTAGACTCGTCCAGGCGACTCTTTGGGCACCTACTAGAGCCAGGCCTGGGCACCTACTCGGTGACATGAGAAACGCAGGGGAAGCTGGCTCCAATTCCTCCATATCAGGAAACCCTTGAAGAATCACCTTTACTCTTTCTTAGCACCATCTCCACAAAAAGGGCTATTTCCATTTGAGGGCCCTGAGTTAAATGCCAATCTGGGGGACTCAGGACAGTTGAGGCAAGCCCTCCAATGTCCCCACTCCCACCCAGCTTGGAGGTGCTTTCAACCTTGCAACAGCACCTCCTGGGGCTTCATAACGGAGACTGTGTCAGACTCAGAAGGACAGAGCAATTCTGCTCCTTCAGAAAGCGATGTGTCCCCTGAGAAAAGCCGAGGTACTTGGCCCTAGTGATTTTCATCGTCAAGCAAATGCGCTTGTCAGAAGGAAAGGGGAAGCTAGGGCTAAGGCAATCGTGAAGGGCCAGGAAGGAAGGAAAAGCTCAGTGTCTTGTGCACAGACCCTCAGTTCAGTTCGGTTCAGTCCCTCAGTCGTGTCTGACTCTTTGCGACCCCATGAATCGCAGCACGCCAGGCCTCCCTGTCCATCAAGAGACAGTCTATTAAAGATGGTGCCATCCGAGAATGTTCTTCTTACCACGTCCAAGCAAGACAGGGTGGATTTCTGATATTTGAAGAGTAGCTGCAAAAGGGTGTCAGGTCCTGTTCTGTGAAGCTCCGGGTTCCGGCGTCTATTGTTTCAGGGTATTTACCTCAGAGCAGTGTGACTGACTGAGGAAGGTAAAATCTAGAAATTCCACGATTCAGTTTCTCAGACATTCTTTTTATCTGTTGCCTTTATGGACTTCCCTGGTGGCTCAGACAGTAAAGAATCCGCCTGCCATGCAGGAGACCTGGGTTCCATCCCTGGGTCGGGAAGCTCCCCTGGAGGAGGGCAAGGCAGCCCACTCCAGTGTTCTGGCCTGGAGAAGCCCATGGACGGGGAGCCTGGCAGGCTGCAGCCCAGGGGGCTGCACAGAGTGGGCCACGCCTGGGCGACTGAGCCCGGCACGTCGCCGTTACGTTTGCCTCTGCTGTGTGGTGCAGCACTGACTCACAGACAGGACGCTGTGATGGTCGCTCAGTTTTCTGTAAAGAATATTGTAAGGCGACTTTATAAACTTTCACCGTGTGTTGTTATTTATGGTTTCAGATAAGGAAGTGCAGGCATTTCATCTGACTCCAACTCAAATGTTGCTTGAGAAAGACTTAAAGCGTGATTCCACAAGAGTGGACCTGATTCTCTGCTCTGGAGTGAGAGAACAGACTTTAAAACGTCTTGTTATTTGTTTTAATACTTTGTGTGCNAGAGACAGTCTATTAAAGATGGTGCCATCCGAGAATGTTCTTCTTACCACGTCCAAGCAAGACAGGGTGGATTTCTGATATTTGAAGAGTAGCTGCAAAAGGGTGTCAGGTCCTGTTCTGTGAAGCTCCGGGTTCCGGCGTCTATTGTTTCAGGGTATTTACCTCAGAGCAGTGTGACTGACTGAGGAAGGTAAAATCTAGAAATTCCACGATTCAGTTTCTCAGACATTCTTTTTATCTGTTGCCTTTATGGACTTCCCTGGTGGCTCAGACAGTAAAGAATCCGCCTGCCATGCAGGAGACCTGGGTTCCATCCCTGGGTCGGGAAGCTCCCCTGGAGGAGGGCAAGGCAGCCCACTCCAGTGTTCTGGCCTGGAGAAGCCCATGGACGGGGAGCCTGGCAGGCTGCAGCCCAGGGGGCTGCACAGAGTGGGCCACGCCTGGGCGACTGAGCCCGGCACGTCGCCGTTACGTTTGCCTCTGCTGTGTGGTGCAGCACTGACTCACAGACAGGACGCTGTGATGGTCGCTCAGTTTTCTGTAAAGAATATTGTAAGGCGACTTTATAAATATTCACCGTGTGTTGTTATTTATGGTTTCAGATAAGGAAGTGCAGGCATTTCATCTGACTCCAACTCAAATGTTGCTTGAGAAAGACTTAAAGCGTGATTCCACAAGAGTGGACCTGATTCTCTGCTCTGGAGTGAGAGAACAGACTTTAAAACGTCTTGTTATTTGTTTTAATACTTTGTGTGCCAACATTTTCGAGCACGTATTTTGGGTCTGAGCTCCCTTTGCACAGCTTCCTAGGTGGCTTATGTGGAGTCAAGGCAGAAATCCTGACACCAACTCTTCCCCCTTGGCTTCTAAGACATCTCACGCTCAGTTATCTCCTTCCTTTGCGTGGTCCTGGACGAGGAGCTCAGTGTTCCTCGTTGCAAATACAGTGCAATCCATTTATAAATAATTTATATTTACATTGTACATCACTTACACACTATAAAATATCGAATATATTTTTGGCTTGCTACTGACAATTTCAGGATTCTTATTGCAAATGAATTAATTGCATTTTCTCCTTTTGCAAGGCTGAGGTGAAAACTAATGACAGAGATAACAGATGTTCCCCCCTTGGCAACTGGAAAGGCTTTAGCGTCATCATTTAATCCCCAAGGGCAGGGCAAGTGATTACTCCCTATGAATGGATTGCAGTCAACAGTTCCATTTTAATTAAACTTTTTTTTTTAGAATATGAGAGATTCATTAAGTAAATTTTAGGAACACAAACGCTTGAAGACATAGGAATTGTTTTAAAGGTTCCTATAAATTATTATGGAATCACATTGTGATTCCTAAGAACTTTACCTTTGATGAAGTCGATTTACAAAGGGAACTCAGTGTTTTCCCACTGTTATTTTTTGGTGATATTTATATTCTAATTTTTGTTGTTGTTGTTGGTCTGCAATCGACAAATCATCAGATGTGTAAGGCACTACCCCTCTCGCCTGAGAGGTGCACTTCTAGAAATGCTTCTCAAGGAGCGAAGGACCAGGAATCCGGCGTTTCTGGGACACGTTTGTCCCTTCGTACACGAGGGTGTCTCTGCAGACTGGAGAGGACTTGCAGCGTCCCTCTCGCCACGCCGGGCCTTGTGCCGGTCGTGCAGCGATGCCTCCTGAGGGCCTGCGCGGTGACAGCACACCTGGCGCCGGCTTTGGCTGGGGCTGTCAATCTCGGGCAGGCCAGATTAAGCCTGTTCTGCAAGAGCCCACAAGCCAACTTAATAGCTGCTACCTGATCAATGAAGCAAGCTGAACTGTTATAGAACGTGGAGGCTGTGATTAGAAGGCGGGCAATTGGGTAACTATCCATTATCAGGATAAACCAGGTCTGTATTGATCACAAAAGGAAAAAGTCTGACTTGATTAACAAATCTTCTCAGCATCCATAAGCTAATGGTTGGTTTTAAAATGTAATTTTGCTTCCGGTCCTCAGCAAGTGGCCAAAAGCAGTTAAGGGAGGCGCTACGGAGAAAGAGACAGTGTTTATAAATCCGGAGCTGCCGCCGTCATTTGGGGAAACCCGGTTACCTGAAAGCAGCAGAATTTCTGCTTCGGGCAAAGGGTGCCTCTACCCTCTGAACTTTGTATGGCAGAATCCCACCCCTGTTACACTGAAGCCTTGACGTCAGGTATGTGGCTCGGTGTTCAGATCTGAAGTGAGTCCTGCTGGAGGCCAGCCCCTCGGGAAGGAGAAAACGTCCTTTCACGGAGAAACCTCTCGCTCCAGCACCTCACGCCCCCCAGCCCCTCTCCGGGGACCCGAGGCGCCTCTTACGCTGCCAGGATTGATGCCCTGGGAATTGTCTCCTTCTTCTGGAAGCCAAGTGAACCCAGGCCTGGGCACCTCTTCCCTGGGGACAGGGTGCCTCACCGCAAGGTGAGTGGACAGAGGGAGCATCTGTGAAGTCCCTCCTGGCGCCTCTGGGGTAGAAATCACCACTCTTATGTCCCCGTGAAAGAACAGGGCGCGTGAGCTGCCCTCAGTTTCCCAGAGAGTGTCAGAGCCGAGCCTGACACTGTGTGTGCGCCCATGGGTCCACGGCTGAGACTGGAGGGCTCCGAGGAGAGCTGGCCCCGCCCGCTGCCTTCGCAGAGCCCCTGCGGTGAGCCGGCTGCAGGGGGCAGCCCTGGGCTATCCCTCCATGGCCCACCTGCTGCCACAGTCCCTGTCCTGGGGACCCTGCAGATGCTTACCTTACAGAGTGAAGGGGGGAAGCAACCTGACAGCACCTGTCTGTGTCCAGTGACTTCCAGCTCATCTTACAAAGATCAGAATCAGCTGAGTCTGGTGCAGAGAACAGAGGCAGGTCCCAGGTTGATAAGACCAAAAACAATACCAGTTTAATAGAAGGACTAGGGTGGATATGGCAAAATGAACACGTAAATCTGGGCTCCAAAATCACCGCGACGGTGACTGCAGCCATGAAACTAAAAGACGCCTGCTCCTTGAGAGAAAAGCTATGACCACCTGAGACAGCGTGTTAAAAGGCAGAGACGTTACTTCCTCAACAAAGATCCATCTAGTCAAGGCTATGGTTTTCCCAGTGGTCATGTATGGATGCGAGAGTTGGACCATAAAGAAAGCTGAGCACTGCAAGAATTGATGATTTTGAACTGTGGTTTTGGAGGAGACTCTTGAGAGTCCCTTGGACTGGAAGGAGGTCCAACCAGTCCATCCTAAAGGAGATCAGTCCTGGGTGTTCATTGGAAGGACTAATGCTAAAGCTGCAACTCCAATACTTTGGCCCCCTCATGTGAAGAGTTGGCTCATTAGAAAAGACCCTGATGCTGGGAAAGATTGAAGGCAGGAGGAGAAGGGGATGACAGAGGATGAGAGGGCTGGATGGCATTACCTACTCGATGGACGTGAGTCTGAGTGAATTCTGGGAGTTGGTGATGGACAGGGAGGCCTGGTGTGCTGTGGTTCATGGAGTCGCAGAGTCAGACATGACTGAGCAACTGAACTGAAATCTGGGGCAGCATTACTAGGTTCTTTCTCTGTGGGTTTCATTCCAACCACAACCAAACATATTGCACACAGAGCCCTTGTTTCCACAAGGACCTCCTTGTTTGGATGTAGCCGGAACACAGGCTTGAAAACTCCTGGGCCAGACAGTTCCGCGTCTTCCTGAGTTCTGAGTCTGCAGTTGCCTCCCCCCTCCCCCCAGCACAGACTGTCCCATCTTCGCTGACCCCAGACACGCGGGCACCTCGCCTGAGCTTGGGGGCATCCTCAGGCACCTGTCATCTTTGCAGCTTTGCCCAGCCTGTGGGCACGTTTCTCTCTGAGGCCAGGACACAGCAGCCATGCCCCCTCCTCTGCTCACCACAACCACCCCTCCACCAAAGCTGCAGGGAGGAGTGAGACACAGAAGAGCCAAGCAGTCACCTCCCAGATGCTGCTTCTTCCAGCCTCCTTCAGCAGCAAGCAGGAGCCCTGAGGCATCTCTGCTGACCCTGAGGAGCCTGACGTGAGCCCCTGAGCCTTGTCAACTGTTTTTGGTGCCTCATGAAGGAGCCTCTGCCTTCTACAGGGTTAGCCTACCCAGCCCACAACAAGGAGCATACTGAATGAGCGTGTCCCAGCGTGGAGTGTTTGTAGCAGCAAGTGTGTGCCTGTCTCTTGTTTGGGTGGCTGCTGTTTTGCTTTTGGCATATTCAGGATTCTTGTAGTATGAGACAAAATTTTGTTGGAAGAATGTGTATGGAAAACAGGGAGATGCAAGTTCTAAGTACGGATCGGTGTTTTCACTCCAGCTCCCAGTACCGGCATCGCCTGCTCTGCTAGTGTAAAATCTGGGACATTTCTGTTGACCTGAATGTCCTTCCACCCCGTGACAAGAGCCCCGTGCATTTCCTGCAGCTGTTGTCAGTAGGCAGGCAGCTGCGTTAGTGCCACGCTGCTCCACGTGGGCTCGTGGAGACTGATGAGCTCTGTCACTCAGGAGGCAGGCGTGACAGGAGATGGGCAGCTGGGGGCAGCAGAGGGGGGCCGGGGCAGGAGCCGGCTCCGTGGGCCGTTGCTGTTGAGCACAGTCAGGCAGGCACACCCTTGAAGAGAGGCTACGGCCTCCCAGAGGACTGAGGAAGCCCACCGGACCTGGGGCTGGGGTAGGGAGGGGGTAGCATCAGTCAGGATGCAGAACCAAAGGTCCTGACCCCAGAAAGCCCTCGGGAAGCTAGTCTGGCCGTCGGAGAACGGGAACTCTGTCCACGAGAGGATGGAGAGGAAGGGAGGCAGCGAGGGGGCCTGGGTTGCACAGCGGGGCAGGCTGGGCCCTCTGTCCAGACAAGGCTGAGAGTCAAGTCCTAGGCAGGGTGATGGGGAATCCGGGGTCCCTGAGGAGGAGAGCGGTCAGGGGCTCTCAAAGTGGGGGCAGGGGTCTGGAATTCTCAAGGAGGAGGGAAGCACAAACATCTTTTTTTCCCTCTACATTCCTCAGTCTTAGTCACATAAAACTATTTTTTCTTTAGGCCCAGAGCTGATGCTTACACAGTAAACAACTCAGTTTAAACCCTGCACCAAGGGTTATGTGACAGCCATGCATCCGGCTTGAGGACAGTTTCTCCTTCCTGAAAGTCTTCTGGCTAATCCTGTTTTCTAAAAATGGAAATTATGAGAGTGGGTCTGGTAGGTTCTTTACAGCCTTGAGAGATTCTTTTATTGCAGTAACTAATTTAAAAAGTATATACCTCCCTTGCTAACACTAGCAAGGGGGCTCGGCTCCCCTCTTCTGATGTCTGTGTCAGACGCTTCCTCTGTCCCTTTTCTTCCCTTAAGAAAACTCTGCTACACAGAAGCTCCTGAGGGATCAAGCCTGGCCTCGGTCCCGAAGGAACATCTCCTTCAGAGAGATCACGCATCCGACACCGTTCACCATAAGCTGTCAGGGCAACACTCGGGAGCTGGGAGCAGACTCCCCAGGGGTGGAGCGGGCCTGGAGCCTCGTATCCGGCGGGCCTTGCTTAGCAGCTCCCCCATGGGAGACCCACCTGGGCCCACCCTGTGCCCACCTCTGGCAGAGAGTAAGGCAGAAGTCATGCCCTCTCCCTCGCTGACAGTGGAGCCGTGCAGCCAGCGCGCTGTGGGAAGGTGAGGGCTCGTGTTATTCTCCTCAGCTTTGTGTATCACCAGCTACCTGGGAACGACTTGCAGCTCACTGGACGGCCACCTTTCCCGAGGCGCACTGGCTCCCAGGCAGCCCAGGAGAGCTCATGGGAAAGGCAGTGGTGGCCCTCGGGACCCTGGCCCTCCCTCTGCCCCTGCCCCCATTGCCCTGGTGAGTGTTGGAAGCCGTGTTGTTGGAGACACCCCCTGGGGAGAGCTCGTCAGGCTGTGGGTGCGCCATCCTGCCCACAAGGAGGAGATGGTGCCCAGAGGGGGTGGTCACATCATCCTGGCAGTGGTGAACGCTGCCAGCTTTCTCACAACTGCGGTGAGTGAGTGAAGGAGCCTCCTAAACGCTGGTAAAGCGTCTGCCTACAACGCGGGAGACCCGGGTTCGATTCCTGGGTCGGGAAAATCCCCTGGAGAAGGAAACGGCAACCCACTCCAGTACTCTTGCCTGGAAAATCCCATGGACTGAGGAGCCTGGTGGGCTACAGTCCACGGGGTCGCAAAGAGTCAGACGCGACTGAGCGAACTCACTTCACTTGAAACGCTACAGATCCACGGAAGTGAGGGAGAAAGAGTGCAGGGCTTGGAGCTGGGACACACTCGCTGACGTCAGGGCCATGAGTCAGNACTCTTGCCTGGAAAATCCCATGGACTGAGGAGCCTGGTGGGCTACAGTCCACGGGGTCGCAAAGAGTCAGACGCGACTGAGCGAACTCACTTCACTTGAAACGCTACAGATCCACGGAAGTGAGGGAGAAAGAGTGCAGGGCTTGGAGCTGGGACACACTCGCTGACGTCAGGGCCATGAGTCAGTCACCTAACATCTTTAGTTCTGAGGCTCAGTCTATCCATTTAGAAAATGGGTGGAACGACGCTTAATCTCCTCTCACGTACTGAAAGTGAAGATCACTAAGTCGTGCCCGAGTCTTTGTGNAAAGAGTGCAGGGCTTGGAGCTGGGACACACTCGCTGACGTCAGGGCCATGAGTCAGTCACCTAACATCTTTAGTTCTGAGGCTCAGTCTATCCATTTAGAAAATGGGTGGAACGACGCTTAATCTCCTCTCACGTACTGAAAGTGAAGATCACTAAGTCGTGCCCGAGTCTTTGTGACCCCATGGACTCTATAGTCCATGGACTTCTCCAGGCCAGAATACTGGAGTGGGTAGCCTTTCCCTTCTCCAGGGGATCTTCCCAACCCAGGGACTGAACCCAGGTCTCCAACCCAGGTCTCCGAGTTGTGGGCGGATTCTTTATCAGCTGAGCCACCAGGGAAGCCCTCCTCCCACAGGATTACTCAAATGCTGAAGAACATAGTGATGACGATGGTGTAGATGATGGTGGTGACAAGTGATAGGTGTCACAAGGGGCTTCCCTGGTGACTTAAATGGTGAAGAATCCGCCTGCAGTGCAGGAGGCCCGGGTTCGATCTCTGTGTCGGGAAGGTCCCCTGGAGAAGGGCATGACTACGCACTCTAGCATTCTTGCCTGGAGAAGCCCAGGGACAGAGGAGCCTGGCGGTCACTTACAAGGGCGCCTGCCACGCTCCAGGCAGTGCTGAGAGACAGCTATCAGTTCCTTTAGTCCTCACATCACGCCTATGAGGATGGCACCCAGATAGTTCTCCTTTTATAGAAATAACGGGTTAAGGGACCAGCTTGCCCACAGCTGGCCAGTGACAGCAGCCAAGCAGAGCTGCCGCCTGGGCAGACAGCCTCGGGGCCTCTGCCCATAACCTTAGGCGATAACTTTTCTGAGACAATCTATGCGAAACTGTTTTAGAAATATCTTGGCTCCATAAGGCAGGCCTTAAGCATGGGTTTCCTGAAGGAAGATTTAATGAAAAGGTTTAACGAATACATGAAGTACTAAGCACAGAAAAGCAGATACTGTCTCTGGTAGATCTAGAAGTCAGGCAGTTCTGATCCCTTCAAGGCAGAGGTCTGAATTCTGCGGAGGCACCACAACCCTCGGGTGGGAGATGAGTGCCTGGAGGTGGGGGTCTGTAGCGCAGGCAGCGGGTGTGTGGGAGGGGCTGGGGGCCTGCCGCCCCCTGGGTGGTGGCCGCGGACAGCCAGGAGGGCTCTCCCTTTCCCTCGGCTGGCTGGGAGGGGGATTGTTCATGCCAACGGGCCCTTGGTTCTGACTGATGGAGAGCCGCTCCCGCTGGAGAAGCCGACAAAGGCAACCTGCAAAGGCGCGAGAGGAGGAGGTGGGCGGCGCCGCCTGCCTGGCAGACCCGCCTCAGCGTTTACCCTCGGGCGAGCCGCTGGGGTCACCCACCACCGCCCACCCCGGAAAGGCTGGGAGTTCGCAGGCCCAAATCCTGGCCCCGGCTCCACCGACGGCCCCCCTTGCAGAGCCCCGATGGACGCGGGATCCCCTGGGGAGGGGACGGGGTACAGTCCCAGGCTGGGAACCTCGGCCAAAGTCTAGCCAGCGCCAGTGCCTTCCCTGGATGGCAGGAAGGCTGCAGGGGAGCCAGCGCACGCTGCCAGGAGGCCTCTTTGGGGAGCTCGGCACCTCCCAAGGGCCCTCATCCCCGCACAGTCTGCAGCCTCCGTAAGTCCACCCCGTCTCCTCACCCAGCAGCGGGCATCCCCACCCCGGTGCCCGAAAACGGGGAGTCAGTCCCGCTTCCTGCCCCTCCCTCAGTCATCCGATCCGCAGGTCTTGCTCCCGCCTCTGTGGTTTCAAACCCTCCCTGTAGCCAGAAAGAAGAAACAGGTGGTGTGCGGCAGCTCAGCGCCCCGGTAACGCAGTCTCACGCACGCGCACGCGGAGCAACCGTTCGAGGGAGCGGTACTGACCCCTCTTAGATGCCAAGTCCTCTGGTAGCTTTTGTTTGTGTTTGTTTATCTGTTTGTTTACAGAGGCAAAAAACAAGTTTATTAACATTTACTCCTGGTTACATGGGAACTACCCAGGAACACGGAGTAAACCTCCCCTCTGGTAGCCTTTACTTAGCCTTACTATTTCATGAAAACAATTCTAGTCCTGACTCACTATGTAAATTTATGCTCATTAATCAGTCAAGACCCGTAGTTTGAAAGATGCCGTGCTGACGATCTCTCGGATCTAATTTCTCTCCCCATGGCCAACGCTAACTCCCAAGCCCAGTGTCCTGTCATCCGTTGCACAAATGATAACAGCATGCAGACCACCTGGCCCTTGGCCACTCTTGCTCCCTCCAGTCCACTCCCCGTCTTGACACATGGACCAGAGTGAAATGCTCTGAAGCCAGGAAGTGATCGTGCTGTGTGCACGCCCAGCGCCCTCGCTGCTGAACACAGCCCAGCCTCTTAACTTCGCCCCCAGCCCCCAGAGGCCCCCACCTTTGTCTCTAGCTTGCCTCTGCTCTTTCCTCCCGCACTGTCCTCATACGGGTCACCAGAGTGCCTTCCGCATCCTTGGCCTTGCCGTGCGCTGTGCTGGACCTGAGTCCTTTCCACAGCCCTTTCCCCCCTCCCTTCCGGCCATTTAGTGTGGCGGTCTAGGTCTACGGTAAGCAAAGGGGTGATGCCGGGACTTCTTGGGGTCATGCAGAAGAAGGATTTCAAAGACTTGAGGAAACGGGAAGAACTGTTACTGTAACTCAAGCATGTGGCACTGGTTTCCTTGCCCCTGTGCCCCTGACGATTCCAGAGGACGCCTCCCTCTCCACGGTGTTGAGCGAAATGTGGGGAAAGGAATGACTGCGTGGCGGGTCCTGTTGGTGCCACATCCCCTCTGCCGCCAGCCGCTCTGAGCGCTGGCTACCGCCTTCTCCACAGAATCCCCTTCCACAAAACGGAAGCCTCCTGTGGCTCAGCTGGCAGAGAATCCTCCCAGTGTGGGAGAGCTGGGTTTGAGTCCTGGGTTGGGAAGGTCCCCTGGAGAAGGGAATGATACCCACTCCAGTCTTCTGGCCTGCAGAATCCCATGGACTCCACAGACTTGCAAACAGTCAGACACAACTGGGCGACTCTCACTCACTTGAGACAGAAGCCGTTCGACGAGAGACCACCCCACTCCTCTTGCTCTCTTAAGCAGTCAGAGGCCAGAGGCTGACAGACACAAAAGAGGGAAGAGGCCGCCTTGCCTCCGGCTCTGTGGCGCTGTCCGCGCTTTAGCCCTGGGCACCGGGCTGGACCCAGGGCCCAGCCGGGACCCCCTTGCTTAGCTTCCTTCCCCAGCCCTGTCCTGCTTTTCTCACCTCCCTTCTCCCGAGGGCACTCCCCACTAGATTATTTCCACGAGTAAACGCCGGCCAGGCTCTGATTCTAGCTGACCTGAGCTGTGACAGCGCACGTCTCTGAAGACGGCAGCGGCAGCTCTCCTGCGGGCCGGGATGAGGGCCGGGGACGCAGAAACAGCCCCCTTGGTCTCGGGGAGGGGCAGAGCTGCCACGGTTTCCGTCTCGGGCAAACGGCCGGGGGCACGGCAGAACGGTTTGACTCTCAGTGAACTTCGCTGGCAACTGATGGGTTACAGAGTCCCTGGAACGAGGCCGGGTGGGTGGCCCACTGAGGCGCTCCTGAAGCTGTGTGTCTGAAGACACTCTGTCCCTCAGGGTGAGAGTGGCAAGAGTCTCACCACAGAGGGTCAGAGCCCCGGCCTAGGCCCCACGCCTGAGACAGTCAATCACCCCAGAGGTTCAGAGCCCCGGCCTAGAATCACCGCAGAGGGTCGGAGCCCTGGCCTAGAATCACTGCAGAGGGTCGGAGCCCCGGCCTAGGCCCCACGCCTGAGAGGGTCTGCCGAGCTGAAGCTCTCTGAGGGAAGGCTCATGTTGTAGCCTGGAGGAGGGGCTTGATGGTGGAATCACAGAGGCGTTCCTTAACCCCTCTTAGTCTGCGCTCAGGGACCTGCAGCCTCTCACCAGGGGAGGCAAGTGCTCAGCCCTTTAGAGGAGGGCGGGTCTCGGCTTTTAGATGCCACTGTGGTCTTGTTGTTGTTCAGTCGCTCAGTCGTGTCTGACTCTTTGTGACCCCATGGACCGCGGCGCACTAGGCCTCCCCATCCATCACCAACTCCCAGAGTTTACTCAGACTCACATTCATGGAGTTGGTGATGCCATCCAACCATCTCATCCTCTGTCATCCCCTTCTCCTTCTGCCCTCAATCTTTCCAAGCATCAGGGTCTTTTCAAATGAGTCAGCTCTTCGGATCAGGTGGCCAAAGTTTTGAAGTTTCAGCTTCAGCTTCAGCATCAGTCTTTCCAATGAATATTCAGGACTGATTTCCTTTAGGATGGACTGGTTGGATCCCCTTGCTGTCCAAGGTACTCTCAAGAGTCGTCTCCAACACCACAGTTCAAAAGCATCAGTTCTTTGGCTCTCAGCTTTCTTTATGGTGCAACTCTCACAGGCACACATGACCACTGGAAAAACCATAGCCTTGATGAGACAGGACTTTGTTGGCAAAGTAGTCTCTGCTTTTTAATACACTGTCTAGGTTTTTCATAACTTTTTTTCTGAGGAGAAGCGTCTTTTAATTTCACGGCTGCAGTCACCATCTGCAGTAATTTTGGAGCCCCCCAAAATGATCTGTCTCTGTTTCTATTGTTTCCCCTCCTATTTGCCATGAAGTGATGGGACCAGATGCCATGATCTTTGTTTTTTCAATGCTGAGTTTTAAGCCAGCTTTTTCACTCTCCTCTTTCACCTTCATTAAGAGACTCTTTAATTTCTCTTCTCTTTCTGCCACACGGTTGGTGTCATCTGCATATCTGAGGTTATTGACGTTTCTCCCGGCAATCTTGATTCCAGCTTATGCTTCATCCAGCCTGGCATTCTGCATGATGTACTCTGCGTGTAATTTGAATAAACAGTCACAATATATAGCCTTGATGCACTCCTTTCCTGATTTGGAACCAGTCTGTTGTTCCATGTCCAGTTCTAACTGTTGCTTCCTGACCTGCATACAGGTTTCTCAGGAGGCAGGTCAGGTGGTCTGGTATTCCCATCACTTTAAGAATTTTCCACAGTTTGTTGTGATCGACACAGTCAAAGGCTTCAGTGTAGTCAGAGAAGATGTTTTTCTGGAACTCTCTCGCTGCTTCTATGATCCAGGAGTAGTAGTAGTTTAGTTGCTAGGTCATCTCTAACTCTTGCAACCCCATAGACTGCAGCCTGCCAGCCTCCTCTCTCCATGGGATTTTCCAGGCAAGAGTACTGGAGTGGGTTGCCATTCCCTTCTCCAGGGGATCTTTCTGACCCAGGGATTGAACCCAGGTCTCCTGCATTGAGGCAGATTTCTTATAGAAGGAGCTACAAGGGAAGATAATTCGATGGCTGTTGAAGATTTGATCTCTGGTTCCTCTGCCTTTTCTAAATCCAGCTTGAACATCTGGAAGTTCACGGTTCACATAATGCTGAAGCCTGGCTTGGAGGATTTCTAGCATGACCTTTCTGGCATGTGAAATGAGTACAACTGTGCAGTAGTTTGAACATTCCTTGGCATTGCCTACTTTGGGTTTGGAATGAAAACTGGCCTTTCCAGTGTGGTCTACCAGTCAGAATGTGAGGTCAGCAGAAGTGGTGTTTAGGTACAAGTTTATGTTTTGGCTCATGTCTGCCTCACAATGGCTCCATCGTACTTCCAAGGTCCTTGGAGGTATGATTAGAAAAGATGAAATTAGCAACTGGCAGCGTCTCTCTATCGGCTCTCTGTCCTGTGGAGCAAGGAGAGTAGGAGCCCTTGAAATAGTCCCCATTGTACCAGGACAGAAAACCAGAAGCATGAATTCTCAAAGGCCAGCTATTTGCATGCATCATCTTACCTAACGTGCTGACCGCCCTGTGAGACCAGCATCATCAGCTCATCTTCCAGGTGAGAGGTGAGTGGCAGAGAAACTGAAGAACATGTTCCAGGAAGTCTTCCATTCTTAGTTCCAGGCCTTTGCTACCCTGGGTTGCAGTCTGGCCAACTGTGGCCCCTTCCCCACTCCCCCACATTATAAATGTTCGAGGTTCTGCATCTGTGTTTTGGAAGTGGTGGTGGATTCAGGGCATGTGCTGGCTGCCTCTGCTCTCTGTGTCTGGAAAAAGACTAGGAAGGGGGCCTTGAAGCAAGACGGGAATGCCTGAGTACCATATTAACTCCAGCCACGTGGGCTCTCACCTTCTGCTTCAGCTCAAGCAATCTCAGAAATTCGAAGAATGACGTAGCCTCCAGGGAAAGCTGCTTGTATGTGGCAGGCTTCCTGCTATAGATGGAATCATGTCCCCAGCAAAATTCATAATTTGGAGCATTGACCTGAATGTAACTATACAAAAGTAAGTCCCCTCCGTACACACCTTCAAGTTGCCGATGCTCAACGGTGTGAGCATGTGGTCCATCAGCGTCAGGAGGGGGTGAAACTGCAGCTTGCCCTCAGGCTCCTGGTGCTGATGGTCTTTCGGCTCTTCCGCCTCCAGCCAGGAAGTCTTCTCGCCTCTTTGCTGGATGCCAGCCCTTCTACACCAGCTGTTGTGCTGTGCTAACTGGACATTTCAGTCTTACTATACTGCAAGATTAAAAATATTTTGTTTCTTTGTATTATGTGTATGAAAAGTATGATAAACCTATTACAATATAGTACTATAAGATCTTCACAACCCAGATAATCACGATGGTGTGATCACTCACCTAGAGCCAGACATCCTGGAATGTGAAGTCAAGTGGGTCTTAGAAAGCATCACTATGAACAAAGCTAGTGGAGGTGATGGAATTCCAGTTGAGCTATTTCAAATCCTGAAAGATGATGTTGTGAANGGCCTGGCGTGCTGCGATTCATGGGGTCTCAAAGAGTTGGACACAACTGAGTGACTGAACTGAACTGAATGCTGGGCTTCCCAGGTGGCTCAGAGGGCAAAGCGTCAGCCTGCAATGTGGGAGACCTGGGTTCGATCCCTGGGTCAGGAAGATCCTCTTGAGGAGGGCGTGTCAGCCCACTCCAGTGTTCTGGCCTGGAGAATCCCATGGACAGAGGAGCCTGGTGCGCTTCCATCTATGGGGCCAGAGAGTCGGACACGACTGAGCGATGTCATTACTCTCTCTCACTGTTCGCCCTGCCGGGAGCACGGTCTCCCAGCCTCAGCCTGGCTCATCGTGCCGTCTTCGCTCAGACCCTGTCAGGTAGCGCCCAAGCTCCCAGGCCGCCCACTGCCAGCAGGGCTGCAGCCCCCATCTGAGCTCCAGCCCATGCCTGGCTCTCCCATCACACTCATTCAGCCATAGTTGCACCCCAGGGGTTGAGGGCAGGGACGCCGTGAAACATCCCACTTAGTGCAGGGCAGACCTACCACTTGGCACTATTGGGCCCAAGATGTCAGCAGTGTTGAGGCTGAGAAGCCCAGCTGTAAAGTGCGTGCCCAGGACCAAAGGGAAAAAGTCAGTGTCATCCGAGTTTTCAGCACCAGCTTCAGAGGGGAAAGGAATCTAAAAGAAACTTAGTCCTAGAGCTCAGTTTTCAGCTAAACTGTCAGGGATGTGTGTGTGTGTGTGTCTGTGTGTGTATATGTCTGTGTGTGTGTGTGTGTGTGTGTGTGTGTATCTGCGTGTGTGTGTAGGTTCGAGTGCATCAGTCGGGTGTGTGTGTGTGTGTGTGTGTGTGTGTGTGTGTGTGTAGGTTTGAGTGCATTTTTTAGCCTAAAAGCACTCGTAAAGTTTGCCCACTGTCCCCCATACATTCATTTGAGAAAGTTATTTGAGGTAGCATCCCAGAAAAACGCCAGTCAGGAGTCCAGAAGATGAATGGCAAGAGACGGTTGCGTGTGAGCCAGAGGAAGTGAAGAAAGCCAGAGAAAGTAAATAAAAATGCATCCATTAGACCCTGATGCACGTAGACGCCTCGCTCAAGAGGACAATAAAAATTCAGGAGTCACCAGCTCCTAGGTATAAATATTTAAAGCCACATAAATATTGTTTAAAGTTGCATTGGAAGGTCACCAAAAGAATAACAACAGAAACAGCCCTGGGGGCTGGGCGAGTGCCCGGCAAGTGGAGAGATTGTTTAATGCCCAGCTCTCTGGTTTGTTTTTTTTTTTTTTTTTTTTTTAAATGTGGATTTGTATTCTTTGTGTAATAAAACCACCCTAGTTTAAAAATATCTATTAAAAAATAAAATTCTGAATCCCCATGACTCTGAATAGGGAATGAATCTTTGTAAGAGTTCTTACCGTTTATCAGCTCGTGGAACGGAAGAGAGTTGTGTGCAACCCCATGCCCATGACAGGGAGAGGCTGCATAAGTAATATATCTATATCTGTCTACTCCGTTATGTAGGTATTGAAATAATGGGCTTATTGGAAACTAAGGTAGAGATATGAAAAAGGTTAGGAAATAATGTCAAATAAAGATGTATGTGTGTATTTAATAAAATTATGCCCATTTGAAAAAAGGCTGGCGACAGCAGAGATGACACATAGTTTTTCTTTTACCTGATTCCCCGTGTTCTATCTGTAATGTTACTGCTATGATTAAAAGCAGCTCCCCCTGAAAGAGGATGAAAGTGTTGTTAGATGGTCTGAAGACATCAAGGCCATGGCTCTGGTGACTCCTGTTTGAAGGGAGACTCTCTGTCTCTTCTTAAGCAAGAGGTTAGAAAATCACCACCATTTGGTTGCAAAAGAAAGCCGCAGGAGTTCTATCAACCCAGAACATCTGTGGTTATAATTTCTTCCTGGATGAATGGAAAAATAAGAATTTGGGATCCTCTGTGTGTGTGCGTTTCTGTGGTGGGAATTAAAGAGTTAAGGACTAGGATGCTAATGCGATTTCATGATTAAGGAAGGCCAGCGGGTTTTCAGTAGGAAATGCAAAGTAGCCGCTGGAGGAAGTTCCACGAGATTTTGATCCAAATTAGTTGGAAGTTTTGGAGTCTGTTGGCAACTTCTGGGGTGAATTTGAGTGCAGAGTAAGACCAAAGATGGGTTTTGCGGGTGGCTCAGTGGTCAAGAATCCGCCTGCAAGGCAGGAGATGCAGGAGACGTGAGTTTGCTCCCTGGTCAGGAAGATCCCCTGGAGAAGGAAATGAACCCACTCCAGTATTCTTGCCTGAGAAATCCCATGGACAGAGGAGCCTGGCCAGCTATAGACCATGAGGCCGCAAAGAGTCAGATGCAACTGAGCACAGACAGCAAGGTTAAAAATAATTTAACGTGTAAAAATACATGTGTTGAGGGGAACGGAACAGAGGCTGTGTGGCAGACCCTGCTGGCTGCTCTCAAAGTATCCATTCCTTTCTTCTGCAATAATAGAAGCCCCGTTTTGCAGTGAGCGAGGCGTGGGGTTTCCAGAAACAGTCTGAAAAGGACTGTGCGTCCTACCCTCTTGAAGGTGGGGTGAGACTTGGCAGCTCTGGCGGATGAGATGGGAGCAGAAATGGCATTTGGCACTTCTGAGGAGCATCTTTACAGGAAGAGAGTCTGCCCTCGTCCTCGCTTCCCTTCCTTCTCTCTGGCTGGAGGGTGACTGTGACAGCTGGAGCTGGGGCAGCCACCTTAGCCAGGAGGCGGCCAGGGGATGGGAGCTCCATGCAGCTGAGCCCTGCGATGCCCTCCCTGCCAAGGCCTCGTGGGGTCCACCTAGTTCTGGACGTACGTGCGGGAGAGAAATGAACTTCCCTCTTGCTGAAGCCGCTGCCTTTGGGGCTTTTGAAGCTGTATCTTGATCATAATAAAGGATAATAAAGGAGACAGTACTGCTTTGGGGTGGTCATGGTCTGCCCGATAACAGGTAACAACAGAATCAGGAAGTTGCGTGAAAAAAAAAGCAAAGGCCCGGCAAAATCAAAAACTGACTAGTCACACAGAATGTCAGGGCCACAGAGAGGAGAATCAGTGCTGAGGCTCGGGGTGTCTGCTCGCCTGTGTCCCTGGCAGGGCTCTTGGGTTTATGGAAACTAAGAGTGTGTGTGGGGGGTGGTGCAGAACCTGCCTTGAAGCTGGCACTCAGGAGACTCACATGCATTCAGAGTCAGCGTGCATTTCGTGCTCGGGGTGGGAGGGCCTGATGCAAAGCCACATCGTTCCTGTGTCTCAGGCCCAAATCTGGGTGCAGGCCGTGTCGGCCTTTATGAAGCCTCGGATTATCACAGGTGCTCAGTGAGTCAGCCTAAACAACGTTCCTTAGAAAATACCACTGTACAAAATAAAGCTACTGATTATAAAGGCTCCCTAAATTCTCCTACTAAATCGAGCTGATCAGACCTTGTTCAGAACTAAGGGAAAAAACAGTGCCAGACTTAGTAACGATTGTAACATCCAGTGACCAGATAAAACGCCCAAAGTTGCGGCATTTATTTGTTTTTTTGATATGTTAAGTCCTCCAGAGAGTTAGCCTGATCCGAGCCTGGAAGAAGAAATGACAAGCGTTGAGAAAGAACAAATCCCAGTGCCTAGAAGAGGCTGTCAGCCTATCACAAGTGCCAACGTGTCCTGGAAACAAAAGAATGCTGTTGAGTCCAATGCAGCACCACCAGGCCCCAAGGCCCCTTATTTTCCCTGACAAGTCCACCTGGAGCAAGGGGGCTGGGGCTCCAAAGCCAATGGAAGGGGAAGGGCTGCTGGGGAAGAGGAGGAAGCTACAAAGAAGGTTCTAGCCCCTTCTGGAAGCTTCTAGGTGTGTCGTTTAGCCCGGTCTTCTAGGGGCTAAAGGAACCCAGAGAGTCTGGAACGAGACTGCGGGACTTATTAAGTGATTAGCAAGACTAAGGTAGGTTAGGCTCAGTTCCCTTAGTAACTGTAATTTTTATTTGAGTGGGAGGAACCAGCGTCCTCTCAGAATTGCCCGGCCCCTAGCTGACACGTGGTTTGTGGCTGTGGGTCCTCGAGCCGCTGGATCAGCTCCTGGGGGCGGGCCAGAGGCTGTGTGTAGGAGCAGACCCTCTGAGGGCTGTCTGCCCCCCGACCCTGCCCACTGAGCATTATCCGTCAACAGGAGCACTGCAGGGAGAGGGCGGCGGAGCGGGGAAGAAGAGGAGGCATGAAGGGACAAAAACCACAAGCGAGACCCTTAACGTGGCAGAACACTGGAGGCCTGGGCAGCTGCCACAGCTCCCAAGGAGGCTTGCTCACAGAAACCTCACGGCAGGCTGGGGACAATCTCCTTCATCCGACTGTTGGAGGAGATTTTGGGGACTAAACTGAACGGGTGGAGTCTCCTGAGCTTCAGGGCTGGCAGGTGTTCAGAAAAGGCAGGCCTTCGCTCCCTGAAGGCTCATCTGCCATCTCATCACCCAACCGGTCAGAACCTTTCCTGAGCATTTTGAGAACCAGTTCCCTGAGTCCTGGTCTCCCCTCAGTTAATTCCCAAGACCTAGTATCCTCAGTGGAAGGAGTGATGCTGAAGCTGAAACTCCAATACTTTGGCCACCTCATATGAAGAACTGACTCGTTCGAAAAGACCCTGATCCTGGGAAAGACTGAGGGCAGGAAGAGAAGGGGACAACAGAGGATGAGATGGCTGGATGGCATCACCGACTCAGTGGACATGGGTTTGAGTGGACTCCGGGAGCTGGTGATGGACAGGGAGGCCGGGCGTCCTGCGGTTCATGGGGTCACAGAGTCAGACACGACTGAGCGACTGAACTGAACTGAACTGAGTATCCTCAGTGTTCTTACACTTCACGGCCCCTGTCCTCTCTGGTTCTTCAGTGTTTGTAAAACCCAGGGCAGGAGAAACGCTTGAAACCGCTGGTTTACGTGGGAGGCTTGGATAATTTGTGCCTTTCCCGAAGCTCGTTTGGCTCTTGGAAACGGAAACCCCCTTCCCACCTGCAGCTTATTTCTTCCCTGCTGGCTGTGCACTCACGGCTAGGCACCCTGGCGGCCCGAAAGAGAAGCCTCAGCCTCCGCCTGTGTGATGGATGCGAGTCTCAGAGCACCTTTCGCCTCCCTCCCCCCGAAACCTTGGGCGTGTTTCCAGCTCCTCTCCTCCATGGCAGTTCTTGGGGTACCCACACCCCAGTGAAGGGATGCAAGTGACTCTCCTTCTCCTGGCAGAGTGACTTGACTTTGGAAAAGAAAGCCTACGTGTAGCTGGCCGCTTGGGTGAGGTGGCATTCCACAGCCACGCGAGTGCCCTGACACCTTTCTGGGCTGAGATTATATTACCATTTTCCAAAGACAAGGAGAACGGACTCCCACGAATGCTGTCGAGATCACTTTGGGCAAGACCACCCCGGTCAAGGCAGCTCAGCAATTCCAGAAGAGGCCTCCACAGCAGCGATCCAGTGCAAACTGTTGGTGTAGGCCAGAGTACTTTGAAGGCAGAGTGAGCGTGAGACCCTCCAAATCCTGGCCTGATTTGGAGCTGTCAGAGGAGAAAGCCGACCCAGAGAGCTGGCTGTGCACGCTTGCATCTAAGGTTGGGGGAGCACCGTCAGTTCAGGTCAGTTCAGTTGCCCAGTCGTGGCCGACTCTTTGCGACCCCGTGGACTGCAGCCCACCAGGCCTCCCTGTCCATCACCAACTCCTGGAGTTTACTCAGACTCATGTCCGCCGTGTCAGTGATGCCATCCAACCATCTCATCCTCTGTCATCCCCTTCTCCTCCCACCTTCGATCTTTCCCAGCATCAGGGTCTTTTCGAATGAGTCAGTTCTTCTCATCAGGTGGCCAAAGTATTGGAGCTTCAGCATCCTAGAGCAATCTGATCCACCGAGAGAAATCAAACTATCTTTAAAAAGGTTAGTGTCTAAAAGGAGGCGGCAGCCTCAGACTCAAAGCCAATAAACTGAGCAAGGGGAGGAAGGGAGAGCCGCTGCGGTCAGCGCTTGTCTTACGTCCCGGGAGACTTCTGCGAGCCGGCGAAAGGGCTTCAAAACGCAGAAGGAAAACAGCCAGGCTGAGCTGAGCTGAACAGAGACCCCTCTCCCGGGCGTGGCTGACACTGGATAACCCAGCGTGCCTCTGGAGTCCTGACGCCTGTGAGGTCTGCAAGGCAAGGCCTGGGCAGGGCCTCCTGGGTCAGGAGTGCGGATGGGCCTTGGGCTCGCTGGGTCCCCGGGCGGTCCTCCCAGAGCTGTTTGCTGATGGGCTGGGTGTGGGTGGGCCCCCGCATCTAGCAGGCCCGGGTCAGTGTACACCTCTGTTTTGGGGCCCCGGGCTCCAGCCAGCGTTCCTGAAAGCTGCCCTGGAGAAGGCGGCCGCTGCTGGACGTGGGCGCGAGTTCCAGGGCCCAGCCTGACCGGCTGCATATCCGTGTCTCCCTTGGCGAGCACCTGCGCCGGCCCCGCTGCTCCCGGGTGCCTTCCCTGGCTCGCGCTGGTGAGCCCCCTGTGGGTGCTGGGAAGGACCCCGCTTGCCACCCGGCCCCTGTCTTCTCACCCACGGGCACCCAGGGCGAGCGCAGGCAGATGGCAGGGTCACCATCATGTGGGCCCCGGTCAGTCCAGCAGGAGGGCCTGCTCCGCACAGGCTCCTGTCCGCATGCTTGGGCTGTGGGTTTGGTTTTTTGTTTTTGTTTTTAATTGGAGGATAATTGCTTTACAATGTTGGTTTCTATCGTACAACCATTATCAGTCGTGTCCATACATTTATCCCCTCCCTCTGAAGCCTCCCTCCCACCGTACACTGGGGGTTTGGACAAGGGAGGTGAAGTGGAAGTGCAAGTCGCTCAGTCCTGTCCGACTCTGCGACCCCATGGGGTGTACAGTCCGTGGGATTCTCCAGGCTGGAACAGTGGAGTGGGCAGCCTTTTCCTTCTCTAGGGGATCTTCCCATCCCAGGAACTGAACCCAGGTCTCCTGCATTGCAGGCGGATTCTTTACCAGCTGAGCCACCAGGGAAGTCCGGGCTGTTGGCTGACTGGTCTCATTTGCAGAATACAGGGGACCTGAAAGGTGTCTTCTCAAAGGAGTTCAAGGCCACGGCGGGGGCAGTCAGGGGCTGAGCCGACCAGCTCACCCTCTCGCAGCCTCGCAGAGGGGACGGGTCATCACCATCAGTGGGGTCAGGGTCAGGAGCCCAGCTCTCTGCTCTGGGTAGTGGCTCCAGTATAGCTGGACCTCGGCTTTGCCCCAGCTCAGCACTCTCCCTTCCACACCAGAGCTCTGAACTGATGCCAGAGACTGAAGCCACACAACCAGCGCCATGGCGTGTGGGCAAGCCCTTCAGAAACCACAGAGCCGTGTGTAAACCTCAGCTCCTTCCTTCTCCCTCACTGAGGCCGCGCCTGCGGTGCCGTCCTGTGCTCTCCCAGGCAGAGACGAGTGTTCAGACTCTTCTCCCCTCGTGCTCCCATTTCCTGGGCACCTGACTACTTCATCAGCTGGAAAATCACTCTCAGCTTAAAGGCCAGCTTGAATGATGAGCTGAATATGGAGCGATCATGAATAATGATCTCCAAATAGATTAGACTCCGAATTTCGGACCTGTGCTGTATGCCAGCCTCAAGTCTCAGCACTTCAGAACGGGAGGAGAATTCTAAAGAGGCGGTACTGGACTCACGAATGAAGCGTTGGAGAAGTGGTTCTCTAGACGGAGAGGCCCTTGGCTTCTCACCGGGCAGGACCCGGACGGCCCTCCAGCTCCCGACTAATTGTGGCCGGGATCCGTTATTCCTTAAGAAGTCAAATGACGTTAGGAGGCCGACACAGTCAGCAAAAGCGGTCATGTTTGATTCATCTTGAGATCAGTGTTTTCCCCCGCGGGCGTTGTTCAGATTTATTCAGGGGAGCCACATAAGAACTTGAGCCCTGAACCAAGTGATAATTATACCAGATGGATGGCCAAGCCAGAAGCACCAGTGGCAGCAGCAGGCCCGCGGGGAGAAGCGTTCCCGGGCTGCTCTGTGTCTGTAAGCCCCTGTGCAGAACCCCCGGGGCCCCAGGAAGGGCAAGGCGCGAAGAGGCACCCGGAGAGGGAGGCACACGGAGGCGGGGCAGCAGGAAGCGTCAGATCTGGAGAGCGAGGCAGGGAGCAGAGGCCGGGGCACATCGCGCTCCGCGCCTGGGCGCTGTGGGGGCACTGAGCGAGGCCACAGTGAGGTGCTTCCCGGCCCTCCCCTCTCCTGTATTTCCTGCACTCCCCGTGTCCCCGTCCAGACGGCCGCTGGACCACTTGGGCGCCTTCTCCTCAGAGAAGGGCTTTTAACTGCAGAAGGCAGAAAAAGAAACTTCTTCATTTCAAAGACCCGCGCCCTGCAGGACGTAATCAACACGTGTGAGACTCTAGAACCCTCCTTCTGGACCCTGAGCCACGTGGAGATACAGAGTCGGAAGTAGGGTGACTAGTGGGCAGGTGCCGGCGGGACGCCACCGTGTGTCCACCGCTCAGGAGGCCCGCGAGGGCAGGAACCCGAACCGAGCAGAGCAGAGGCGTTTGGGAGCCCAGGGCCCCTTGCCCTCAGCAGCAGTAGCGGCCTCGTGTGTCTGAGCGGGCCAGCGAGGTGTGCAGAGCGGCAGGCTGCGAGGGACGCAGGCCGAGCACGGGGCATCACTAGGTCGGCAGGGTCATTGTGGACGAGGCGAGAGGAGCCCGGGGCTTACCTCAACGTGCGCCCCACGTGAATGGAGAGGGATTTCCAGGAAACTAGCCTACGAGGACTTACTAAAGCCTCAAATGAGAGCACTTTTGAGCAATATTTTTTAATTAAGACTATGCCTTTCTTAGACATAATGGTGAAAGTGGAAGTGGCTCAGTCGTGTCTGACTCTTTGTGACGCCATGGACAGTCCACAGCATTCTCCAGGCCAGAATACTGGAGTGGGTAGCCGTTCCCTTCTCCAGGGGATCTTCCCGACCCAGGGATCAAACCCGCGTTGCAGGCGGGGATTCTTCACCAGCTGAGCCACCAGGGAAGCCCGTCTCTTGCTTTACAGGTTAAAAAAGGTGGAGACAGCCCCCACCTCTCCTCAGAGCAGACTTACCTACCTTCCAGAGTGACCGCCCTCTCTGGAAAGGTGGGGTGGGCAGGTTTCCCAGAAGCACTTAGGCGAGACTGGATGGTGCCTTTCACTGTGTGCTGGGGCAGCCCTTGGTCTGCCCACGTTGCTCTGTGGGAATCAGGATTTGAGAACAGGTGCGAGAGATTTCTCTGCCCACTGCTATTACTGTGAGCAGCAAAGAGGTATTGTTTGCTCTTGTGTTTTAATCGCGCTGTAACTAACACGTCACATCATATTCCTTTCAGGTGCATGGCACAAGGCGTTGATATTTGTCCGTATCGCAAAATGAACACAGAAGTGTCGTGAGCATCCGACGGCACACATGGCTACAGGTGTTTTTTTCTCGGGAGAACTTTTAAGATTTACTCTCAGCAGCTTCCAAATACCCAACACAGTATAACCAGCTAGAGTCCCCCCTGCTGTACACTATACCCCTAGGACTTAAGTGGAAGTTTGTTCCCTTTGACACCCATCCCCTGTTTCACCAAGACCCCCCTCCTAAGCCCAGCTCGGCCTCTGGAGACCACCTGTCTGTTTTATGTTAGTTTATTCTTTTGGTTCCTTCCTTCTAGGGCTTCCCTGGTGGCTCAGAGCATAAAGCGTCTGCCTGCAATGCAGGAGTCCGGGTTCCATCTCTGGGTTGGGAAGATCCTCTGGAGAAGGAAATGGCAACCCACTCCAGTATTCTTGCCTGGAGAAGCCTATGGACAGAGGAGCCTGGCGGGCTTTAGGGTTGCAAAGAGTCGGACACGACTGAGCGACTTCACTTTCACTTTCCTTCCTTTCTACTTATGAGTGAGATCACATAGTATTTCTCTCTGTCAGGCTTATTTTACTGAGAATAGTGTCCTCAGATTCCATCCACGTTGTCACGCATGACAAGCCTCCATTCTTTTTTGTGGCTAATTTCCCACTGTATCTAAACACCACATTTTCTTTACCCACCATCTATAGTTTGGATACTTGGACTGCTTCCCTGCCATGTCGATTGTAAACGCTGCTTCAAGGAAGCTGGGGGTGCGTCCATCTCTTTGAGCTAGTGTTTTTTGTATTCCTTGGATAAATGCACAGAAGTGGACGTTCTGGTAGCTCTAGTTTTAATTTTTTGAGGAACCTCCATGCTTTCCCCCCTGGAGGCCGAAGCGGTTTACATTGCCACCAGCAGTTGCCTCCTTTTTCCCACATCCTCACCAGCACTTCCTTCTTTCTGACGACAGCCCTTCTGACAGACGCTAGGTATAGTTCACTGTGGTCTTCACTTGCGTGTCCCTGGTGACCAGCAACGTTGAGCCCTTTTTCACATACAGGTGCCCCCGTCTATGTCATCTTTGGAAAAACGTCTGTTCAGATTCTCTGCCGTTACCATTTGCTGTTGAGCTGCACGAGCCCTGTCTGTACTTTGGCTATTATCCCCTTATCAGGTACATGATTTGCAAATATTTTCTACCATTTAGTCGGTTGCCTTTTCATTTTCTTGAGGGTTTCTTTTGCTTTGTAGAAGCTTTTTAGTTTGCTATAACCTGTTTGTTTTTGCTTCTGTTACTTTGGTGTCAAATCCAAAAAATCGTCACCATGACTTGCATCAGGGAGCTGAGCACTTGTGCTGCTTCCTAGGAGTTGGTGGCTTCGTGTCTTCACGTGAGCCACTCACCTGTTTTGAGTTTACTTTTGCAGGCACATGTGGCTGTCCAGCTTTCCCACCAGTGTTTCCTGAGGAGACTGTCCTTCCTCATTGTATATTCTCGCCTCTGTTGTCATGGATTAATTCGGCATATACATGTGGGTTTATTTCTGGGCCGTCTATTCTGTCCCGTTGATCTCTGTGTCTGTTTTTAGGCCGATACCATGCCCTTTTGATTACTGTAGCTTTGCAGTGAGTTTGAAATCTGAGAGCATGATGACTCTAGCTTTGTTCTTTCTCAAGATTGCTTTGGATTCTTGGGATTTTTGTAGCTACACATTTTAGGCTTGTTTGTGCTTCTGTGAAAAAATCTATTAGAATTTTGATAAAGATTATATTGAATTTCTAGATTTCTTCGGGTAATAGGGACATTTTAATATTATTAATTCTTAAAATCCACAAGCATGGTTATCTTTCCATTTATTTGTATCTGCTTCAATTTTTGTCATCAACGTTTAACAGTTTTAGTGTACAAGTCTTTGACCTGGTTAAATTTATTCCTAGATATTCTTTTTGATGTAACTGTAAATAGTATTGTTTTCTCCAGTTCTCCTTTGGATAGTTTGTTAATTGGTGTATAGAAGTGCAACAGATTTTTGTATATTAATTTTATAGCTGCAACTTTACTAACTCTTTGATTAGTTTTAATGTTTTTTTTTGAGTCTTTAGGGTTTTCTATGTATTTCTATGCAAATATTGACAGTTTTACTTCTTTGTCTCTGATTTTAGTGTCTTTGTTTTTCCTGTCTAATTGGTCTGCCAAGATTTCTAATATGTGGTAAGGGTGGGCATCTTTGTCTCATTTCCGATCTTAGAGGAAAAGTTTTCAGCTTACAGTCACTGAGTATGTAGTTAGCTGTGGGTTTGTCATATCTGGCCTTTATTATGTTGAAGTACATTTCCTCTGTACCCACTTTGTTGAGAGTTTTTATCATAAAGTGTTGAATTTGGTCAAATGCTTTTTCCGCATCTATTGAAATCATCATACTGTTTTTAACCTTCATTTCATTAACACAGTGAATCACATTGATTGGTTTGTAAAATGTCAAACTATCTTTTTATCCCGGGAATAAATTCCACCTGATTATGATGTATGGTTGTTTTAAAAGTGTCCTTTCCATCAATCCTGCTGAATTTGGTTTGCTAATATTTCACTGAGGATTTTTGCATCTATTTTCATCAGCAATATTGGCCTACAATTTTTTCTTGCAGTATCCTTGTCTGTTTTGGTATCAAAGTAATGCTGGCCTTGGGGTTGGCATTCTTTCTTTGTGTCTTTGAGGGTTATGTTTTATTTGGTGGGTAAGTTTTATGACTTCAAGCCTGCGAGACAGTGTCTCAAGTAACCCTGAGAGTACTTCTCTGAGGAGGCAAGGAGAAGAGCTAGGTTATATAGACGTTTGCTTGTTTGCTATTTTTTTCCAGTTGGAGAGTAATGTCTTTGCATATTGTGTTGGTTTCTGCCAAACCACCAGGTGACTCAGCCGTGGCAAACATACATTCCCTCCCTCTCACCCATCCCACCCTATCCCACCCCTCTAAGTGGCCATCTTAAGAAGAGACAGAGGCATATAAAGTGTCCTCTCTGAATGGACTTTATCCGTTGGGAATCACTTGACTGACAGACTTCTGTGTGTCTGAAATCTCTCCAGTCTTGACTCCTTGATCATCTGTCTAGCCTTAGCCCTGAGAGGGTTGCAGTCTTCTGATTATCCCTCAGTAACAGAGGCCTGAGTCCTCCAGCAACATGGCTCCAACTGGGCCATGTCTGCACCCTGCATGTGTTTTGGACTGGAGCCGTGCCCCTGCCACGTGCAGGTCAGGTGACTACAATTTGGAGGGCGGTTTCGAGCATGCTCGCACACCTCGCTTACTCCTGGCCCCACAGCTGGGCACGCTCTGTTTTCTCATGTGCCAGGTCAGCCTTCACCGCTTTACTCCCCCCAGTGCCCATCAGCCGGCTCCACTGGGCCCTGTGAGAGGCCACTGCCTTTGTAATCAGCTGGGCACAGTAGCCCAAGATGGGTGAATCTGGGCTGATGAGATGATGAAAGGGAAGCAGTTCATAGCGAAGTGGTTCTGTATTGGAGCAGAGTCAAATTTCTGGCCCAGAACTACAGTCCCAATATCTTTCCATAGAGTCCAGTTCCAGTGAGCAGTGATTTTCCCTTTCCCTGTATTCCCTTTCAGATGTGTCTTCTGGAAGTCTACCCTTCTTCATCTCTAGGTCATCCTAAATCTCAGTTCAACATCGCAGAGTTATGTTGCCAAAAGGGGGCCCGGAACGTGCCAGGTAGGGAGGCAGTGCCAACCGGGTCCCTTCATCTTAGATTTGGTGACTGAACTTCCCAGCTTGCCTAGGAGTGTCCTGTGGTCCCACTTGTTAAGAGAATCCCCTTTCACTGTGAGGATAATCTCAAACTTTCATGGCTCCCAACCTTCGACCCTTCCACCCCCACTTTGGCATCTGTGGGCCAGTGATCTGAAGGCGTTGCTTCACCCTGTGGGCATGAGGGTCAAGGAATTCCTGTGAATTCTCTCCGTCCACACCCGTCCTGGTAGATGCTCAAACACAAGAAGTCCTTGAGAGGGTCCTGAACTAGAACCGCTTTGAGGATGAATGAGGCAGTGATAGGATAAGGCCTTGAAACTGAACTCGAGTTTTACTCATGTGAGAGATTCCAGCGGCTGTTATTGTCATAGCTGACATAAAAGAGCTTTCATAAGGTGAATGAGTGAGTGAGTGAGAGTTGCTCAGTCATGTCTGACTCTGCAACCCCATGGACTATACAGTCCCTGGTCTTCTCCAGGCCGGAATACTAGAGTGGGTGGCCTTTCCCTTCTCCAGGGGATCTTCTTAACCCAGGGATCAGACCCAGGTCTCCCGAATTGCAGGCAGATTTTTTACCAGCTGAGCCACAAGGGAAGCCCAAGAATACTGGAGTGGGTAGCCTATCCCTTCTCCAGCAGATCTTCCCGACCCAGAAATTGAACCAGGGTCTCCTGCACTGCAGGCGGATTCTTGACCAATTGAGCTATGAGAGAAGCCCTTATAATTTGGATGAATATATTCCCCCAAATTGCAACAGTAACATAAATTAACAGGCTCCCAAAGGGGAAAGGGGGAGGAAAGGGCAACCCACTCCAGTGTTCTCGCCTGGAGAATCTCAGGGACGGAGGAGCCTGGCAGGCTGCTGTCCATCGGATCACACAGAGTCGGACACGACTGAAGCAACTTAGCAGCAGCAGCAGCAAGGGGGGAAAAGTGTGTTAACGCTTTCTGGTCCACCTCCTCTCAGCTCTTGTAGAACAGTCCCTCTGTGAGCTGTGGTGGGCTTTCCTGGGCTTCTGGGCACCCCGAGAGATATGGAGACTGTCGCAAAGCAAGGGCAGAGAGCCGAAGCCCCGAGTCACATTAGGAGACAGGTAACGGAATCCAGGGCTGCTGCAGGGAGCTAAGAACTGGGCAACAGAGCTTAGAAGGGCCGCAGCAGGGGCAGAAGAGGACGGGGCGCTTCCCACGTGCGCCCTCCACCGGAAGAGGCAAAAGCCTTTAGGCTCTCTCAGAGCGCTGAGCCAGAAGCTCTCCTGGCGCCCACCCTGTTTCCCCCAAACCAGAAGCCTGTGTTGCTCTGTACCGAGGGCGCGGCTGTGGAGGACAACCATCCCGACCGCCTTTCTCGGCACTGGCCCCCGAGCACGGCACACCTCCGTGCTGCTCACACCTGCCCCGGAGCAGGCGGGGCTGGCCAGGCACACGCGGTCTTCTAGGCTCGAGGAGGGCTGCTGCTCCACGCCTTGCTGTCCGCCCGCTTCATTCTTCTTCTCTCAGGGAAGTCTGAGGCCAGAAGGAAGATTTCCTTCCTACCTTGTCATCTAGGTTTCTTAAAAGCATTTCCAAACCATTACAGATAGGGAGGAGGTATCCCGTAAGAGATATAAAAACGGCAATTTCCTCCTTTTAAAAAGTGTGCTTCCGAGGAACATCGGGAGCACAGACAAATCAAGAGTGTGCGCCTGGCTCTCGGCCCACAGTGCCGAGCTGACGGGGAGGGGGCCGTGGACGTGCCCGAGGCAGACTGACAGAGATCTCATGTAGCCTCCTGGTCATCTCCAGCATTGAGGCTGCAGGCTTAGTTGGCACTTTTTCACTGTCAGCTTCTTGCCAGGAAAAATGCTGGGGAGAAGAAAGAAGAAAGAAAAAGAGTTTCGAAGCTGGCATCCTAATGTGTCTTGCAGAGGAGGTCAGGGGGCGTCAAGGCAACCCTGCTCTCGGCATGCTGAGTGCAACAGCCTTGCGTTTGACCCTTAGTGAGAACTGCATCAGTATTTTTTAGTCTCGGGACAAAAACACCCCTGACCATTGTCATGTTTTGCTTTTGCAGTCTGATATTTGACAGCAAATGATAGGGATGAAACACGTGGCGCTCTTGTAAGAAAGCTGATGAGCGATTCAAAACACAGAAATCAGAGGCGGTTAGCCGGTCTGGCTGTTCCGAGCCCCGCCTTCCTAGTGTGGCTAAAGGCCTGGTTCTCCTAGAACCCAAGAGCACCAGGGCTGGTCCGTCCACGACGGCCGGAGGAAGGAAGTGCAGGCACACAGCCTCCAGAGGGGGAGGTGAGGCGTCCTTGGGGTGAGGGAAGCCAGGGTTTCCCAGACGCCAGTCACGTGCATGCGACCCTCAGTGTTTCTGAGCCTTATTTACTCTGGACAGTTTTCACCCAGCTTATTTAAAATGGATATTATCTTACTGGTTTGATGGGCTATTTTGAAGTTTTATTATTGCGTATTAAAATAAATAGGTACCTATAAATATGACGTACCACCTAAATCGTCCACAGGGTTAGCCAGTGGCTCACATACAGTTTGAGGACATATCCAGATGGCTGGGCCCCTGCACGCACAGGGGCCACGTCAGCGGCACTGGGGCCGTGAGGGTCTTTCACTATCTAAATTCTCGCACTCAGTCGCGTGCCCCCCGGCTACCAGCGTGGGCCAAAGCAGTCGCTTCTCAGTGTTTTCAGTGATAGCGACTCAAGGACGACACTGCTGATTTCGTGGGAAAGATCAGTTGACTATGTTTTAATGTGTGTAGCTGATTTGGGTAGACACAGCTTTTCAAAATGTCTATGCAGGGAGGATGATGACAGTGGGTTTTCAGCGTAGGAAGCCCAGGAGCCACTGGCTCAGATCACCCCCTCCTCTGCGAAGGAGCCAAGCTCCGAGGAGCTCCCGCAACAAGCTTCTAGAGGCCTGGAGTCAGACCCTGAGCTGGCCGTGGCCTCCTCCCTCTGTGACTCTCACGCCTCCGCTTCTCTCTGTTCCTCCCCAGGGCCGATGGCTTCTGACCACGTCTATGCCAAACGTACGACCACAGCTCTGACCAAGGAGTGGCAGCTCCCTGACCCCAGAGGCGTCACGAGGCTGGGAAGGCACTCAAGGTCGAGTCTGAGTGCACGTAAATGGTGTGGTCTGTGTCCAGGGTGGGTGGGGGGCGGGCCTGTGGTTGGGGGGACCGTGAGGCTCTCCCATCATCCTCGTTCACACTCAGAGCCAGAGCAAGGCCTCCGTCACAGACATGGTTCCCCCGACACGGCTGAGTCAGTGAGTGGAAGGGGGGTGAGCTGAGTGGGAATGGACGTGCCCCTACATGTCATATCTTCCGGTCCTCCTGGGACCCAGCCCACTACACAGCAAGGCCACACTGTACCCCCAGCCCCCGTCTCCTCCCAAGGCAGGGGTCTGCAGCTGTCAGCATGGGGGAAGAGGCTCAGGGGCCACTGCTGGCGCCCCTGCACATGTTTAGTCTGGAGAAGAGAGGAGGGCTTGCCGCTGCTCCCAGGCCTGTGGCAGACGTAACCTAGGGAGGCCCGGTGAGTCCTGCCCTTCTGCAGTGACTGTCTGTGAGCCGGGGTGCAGCCTGGGGTTTCTCCTGCTGAGCAGAGTGTGTGATGAGAAGGTGAGGTCACTTCACACGGCAAACGCCGCTCCCAGGGTTAGCTTTCGCTATACGAGACTCTGTCTTTGAGGACAGGAAGAGGCACGCTCCCACTGGCCTGGAACCAGTGAGCTGCTCCATGTAGACTGCCTTTGAGGGAGGTTAGGTTGCAGGAAGCCGGGGCTAGCCGTAAAAAGCCGGAAGCGGTTCCTGAGCAACGGCCAGTGATAGAGCCGAGGACAGGAATTCTGCCACCAACCTGAGGGACTCGGAAGGGACTCTTCCCCTTCGAGTCTCTGGTGATCCTGTGCCCTGGCCAGCACCTGACTGCAGCCCCGTAATCCCCTGGTACGAAGGACCGAGCTCAGCCACGTCCCCTGATGGAAACCATGAGATGATGAATGCGTGTTGCTAAAAGCCTCTACGTTTACATAGTCGTTTGTTATGTAGGAACAGAAGCGGAACACAGAAGACTTCTCTTTATCAGATCCTGCGCTGGACATTTTAAAATGTATCACCTCATTTTTCATTTTACTCCATGGGGTCTTAGTTGCAGCAGGCGGGATCTTCATGGTGTCACGTGGCACCTTTTGTCGAGGTGTCTGGACTCTCGAGTTGTGACGCGTGGGCTCAGCTGTCGGGGCGGGCAGGCTTGTTAGTCTGCCGCTTGTGGGATCTTAGTTCCCTGACCAGGGGTCGAACCCACGTCCCCTGCATTGCAAGGTGAATTCTTAACCACTGAACCACCAAGGAAGTCCCCTATCGTCTCGTTTAACTTTCACAAGACCCAGAGGAAGTAGGCAGCATAATTTTACAAATTTTATAGATGTGTAAACCGACAAGATTTGAAGCCAGGTAGACTTCCAGTAACTAGTTCCCAGCCATGGTTCCCCCAGTGTGCACTGAAGTCACCATAGAAATTCACAGGCATCCCACAGGATAGTTTAAAAGCTTGAAGGACCATCTGTTTACCCTCACGTAAGTCACTAGCTCCATGTAGCTTGCATTTTCAACATTAGATCCGATTAGCCTGTTTGATGACATCATATCTTTGTGAAGCCGGACTTTCAGTCACTGATATTCAGTCGCCGCGTTGTGTCCAACCCCATGCCTTTGCGACCCAATGAACTGCAGCACGCCAGGCTTCCCTGTCCAGTGGTGTCCAGTGGATTTTCAGTGGTTGCTGCAATAAAAAGCAAGTGCTAAATAAAAATCAGTTTGGAACAGGAAATAGGGGTGGATAAGTCCAATCTGATTCTAAGGTCTGAGAAGCTGTGCAATGCCCAACAGAGCACATCCTATTAAAAAGTAATTGTGATTAAGAACAAAGTCAAAATATTTTCTTTCAGTATATGTGAGTTACTTTAAGCGGTTTGGGTATACTTATTAAGCCGTTTGGGAGTGACTCCTTATTTAATGGGACTTCCAGTGTTTCTTTTGGCCTACGTGTGATGACTAAAGTCTCTCTGCCACTGGGGACACTGATGCTGAGACCTTTGGGAAGCCTTTTATTCAACAACCAGGCTTCTAGATGCTCGGAACATTAGTTTTATTTCACCTAGAGGTGAAACAGAGTGCATAGTTATAGGAGGCTAGTTTCCGATCACACCAGGATGGACTATCTGACCACAGGCGTGGTCTACACACACTTGGACCACACCTGTGTTAAAGGTGACCTCCTGGGATGGGAGATATGTCTTGGGTCATATCAATAGAAGCTGGATAAGAACTTGCGGCCACACAGATGAGATTTCTATACCTGCCTTCGGTGGGAAGGGAAGCCAGACAGTCTCTGAGGTCCCTCTCAAATCCTGGGCCTCCACCCACCTGATCGCTGACAGTCTCCACTTTGAGTACAGCTCTAACAGTCTCTGCTCTTCCCACAGCCAGGCATTTCTAGGGAACCTGGAAACTAGAGCGTCTGGGGTGTGGAGGGAGAATAGTCAATTAGCCCAAAGGCAGGCTAAGCTGCCATACTCAAGAAGCCCAAAATACCCAAAAGAGGCTTAGACAAGGTAGCAATGTTTTTCTCCATCAAGTCCTGGGTACAGACAAGGGTGGACGAGTGTTGCAGGAGAGCTGAGCTAACGCCTTCCAGGGAAGCTGCTCTGCTTGTGGCCATCTCCCCACCAGCAGGAGGAAAACAAAAGTGGAGGGCAAGCGGCTTTCACTTGAAAGGCAGGCCCTGGAAGTCGCCACATCACTTCTCCTCACATCCCATCAGCTCAGTCCTAGTCACATGGCTCAGCCTTGCTGCACGGAGGCTGGGATGCCTGGTCTCTAGCTGGGCAGCTACATGTTTAGCTAAAACTAAAGAAACTCAGTTTTTTAAATGAAGGGGAGGGGGGAGAATAGATATTGTGTTCGTCTGCTAGGGTTGTCATGACACAGCGTCATAGGCTGAGTGGCTTAAACAACAGAAATACAACAGAAATGTATTTTCTCATAGTTCTGGAAGCTAGAAGCCCAAGATCAAAATGTTGACAGCCTGGGCTGCTTCTGAGTTCTGTTCATGTTCACACAGCATTCTCCTTCTAAGCATAGTTACATTCAAGTTCTCCTCTTTCTATAAGGACACCAGTTCAATTGGATTAGGAGTCACCCGAATAATCTCATTTTAGTTTAATTGCCTCTTTAAAAACACTTTCTCCAAATATAGTCATATTTGGAGGGCCTGGGGGTTGGAAATTTGACATATGAGTTTTGGGGCTGGAATTCAGCCCATAACATATGTTGAAGGACAATTCTCAGCCTTCCATAAAGGCCAAGGCACCCTGGCTATCTTGTTTCAGAGCAAGATTTAAGATGGAGAAATGAGAGGCCGAGAATATTCTGAGACCCCTTCATGGGTGCCCTTGGCTCAGAGTAGTTAGATAAAGAAGCTTAAGAAGACGAGCTCCAGGAGACTTAAGGAGTGCAGAGTCCACCAAAACTCATCCTAACAGAAGACGTTTTAAAATCTAGTTACAAAGCAGTGGATCTTTGCCTGAAAGTTATCATTATGTTTACGAGCATTTTGAAGTGCAGGTGTCTGGAGAAAGCTGAGGAAAAGTGAAGGGAGCACTTCCTGGAGCACTTCTGGGGAATGAGTGCTACTCCGGCGCCTTTACACACATTGCTCCTAATTCAAGTGCGCGCTGCTTGGGGGGCATTGTCTTGACTTTGCAGGTAGATGACCCGGGGATCAAAGGGACTGTGTCACAGTATAGGTTTAGGGCATCACAGTGTGTGCTGGCATCGGGGATTAAACTCAAATCAAGTGATGCCAAAGCTCGTGCACTTCTTAACAGACCCCACTCTCATCCACGTTGCGGTGAAAATAACCGAGAGCAGAACTTCCCTTAGTGAAGAGACTGCCATGGTGAAGAAAGAGTCAGGGTGCTGGGCTTCTAGAGCCCAGGGCCAGGGTTCAGGGGAGCTAAAGACCAAGCACACTGCCACCCCAGTCTTCCCCATGATAACTTTCCCGGAGCCGGCCTGCTGTGGAGGTGGGAAAGGAGGCTTCCCCAAGCAAGGCGAGAAGGGTTCTTCTGGCCTCTTGTGTTCCTTAGTGTGATATACTGGCTACGTCACGAAGGCCCTGTGGACACTTCCCAGGACAGCCTACCGCCGTGCCCTTGCTGGGAGCTGGATAAGGAATCACCCTCTGGGGCTGTCCCACTGCTGAGCCCTGCCGAGCAGCATCTCCCTGGTGGAGGCAGGGATGGAGGTGTCTTCTCTTCTGAAGCTCGTGGGCTCCTTCCTGGTTCCCTAATGTAGGCAGAGGAGGGTGTCGCCAAGACCTTTTTGTGCTTCTTGAGAGCCAGGGCCTTGCCAGCCCCACCCAGGACAGGACTGTGGACCCTGCAGAGAGAGGACCCAGATGGGGGGTGCTCTTTAGGGTGCAGGGTGTTGGGGGGGGTGGGGGACACATGCAGCCTGGCGCCACTCTGGGCAGCTTGTCCACAGAGCCTGAGGCCACCCTCTTTGTGTGTAAAAGGCCTGCTTCTTTGTTTGCCTTCTTTAATTCCTTTCTTTCCCACTAGTGATTTCTCTTCCCCAGGTTTACCCCTCAGGGCTCAGGCCCAGCTCCAGGAAGGGGAAGCAGAAGACGGGGTGGTTCCCGCAGGCCCGCTGATTAATTTTAAACATCTTGTCTCTCCCCAGGACACTTGGTTCTGGAGCCAGCCCCCTCTTGACGTCCCTTCCATTTCTGTGTTATCCTCCCAGCTTTCTGCGGAGACTCGGATTTCATTAGCAACGGGAGCTGATAAGGACAGACAGCCCGTCTGTGATTTAAAACTCGCTGCTCTAATTTAATCTCTTCTCTGATGTGTCTCCTTTCGAGGCACTGTAATCAGCTGGGTTTTCTTGGCTGCTGTTCATAGCTCTGATTTTTAGCTGTGGGGTCAATGTATTTGTCCTTCCCTGGCCTTTCCTGAGAGTAATCAGTCTTAACAAGCATCCTGCCTACCTGAGGAAAATGTTCTCTGTCTCATCTCTCCAAGTATTCTACCATCTCCTAAGTTCCTCACCCTCCAGTTCACTCGGCTCCTGGCATCTGGTAGACCAGGGCTCTGAGTGTGAGGCTGCCTGCGCAGGGGGTGTTTGCCCCTGAGTTGCTTGTCCTGCTGGTGGGTGTTCTGCCTTCTCTGTCTCTTTGGAACCAGCTGGGTAAGGCGCTTACATTTGGGGGTGGAGAATGTGTGGCAGGATTCAGCTGAACAGTGCCTCAGTTTGAGGGCCCCGAGCCTTAGGAAAGCACTGGGAGGACCTGCAGATTCTCGTCCTCAGGGTCATGATGTCACGTCAGCTCAGTCACGTTTCTGAGCAAAACATCTCACAGCAGTACCTCTTAGCGGGGGTCCTTGCCTGAGATCAAATTGCCAACATCTGTTGGATCACGGAAGAAGCAAGAGAGTTCCAGAAAAACATCTATTTCTTCTTTATTGACTATGCCAAAGCCTTTGACTGTGTGGATCACAATAAACTGTGGAAAATTCTGAAAGAGATGGGACTACCAGACCACCTGACCTGCCTCTTGAGAAATCTGTATGCAGGTCAGGAAGCAACANGGAAGGGGGGGTTCAGGATTGGGAACACGTGTACACCCGTGGCGGATTCATGTTGATATATGGCAAAACCAATACAGTATTGTAAAGTAAAATAATAAAAAATAAGAGAGAGAAAGAAATGCTACTGATTTTTGTATGCTAAGTTTGTGTTCTGCAACTTTACTGGATTTGCTGATTAGATCTAAAAGTTTTGGTGGAGTGTTTCGGTTTTTTATACACAAAACTGTATCATCTGAAAGTAGAGACTATTTTGCATCTTCGTTTCCAATTCTGATGCCTTTCATTTATCTTTTCCTCGTCTGGTCGTTCTGACTAGCACTTCTAGTATGACGTTTAGGAGCGGTGAGATGGGGGGGCCCTTGTTGTGCTCCCAGTCTTAGAGGGAAAGATTCTAACCTCTCACCATTAAATATGATGCTAGCTGTGGGCTTGTCATATGTGGCTTTTATTATGTTGAGGTACATTCCTTTTATGCCTACTTTGGTAAGGATTTATCATAAATGTTGAATTTGGTCAAGTGCTTTTTCAGCATCTCCTGAAACGATATGTTTTTTCATTCTATTAATGTGATGTAGCACATTGATTCTGTGAATATGGAACCATCTTTGCATCTTAAGGCTAAATTCCCTACGATTGTGATGAATGGCCCTTTTGATATGCTGAATTCAGTTTGCTAGTACTTTACTGAAAATTGTTACATTTATATTCATCAGGAATATTGGCTTGTAGTTTCTTTTCTGCTGTGTCCTTTTCTGGCTTTGGCACCAGGGTAACGATGACCTTGTAAATTTAGGGAGCATTCCCTCCTCTGTGATTTTTTAAAGAAAAGTTTGAAAAGGATTCGTATTAATTTTTTTTTAACGATTAGTAAAATTCACCAGTGGAGCCCTTTGGTACTAGGCTTTCCTCTAGTGGGAAATTTTTTAATCATCTATTCAGTCTCATTACTGGTAATTGGTCTGCTCAAATCTTTCCTCCTGCAATCTTGGTAGGTTAGATACAATTTTTCCCCTTCTTCTAGGTCTTCCAGTTTGTTGGTGTGTAGCTGTTCACAGCAGCTTCTGATGATCCTTTATGTCTTCCTTTTCATTGAAAATAGTGTCAATTTGGGTTTTCTCACTTTTTTCCTCGGTTTTTTAGTTTTGTCATATTTTTGAGTTCTAGGACATCTTTTTTTTTTTTTTTTGACAATCTATTTTCCCAGTTTTGTTTAGTTGCCTATATGAGTGTTCTTGTAGTTCAGTAAACTTCTCTAAGAGGATTATTCTGGTTCCTTTGTCTAACAGTTCGGAGATCTCCATTTCCTTCGGGTGAGTGGTTGGAGCTTTATTAGCTTCACTTGGTGGCATCATGCCTGCCTAATGCTTTATGATTCTTTATTCCTTATTTTGGCATGTTGGTATCTCCACATTTGAATAAGCAGCGCCTTCTTCCAGACTTCACAGGTTTACGCTGGCGGAGAATGCTCTTCCCCAGTCGTCTCGCTCTGGGTTTCTGGACCCGTCTGCTAGTAATGTCCTCGGACAGTGGGGCTTGCTGTTAGGGTCTGTTTGAGGGAGAAGCCATTGGTTGAGTGCTGAGATTGAGTAGGGGTGGGTGCTGCTGGCTGAGAACAGCTGGATAGGACGACTGGCTTGGTTCCCTGCCCTCACAGGGCTGGAGGATGGGCTCCCCAGAGACACCAGTTCCCTGGTCAAGCTTCCCAGATGCCTGGCACTGCACACTGTGCTCAGCATAGGTGAGGCTCTGGAAGCTTCCCTGCCCTTCGAGGACAGCACAGCCAGGCCCAGGGCCTGCACAGCTCGTGTCTGGGGACCCGGATCAGGCTAGACTGTGCCCTGAATTCCTTGCACAGATGGAGTCGCTGGTCTTGCCTTGCAGAGGTGGAAAGCCGTGGGATAGCATCTCTGGTCAAACGCCTCTGTAAGCCAGCTCGTTGGACGGGTTCTGCAGCTCCTGTGTGTTGCGGTTAGCATCCCTGGTTGAGTGGGTGAAGCAGTGGGCAGGTCTATGAATGAGTTTTCCCACCAGGGTGCGGTGGGAGAGCCAGCTCGGGCATGGAAGGCTCTTTGCAGTCCTGGCTCGAGCTGAACCGTGCCCGAGCTCCTTGGCTGAGCAGCGCCAGGGGCTGCGCTCTGTGGCAACCGGCCCTGTCTGCCGGACTCTCTGCTGGAGTGTGGTGGGCCCAGTCAGGGCTTCTGGCTGGGCGGAGCTGCACTCCGCAAGAGCCAGGCTCTGAATTAAGTCACGTGCCTTCCTGAAGCACAGGGCTCTCGAGGCCCAGTAGGGCTCTCTATGGTTTTGACTCAAGGTGACGCACTCTCCAGTTTCCCGGCCCATTAGAGCCGCTGGCTTTGCTCTGCAGAAGGTCTGCTCCCCCGCCTGAGCTCCATCCGGTGCCCGAGCTCACGGGGCGCTGCAGCTTCCAGAGTCCGAGCGAGGCTTTCTGGCCAGGTGGGGCAGGGGGCGATCACTCAGCCCTGGTTGATGCAAGCCCCTTTCCTCTGCTTCAAAATCCGCTTCCCCACGGCTGCCCCTGAAACCCCTGTGAGGCAAGACCGGATGGCATGGAGGCTCCCAAGAGGAGCCGTGGAGCCCGGGGGGAGCGTGTCCACCGTGGGCTCCCTCTCCCACTGGAGGCCCCCTTGGGCCCAGGGCCTGCCTGGGCCCGGGTCAGGGGCAACCCTGCTAAATGTAAGTCCGTCTTGGCCCCCCCGGGGTGCAGAGGGGGCAGCAGCCTCACCTTTGTCCTGGGAGTGTCCCGCGTGTCTTGCCGGTGAGCAGTTGTTGGCTGTGCCTGTGGGGAGAGCAGAGCCAGGAACACCCAAGTCACGGTCTTGCCGACATCTGGCCTTCACTGTGGTCTTTTGTGTTAGGCTCTCTCCCTGAGCATAAAGGCTTTTGCAAACAGTCTTGTGAGGCCTTTTGCTTTCGTTCTGTTGGGCGAATACCCACAGGTGGGTTTTTCTGGACCCTGTGACAGGCAGATGTTTGAATTTGTAAGAAAAGGCCAGAGTGTTTCCTGTCCCCTTTGGCCTCGCTGCCAGTAACGTACGAGCTGTGGTTCAGCACTTGCCCGCTGGTGGTCATGCCTGTCTTTATAGGCTTAGCCCTTCCACAGCTCTGCAGTCGCAGAGATTTCAGCTTCTATTTGCTTGATGGCAACACTTTTATGTGCTTTTTGGTTATTTTCCACTTTTCTTTTGTTCAAATATTTTATTTTCACCCAGTTTTCAGTTGTCTTTTCATTTTAGTAAGGGTATCAAAGAACAAATCCTTTTAATTTCGAGGAAGTCCAATGTATCATTTTTTTATGGTTTTGCCTTTTATATTCTATTTAAAAATTCTTTGCCTTGCTTTAGGTTACAAAACTTTTTTCCTGTGTTTTCTTTTAAAGATTTTGTGATTTTACTTTTTACGTTTAGGATTATGATCCATTTAGAGTTAATTTTTATATGGTGAGAGGAAATGGCAAAGGTTCTTTTCTTGCATGGAGATATTTAATGTTCTGGTACTCTGAATCAACTGATTGTGTATACCATGTATGGGTCTATTTGGGGAACGATTTGGTTTCTTTATTCTGTGTATTTTTATGCAGATACCATCTTCTTTGATTATTGAGTTTTATAGCGAATTAGGTGGTTTGTCTTCTTTCTCTTCTTTTTCAAAATGTTTGGCCTTTACACATATAGAATCCACTCAGCAATATCCGAAAGTGGCCTGCTGGAATTCTGATTGGCTTTACTCACATCTACACATCATCTGGGGAGAATGGAGAACTTAACACTGAGCTGTCAATCCCTGACTGTGTGTCTCTCTCCAGTAATTTCTGTCATGTAAACAGTTGTGTGAAATTTCAGTTTTCAGTTGTTTGTGGTTATTAATAGTATATAGAATTGGGCTGATTTTATATGTTGACATTTTATCCTTTGGCCTTGCTAAATAAACTCATTATTGAGTTCTAGTAGCTTTTTTTTTTTTTGTAATTCCTTAGGATTCTTTACATGGAGAGTCATGTTGCTGCAAATAAAGATAATTTTACTTTGTTCTCAGATTTTATTATTTTTTTCTTTTTCTTGCATTATTATACTTCTTATGATCTCCAGTGCAGTGATGAATAAACATGTCTCGAGTGGATATCCTTTCCTTGCTCTCAATTTTAGGGGAAAATTCATTTTTAAAAATCACTAAATATAATAACATCAATCAGTTCAGTTGCTCAGTCCTGTCTGACTTTTTGCAACCACATGGACTGCAGCACGCCAGGCCTCCCTGTCCATCACCAACTCCTGGAGCTTACTCAGACTCACGCCCATCGAGTCAGTGATGCCATCCAGCCATCTCATCCTCGGTCGTCCCCTTCGCCTCCTGCCCCCAACCTCTCCCAGCATCAGAGTCTTTTCCAGTGAGTCAGCTCTTCGCATCAGGTGGCCAAAGTATTGGAGCTTCAGCTTTAGCATCAGTCCTTCCAATGAACACCCAGGACTGATCTCCTTTAGGATGGACTGGTTGGATCTCCTTGCAGTCCAAGGGACTCTCAAGAGTCCACTCGAAAAAAAGCATCAATTCTTTGGTGCTCAGCTTTCTTTATGGTCCACCTCTCACATCCATACATGACCACTGGAAAAACCATAGCTTTGACTAGATGGGCTTTTGTTGGCAACGAACTGGGGTCTCCTGCATTGCAGGTGGGTTCTTTACCAGCTGAGCTATGAGGAAATCCAAATAATAAGTATAAATCTTTCCTTTTTGTTGTAGTATAGCTAGTTTACAGTGTGTTCGTTTCAGGTGTACAGAAAAGTTATTCATTTACTATGTAACTGAATAAGTATNGCTTTTGTTGGCAACGAACTGGGGTCTCCTGCATTGCAGGTGGGTTCTTTACCAGCTGAGCTATGAGGAAATCCAAATAATAAGTATAAATCTTTCCTTTTTGTTGTAGTATAGCTAGTTTACAGTGTGTTCGTTTCAGGTGTACAGAAAAGTTATTCATTTACTATGTAACTGAATAAGTATTCTTTTCTGGATTCTTTTCCACTATAGGCTACTATAAGATATCGACTATGATTCCCTGTGCTACACAGTATGTTCTTGTTTATCTGTTTTATATATACTGATGTGCATATGTTAATCCAGACTCCTAGCTATAGATCCTTTGCACATAACCTTTATCATTTGAGGATATTGATTTCTATCAGAAGCCATAGATTTTGCCAGATGTTTTTCTCCATCCAATGAGATGACCATAAAGATTTTATTAGTCTATTGACATGATTCATTATTACTGGTATTATTATTTTGATTATTAAGCCAGTCTTACAGTCCTGAATTAAAACCCATTTGTTCATACTTTATTTTCCTTTTTACATACTAGTAGATTTGATTTCTTGATACTTTGTCACATATTTTTAATGTCTATGTTCCTGAGTAATATTGGTCTGGAGTTTTTCAAGATATCCTTGCGTAGGTTTGGTGTTAGTGTGATGCTAATCTCATAAAACGACTTAAGAAGTATTTCCTCCTTTCTCCATTCTCAAAGTGTATGTAATACTGTTATTTCAACTACCACTGTTTGGTAGAATTAATCGGTGGAGTAATATGGTCCTGCAGTTTCTTCGTGGCTTAGGTTTTAACTACAAATTCACTGTATATCTAATAGACATACAGCTGGCCCTTGAACAGCAGGTTTTAACAGTGCAGGTCCACTTATGTGTGTGCTTAGGCACTCAGTCCTGTCCGACTCTTTGGGACCCCGTGGCCTGTAGCCCGCCAGGCTCCTCTGTCCATCAATTCTCCAGGCCAGAACACTGGAGTGGCTAGCCAGGCCCTCCTCCAGGGGACCGTCCCAGCCCAGGGACTGAACCCAGGTCTCCCGCACTGCAGGTGGATTCTTTACCAGCTGCGTCACCAGAGAAGCCCAGGTCCATTTATAGGTGGGTTTTCATCTGTCGATACAATAGTACTACGCCAGCTGGTTGAGTCTACAGATGCAGAGCCATGGATACAGAAGGACTGTGGCTGAGGGGAGCCTTCTACACAGGGGAGCAACCTCACGCGACCTGTAAACTGCCGACTGCAGCGAGAGTCGCCATTCCAGGTCCCTGTGCTGCTGTTCGAGGGTCAGCAGTTTTGCTCTTCGGGGTTCCTGTTTCTTCTTGGCTGAGTTTTTGTACTTTGTGTCTTTTGACTTTAGTAAGCTGGCCAACATACTGGCACAAAGTTTTTAGTGGTATTTCCTCATTTTCCTTTTAATATGTGCAGCAGTAAGACTGTTCCCCTGTTTCATTCTTGATATCAGTTATTTGTATCCTCTCTCTTTCTTCTTCCCTTGAGCAAGCTGGTAGAACTTTGCTACTTGTACTGATCTTTTCAAGAAATCAGCATTTCATTTCAGTGATTTTTCTCTTTTGTTTTCCTGTGATCTGTTTCATTGAGTTCTGCTTTTTAATATTTCCTTCTATCTTTGTACCTTGGGTTTGCTTTTCTTTTTCTAACTTCTCTAGTTTATTAATAGAAACCTTTCTTCTTTTTTAGTAAAAGCATTGGATGATATAATTTCCTTGTAAGCATTGCTTTAGCTGTGTTCCAGAAAATTATTATTTTGTTTTTCCATTTCCACTGAGTTTAGGAATGGGGTTTCTCAGCACTCCTTCCCCCACCCTGATGGCAGACCACAGTCCTCTGAAACAGGACAGATTCTAGGGTTGAGGGGGATTCCTGCAGCAGAGGCAGATGGCTTTGTTTCTTTTTTAGAAGCCTTTTTAAAGCTTTATTTTCTCGGTGCTGGGTCTTTGCTGAGTGCAGGCTGCTCTCTGCTGCGGGACAGGGCTTCTCGGGGCCGCGGCTGCTCCTTGCCGAGCATGGACTCCAGGCCCGTGGACTCAGTCGCTGCACTGCTTGGACTTAGTTGCCCTATGGCCTGTGGGCCTTCCTGAGCCAGGGCTGAGCCCGTGCCCCTGCACTGGCAGGTGGGCTCTTAATCACTGGGCCACCAGGAAGCTCCGGCTTTTGTTTCTCAGCACAGACACGGTTAACATCTAAGACATGGGCCGGTTTCTTGTTTGTTATCGAGCAGCAGCCAGTGGTGCCCTGTGCCCCTGTGCCCTGTGGCCCTGTGCCCTGTGGCCCTGTGCCCTGTGCCCTGTGCCCTGTGCCCCTGTGCCCTGTGGCCCTGTGCCCTGTGCCCTGTGGCCCTGTGGCCCTGTGGCCCTGTGCCCTGTGGCCCTGTGCCCCTGTGCCCTGTGCCCCTGTACCCTGTGCCCCTGTGTCCTGTGCCCTGTGCCCCTGTGCCCTGTGCCCCTGTGTCCCTGTGCCCTGTGGCTTTGCCGGGCTGAGGTTGCAGATGAACTCCTCAGAGCGTCACTCCCCGCTCTTGAATCTTGGCAGGTTCTTCATGCCTCAGCCACCAAGAGTGACATTCTCGGGGGTCCCACCCTCATGAGCTTGTGGTGGAGACCAGGCAAGAGAGGGGGCAAGTGGGTGCCACGCGTCTCTGTTACACCAGCTCCCTCTTAGCCTTTAATCTGTTACAGTTTCGGCTGTTTTCCGTTTGACCGTGTCCTGGATGGCTGGCTCTTCTTCCTGCGCTCCGCTGAAGGCGAGACAGTTTGTGTGGCCCGTGTCTGCTCAAGGACCTTGGCACTCTTGCAGTTTACTTCACTTGGATATCTTGTGACATCAGCTCCCTGAGAGTTAAAAGAATAGTACTGTGTCGTTTTTTCTGTTGTTTCCCCAATGTTTAGGGCGGGAGTGACATTTTGTTGTGGCTTTCTACCTCCTAAGCAGACGCGTCCGAACTTCTGTTTCTGAGATCCGCTCGTGTTGACCCTAGTGAACGCAGCTCACTAATTTTGGCAGCGGCATGGCATTTACCATAAGCGCTTCCCAACACTCGCTTTCCACATTCCTGTTGATGAATGTTTCAGGTTTTTTCCTCTGTTGGAAGCTATTCTGTTATAAATGCTCTGGGAAATGTCTCCTGCTACACCCGCACAAGTGTTTCTCTCAGACATTCTAGGAAAGAAATTGCCGAGTCAGGGGCAGAGGCCAGGACTCTGCAGATGTACTGTTTACGTCTTCACCTATGCCTGGGATTCTCCACACGTAGAGTTTTGCACATCTTGTGGACGGAAAGTTACATGTGACTGTAGTTTCAGCTTGCATTCCCCGACTGGTGATGGGATTTTCCAGATGTTTACGGGTCATTCATCTTCCATCCTTTGTAAAGTGATTCTTTTGGGGGGGGGGGTTCCATTTTTCTTTTAGGTTGCTCTTTCTTTTTAATCCATAGGAATCATTTATATGTTATTGATTATTAATGGTCGTCTGTTACATATATGATAATATTGCCTTATATTTATAATTTGTTTCTTTGTCTTTTCTCAATGGCCTTTGATGAATTGAAGTGTTCCATTCTTCTTTAATTGGGCCATAGTCACTTTACAGTGTTGTGTTGGCGTCTGCTGCACAGCAAAGCGGATCAGCTGGATTTATACATATACTCCCTCCCTCGTGGACCCCTCCCTCCAGCGCTGGGCAGAGCCCCATCTAGGCCACCAGCGTGCACCAGTCGAGCCCCCCGCGCTGCAGAGCAGTCCCCGCCGGGTATCTGCTCTACGATGGCGGTGCACACGTCGAGCCCAGCCCCCTGGTTCACCCTGGGCCCCTCCCTCCACGTCCACACACCTGTTCCCTACCACTGCTGCTTATTCCTGCCCTGCAGACAGGCGGGAATACCATCTATACCATTTTCCTGAACCCCACATACACGTGTTAATATACAGGATTTTTCTGTGTGACTTCACTCCGTACGACTCTAGATCCATTCACATTTCTACAAAAGACCTAATATCACTCCATTGTATTTATGTATCTCGTAATCTTCTTTACCCGTTCCTCTGTTGATGGACATCTAGGTTGCTTCCATGTCTTGGCTGTTGTAAGTAGCACTGGAGTGGACACTGGGCTGTGTGTGTCTTTTGCATGACGGTTTTCTGAGGGGATAAGTCTAGCACTGGCACCGCTTCCGCGGTAGCTCAGATGGCAAGCAATCTACCCGCATGGCACGTAGGCCTGGGTTTGCTCCCTGGTCGGGAGGATCCCCTGGAGGAGGCCATGGCAGCCCACTCTGATATCCTTGCCTGGAGAATCCCGTGGACAGAGGAGCCTGGTGGGCTCCAGTCCATGGAGTTGCAAAGAATCGGACAGGACTGAGTGAGTAACACACATGGTAGTTCTATTTTTAGTTTTTTAAGGAACCTCCAGACTGTCCTCCTCAGTGGCTGTATGAATTTAAATTCCCACCAGCATTGCAAGAGGGTTCCCTTTCTCCCACACCCTCTCCAGGATTTATTGTTTATAGATTTTTGATGATGGCCGTTTGGACCAGTGTGATGTGATATTCATTGGGGGTTTGGTCTGCATTTCTGTAATAATTAGTGATGGGCATCTTTTCATATTGTTGGCCATATGTCTTCTTTGGAGACATGTCTATTTAGTTCTTTCACCCATTTTTTGATTGGGTTTTTTTTTTTATATTGAGTTTCATAAGCTGGTTGTATATTTTGGAGATTAATCCATTCTCAGTTGCTTCATTTGCAAATACTTTCTTCCATTCTAAGGATTGTCTTTTTGTCTCATTTATGGTTTTCTTTGCCATGCAAAAGCTTTAGTTAGGTTCTGTTTGTTTATTTTTGTTTCTAATTTTCATTACTTTAGAAGGTGAGTCAAAAAAGATCTTGCCGCAGTTTATGTCAGAGTGTTCTGCCTATGTTTTCCTCTCAGAGTTTTACAGTGTCCATTCGTCCATTCAGGTCTTTAATCTATTTTGAGTTTATTGCTGTGTATTGTGTTAGGGGGTGTTCTAATTTCATTCTTTTACACATCGCTGTCCTGTTTTCCTAGCATCACTTACTGAAGAGACTGTCTTTTCTCCATCGTATATTCCTGTCTCCTTTGCCATCAATTAGGTGGCTATAGGTACATGGATTTATCTCTGGCCTTTCTGGACTGTCAGCTGGCCTGTATTTCTGTTTTTGTGCCAGTACCACACTGTCTTGATGACTGTGGCTTTGTAGTATAGTCTGAAGTCAGGGAGCCTGATTCCTCCTGCAATATTTTACTTTCTCAAGATTACTTTGGCTGCTTGTAGTCTTTGGGCTTCCCTCAGAGCTCAGTTGGTAAAGAATCCACCTGCAATGCAGGGGACCCTGGTCTGAGTCCTGGGTCGGGAAGATCTACAGGAGAAGGGATAGGCTACCCACTGCAGTATTCCTGGGCTTCCATTGTGGCTCAGCTGGTAAAGGGTCCGCCTGCAATGCAGGAGACCCCAGTTCTATCCCGGGGTCAGGAAGATCCCCTGAAGAAGGAAACAGCTACCCACTCCAGTATTCTGGCCTCGAGAATTCCATGGACCATACAGTCCACGGGTCCCAAAGAGTGGGACACGACTGAGCTACTTTCACTCAAAGTCTTTAGTGGTTTCCTACAAATTATAAAATTTGCTATTCTAGTTCTGTGAAAAATGCCATTGGTGGTAACTTTATAAGGATTGCATTGAATCTGTAGATTCCTTTGGGTCATTTTAGTCATTTTGGCAATAATGATTCCCGCAAACCAAGAACATGATATATCTCCGCAGCTGTTTGGGTCATCTTTGATTTCTTTCATCAGTGTTTCTGAGTAGAGGTCTTTTGCCTCTTTAGGTAGTTTATTCCTAGACATTTCATTCTTTTCGTTGCAGTGGTAAAGGGGGTTGCTTCCTTCACTTCTGTTAGGGCCTTTTGCCGCCAGTGTGTGCGAGTGCGAGGGGCTTCTGTCTTGCAGCTTCGCCAGAGTCACTGATTAGCTCTGGTAAGTTTCTGATGGCATTTTTAGGAGTCTCTGTGTTTAGTATCATGCCACCTGCAAACAGAGACAGTTTTACTTCTTTTCCAATCTGAATTCCTTTTATATTTTTTTCTTACTGCTGTGGCTAGGCCTTCCCGCATTGCTGAATGGTGATGAGAGCGGGCACCCTTGTCTTGCTCCTGAGTTTAGAGGAAACGCTTTCAGGTTTTCACCATTGAGAATGATGTTTGCTGTGGGCTTTGTCATTTATGTCAGCTTTCCTTCCAGTCCCTAAGAAAGGCAATGCCGAAGAAGCTCAAACTACTGCACAGCTGCACTCGTCTCACACGCTAGCAAAGTAATGCTCAAAATTCTCCAAGCCAGGCTTCAGCACTACGTGAACCGTGAACTTCCAGATGTTAAAGCTGGTTTTTGCTAACATCCATTGGATCATCAAAAAAGCAAGAGTTCCAGAAAAACATCTATTTCTGCTTTATTGACTATGCCAACGCCTTTGACTGNTCCCTTGGACTGCAAGGAGGTCCAACCTGTCCATCCTAAAGGAGATCAGTCCTGGGTGTTCATTGGAAGAACTGATGCTGAAGCTGGAAACTCCAATACATTGACCACCTGATGAGAAGAAGTGACTCATTTGAAAAGACCCTGATGCTAGGAAAGATTGAAGGCGGGAAGAGAAGGGGACGACGAGGATAAGATGGTTGGATGGCATCACCGACTCAATGGACATGAGTTTGAGTAAGCCCCAAGAGCTGATGATGGACAGGGAGGCCTGGCATGCTGCAGTCCATGAGGTCCCAAAGAGTTGAACACGACTGAGCGACTGAACTGAACTGAACTGAGCCCAGAGGCCACGAAAGTTTATCTAAGGACATGCAGCCCGAGGTGTGAGCATGTGCCAGAGTGGGGAAGTCCCCCCAGTCAGCCAGTGAGGGGTTTTTCCCGGGCCCTTGGCCATTCTGGAGCACTGATGGGGGTGACATATGGCTTGGTGAGATTAGGCAGCTGTTGTTCACTCAGCTGACGGGGCTGCCTCTCACTGCTCATGGCTAACTTCCTGCCTAACGTTTCCCCCTCAAGTGCATGGACCCCGGTTCGTGGGGGAGATGGGCCTCATTTCTTCTGACTGCTTCCTGCTGCCCTGGGGTAAAGAGGCGTCTTGGGTGTCCATTACTTGCCAACTGTCTGCGAGCGTGGCTGGACGTTGCTGGTGGTGTCTAAGGGGGAGCAGTATGAGGAGGCTGTCACAAAGGCTAAAGGCTGGTGTCCTTGTTGCATCACAACTTGGCTTGTATCTCATTAACTTGGAAGAAACAAACGGGGATAGTAAGTTGAGAAAGCAAGGAGTAAGCAATGGAATTAAGAAAATACATAGAAGTGGGGTAATTATGAGCCAAGAACCACTGCTGAAAGGTTTCCTTGACTGATTGGAGCCAGGACATCACTGTGGTTACCCTATTTAAGATTTGATTTGTTTTGAATAGATTACTGGCGATTTTTCTCTGTCTGTTGATGTAGAAGCAGCATTCTTTTTCTAAGAAGGAACAGGAGCCACCTTTGACCTTGGTTTAAAGGTCAAGTGCCTGCTGACTTTAGAGTGCCACCCTTTCCAATGGGTTTCTTTGGGTGTGAAGTTCTCCCAAGATGTGGACATGGCTGTGGTTAGTTCAGTGAATGTGAAATGAGGTGGGCTTCCGGGCGGCTGGGTGGTAAGGAATCCACTGCCAATGCAAGAGAGGCAGGTTTGCTTTCTGGTTCAGGAAGATCCCCCGGAGAGGAGGAAGGAGCAGCCCACTATTCTCGCCTGAACAATTCCATGGACAGGGGAGCTCGGAGGCTACAGTCCACAGGGCCAGGAAAAGCCAGACCTGACCCAGCACGCACGCAGGCATTGATCCCACCCCCCACCCCCCCTTCCCGTTGCCATTCCGGTGAGGCGCCAGGATGGCTGCGAGGGCAGAAGTCAGGTGCCACTGATGGCCACGGGTAGAGGTCAGGCGCCACTGACGGCCGCCGTGCTCCAGCTGGGAGGTGGACTCCTGTACAGGGCACTGGGGAGGATCGCTGGCCCAGGTAACACATGGTATGATGTAACCCAAGAAACGTTTTCCTTCCCACCTCGAGGGCAGGTGCATGTATGCTGAGGTCCCACAGATGAGAAAGAGGCCTTGAGGCCAGGGAAACCTGGTTCCCTATGAGTAGGAGTAGAGTGTAGCTGGGGGATCGATGTTACTGCCATTGTGACTCCCAGCTGACCTCTGGGGGAAACAGACGGTTGGCATTTGCCCGCATGGATGCTGGGAAAGAATTTTGAAAAGTGGGTTTGTTGCCTCCAGACCAGTAATTGTGTGTGAAGTGAGGGGTGACCAGAGGTATCTAGTGAGACCCAACCTCTGGAGACGAAGGTACCAATGGTGTCTATGGTCAAGAGGGGCTTACTTGGCACCTGCATTTTAGCTTTTTTTTTTAATTTATTTTTTAACTCGAGGAAATGCTTTATAATGTTTTGTTGCTTTCTGCCATACAACAACGCGGATCAGTCATAATCAAATATATATATATATATATGCATAGATACCTCCCCGCCCCTCCCCCCTCCCCTC
>SJYA01001023.1:182098-241379 GCA_006410615.1 Neotragus moschatus
CCCCTCCCCTCCCCCTCCCCCTCCCTGAGTCGTGACAGGGCGCGGACAGCCCTTCCCGCCAGCCAGCCGTCTGTCACCGGGAGGGGCTGTAGGCTCCTCTCTCCACCTGTGCCCTCCTCCCCGCCATGTCGCAAGTCTGCTCTCTGCAGCTCCCCTCCACTCCTTCCCTGCACGGAGGCGCACCAGCACCGTTTTTCTGAATTCCATCTACTGAGCTTCCCTGAGAGCTCGGCTGGTGAAGGATCTGCCTGCGGCGCAGGAGATCCCAGTTCGACTTCTGGGTCTGGCAGATCGTCTGGAGAAGGGAAAGGCTACCCACGCCGGTGCTCTGGTCTGGAGAATCCCGTGGACGGGATAGTCTGTGGGCTCACAGGAGTCAGACGCGGATGAGCGGCTTTCGCTCTCACTTTACATACATAGATGTGTCATGTCTGTTTTTCTCTCTCTGACTTCACCCTGAGGTCACCCGCCTCACTGTCACTGACGCAGATCTCTTCCTCCTTATGGCTGAGGAATGGTCCATTCTATATGCACCGTTTCTTTATCCATTCATCCGTCGATGGGCTTCTAGCTGCTTCCATGTCCCAGCTATTGTAAACTGTGCTACAGTGAACATCGGGATGACATGTGTCTTTTAGAACTGTGCTTTCCTCAGGGTATACGCCCAGTAGTGGGATTGCTGGGTTATATGTTAGATTTAGTTGGTGTTTTTTTTTAAGGACTCTCCACACCGTTCTCCATAGTGGCTCTATAAATTTACATTCCCACCAATAGTGCAGGGGGTTCCCTTTTCTCCACACCCTCTCAAGCATTTACTGTTTGTAGATTTTTGATGATGGCCATTCTGACTGGTTATAAAGCGACACCTTACTGTAATTTTGATTTGCATTTCTCTAATAATGAGTCGGGAGGCCTAGCATGCTGCACTCGGTGGGGTCACAAACAAACAGTCTGAGTCAGTGACTGAACAGCACCCACAATAGTGAACGGCGCTGAGCATCGTTCACGCGTCGATTGGCCATCTCTGTGTCTTCTTTGGAGAAATGTCTGTTTAGGTCTCCTGCCCATTTTTTAATTGGGTTGTTTGTTTTTCTGATATTGAGCTGTATCAGCTGCTTATATATTTTGGGGATCAATCCTTTGTCAATTACTTCATTTGCAATTATCTTCTCCCATTTTGAGGGTTGTCTTTTCATCTTGTGTATAGTTTCCTTTGCTGTGCAAAAGCTTTTAAGTTTAATTCGGTTCCATTTGGTTTTGTTTTTGTTTTCATTACTGTAGGAGGGAGGGCTTCTCTGCTGGCTCAGACAGTAACGAATCCGCCTGCAGTGCCAGAGACCTGGGTTTGACCCCCCTGGGTTGGGAAGATTCCCTTGGAGAAGGGAGTGGCAACCCACTCCAGTATTCTGGCCTGGAGAATTCCATGGACAGAAGAGCCTGGCAGGCTACAGTCCATGGGGTCACAAAGAGTCAGACACGACCTAGTGGCTCTCACAGGAGGTAGGTCATAGGGAATCTTGTGTGACGTCTAAGAATGTTAAGAACGTGCTGTGTATGTTTTCCTCTGAGTTTCTGGTCTTTAACACATTTTGAGTTTATTTTGTGGCACCTGTATGTTAGAGGCCAAAGAGTCGTGGTATTTGGAAGGGCTAGCCGTGTTTTATGTGCTGGTCAACTGCTCCTCAGATAGTTTGGCTGTGTTCCAGTGTTGCTCACTTACCGAGGAGGAGTCAGGATGAAGGTGTGGTTGCACAGGGTGGAGGTGTTACTGACAGGGAAGCCCTGCGGGTGCCTCCTTTGAAAGCAGAGAGGGTGTGTGAGAGCCCCGCTTAGGTGTTAGGACACGTCTGGGTTGTGGTGTTGATAGACTGATAGGAATGAGACTTAGGTGTTCTCAGAGGACTGGAAGAAAGATATACTCTATATGAGCTGACCTAAAGCTTGTGGTTCTGGGATCGGGTCGAGCATCTGCGTAAGCTGAGACATTGGGCCAAGTTTCTATTGGCAAAGGCAACATTGCCTGAAGGCTGGAGCCGGAGACGCACAGCCATCAGGAGGATAGGCCGTGGGCAGCAGCTGGAGTCGTTAAATGGTCCTCTGCGTCTAAGAGATGTTGAGAGGGTGTGGGTTGGATGATGAGCAGAGGAGGGGTAAGGTGAGTGTGCGAGTGAGTTTGGGTGACATGGAGTCAAGACTGATGCCTGGCACAGGCCTCGGAAAGGACAACCCAGTTTGGGCACCATAGCATGCAGTAGGGTCATCCCTGCGAGGACACGGGTTCAGGAGGGGAAAGGACCACGGGAGAGCAGGACTATCACGTGGGGAGCTGGCCCCGCATTCAAAGCATTGTCACTGAGATGGTTGGATGGCATCCCTGCCTCCAGGGACGTGAATCTGAGCAACCTCCGGGAGCTAGCGGAGGACAGAGGATCCCAGCACGCTGCAGTCCATGGGGTCTCAGAGTCGACACGACTTAGCATCTGAACAACAGCAGCAACAACACTGTTTCTTAACTTTGGTCATTTTGAAAAGGAAATGAGGGTCTTCAAGTGCCTCACGGGTGTGGGATATTGGAGTGCCTGAGTCTTCAGGGGGCAGTTTCCAAGGCTTCACCCTGGAGTGGTGAATCCAGTTGTAGATTCCTGGAACCTTCATGACTGTAGGTGAGGAAAGGAGGTCTGAAAGAGGTCCTTTCCAAATAGGGTCCAGTTGGGACTTGGAGACCCATCAGTCCAGGTTCTACAAAGGACTTTTCCCCAGGTTGATACAGTATAGGTGACTGAGGGCTAGGAGGGTGAGGTTTTAGGCCAAATTCCCTACATGTCTGTTGGAATATTGAGTTGGTTTCCATGAGATTGTATCCCTAGCATTTCCCTTCCAGAAGGAGGTTGGTGTTAGGAAAGGACATCTGTATAAGCCTTCGTATGGACTCAGACCGGGGGGATCCTTTGGAGTTATTCTGCTGTGGAGGACGGCAGTGGGTCAGAGGGTTACTCAGTTTAGAGAAGCTTCCTGAGTTAATTTTAAGGAATGGATTGGCTCTTTCTACCTTTTCTGAGGACTGGGCCTCCAGGAGCATTGCAGAGCAAGCCAGCCTTATGTTGAGGGCTTTGGCAATGGGTTGGGTTATCGTGGAAGTAATGAGGACCCAGTATCACTTTGGTGGGAGCAGGGAAGGCCACACCAGGTGGTGATTGCCGGGGGTGGAGTTCCTCACGCTGGTCCCCGGCCTTATAGAAGTTTATTGCCAACTTCCAGGGCATTTCCCTCTCCTAGTTGGGTTGGCCTCTAGCCATCCTGTGAATGTGTCTATGAAGACAGTAAATATTTGTAGTCCGGGGAAGGAGGCATTGGGGTGGCCATCTTCCAGTCTCCCCAGGGCAAGTCCTGTGTCACTGGATGTGCTGGACCCAGGAGGGACATTTACTTCCCTGGGCATTCCTGCAGGAACCGTCAGACAGGAGCTGGGCACCTGCTGGATCACACAAGCCCTTTGTCTTGTAGGACTCTAGATCCTGGGGCAGAGAGGGCCCCGCTTCCCAGAGGTGTGAATTCACGGTGGGCCTTAGTGAGTTTCCGGTGGGGGCTTTGGAGACAAAAAGGGTCCCTCAGAGCTGGACCATCCGGATGAGTCCAGAGGGAAGCACTTCCAGGCTGCCACACGCTTTCTTCCTCCATAGAAATAGGCAGAGGAAGTGACGTGGGGCAGGGGTGAGAGCCCCTGTCTTGGGGCTTCTTTAGAGGCAGCCTGATCAGCTTGGTCCACAAGCTGGCTTCCTTCTGTAAGGTCAGGTGAGCCTCAGATGGCCTTTGCAGTGAGCAAGGGCTATCTCTGTATGCAGGTGGATGGCCCAGAGTAGGTGGCCAACCTGAGGGCCATGTTTAATGGGGTTGTTTTCTGGAGGCTGGATATCCTCTTTCTTTACAGATGCCCACATGGGCATGTAGGGTCAAGAAGCAGATTTAGAACCAGTGTAAACTGTGAGCCTTCTTCCTTTAGCCAATTCCAACGCTCGGTGCAGTGAGTTCGGTAAGTCATTTGGATGACCCCGAGGCTGAGCTCAGGCATCAGTGATCTCGTGGGGAATATGATGCTGTATCCAGCCTTGTGTTTTCCCTCTGCTGTATAACTGCTTCCATTGGCAAACTGACCCTTGTCACCATTGGCCAGAGTTTGCTCCCAGAGTTCTGGGGCCAGCAGTTAAGGAAATTGTCAAGACCTCGGCTTGGCTATGGCTGGGACTTTTCTCCTCTGGTACGGGCAATAGATTTGCTGGATTTAGAGTCTTGCAAACACCCAAGGATTTGATATCTGAGGATCCTATTGTCTAAAAGCCATGCCGAGACTGGGTCGCTAAGTAAATCTGGTCCACGATGGGCAGTTAGATCCAGAGTGGGTGCTCTCAGGGTGAACTCAAGCCCCTCCTCAGTTGGGAAGGCTAGTGTTCCCTGTGCCCTAAGTCGGGGCCAGCTCTTAGCAGTGGGGTTGAGCTGTTTGGAAAGATAGGCTACTGGCTGTGGAATTTCTCCTAGCTTTTGGGTGAGGACCCTTACCTCAACAGCCTCTTTTTTGTGAGTATAAATTCGGAATGCCTAGCTCTAAAGCTGGAAGTTCTGCAGAGGAGATTTTTTTAGTGTTTCTATGATGCTTACTCCTTGGAAGGAAAGTTATGACCAACCTAGATAGCACAGTGAAAAGCAGAGACATTACTTTGCCAACTAAGGTCTGTCTATTCAAGGCTATGGTTTTTCCTGTGGTCATGTATGGATGTGAGAGTTGGACTGTGAAGAAAGCTGAGCACTGAAGAATTGATGCTTTTGAACTGTGGTGTTGGAGAAGACTCTTGAGAGTCCCTTGGGCTGCAAGGAGATCCAACCAGTCCATTCTAAAGGAGATCAGTTCTGGGTGTTCTTTGGAAGGGATGATGCTAAAGCTGAAACTCCAGTACTTTGGCCACCTCATGTGAAGAGTTGACTCATTGGAAAAGACCTTGATGCTGGGAGGGATTGGGGGCAGGAGAAAAAGGGTACGGCAGAGGATGAGACGGCTGGATGGCATCACCAACTCGATGGATGTGGGTTTGGGTGAACTCCGGGAGTTGGTGATGGACAGGGACGCCTGGCATGCTGCGATTCATGGGGTCGCAAAGAGTTGGACACAACGGAGCGACTGAACTGACTGACTGACTGATGACTTTCTGCAGCCCCCACTCAAGGGGTATTTGATCACCTTGTAGGGCTTCGTATAGAAGCTGTGAAATGAGACTGTAGTTGGGTGTCTAAATCCTACAGCACTGGACTAGGCCCGGGAGTGCATGTGGCTGGATGGTGGGAGTTTGTGGGTTGGATACAGGCTTTCTGTGATCTGCTGAAAGGCTACTCCTGCCAGGGGCCTTATTTTTCCTAGTTAGGAAACTTGTTGTATACTAGCTGAGCCTTAGATTTGCACACCCTGTAACCCCATCTGGCCGGGAAATTTGATGACTTGAGTGGCATGTTGAATATGTTGCTGTTAAGTGGGGGAGCAAATCAAGAGCTCATCTGCATAGAACATCCCCCCTTAAGTATTAAATCTTATATATCTTGGGCTAGCCCCTATCCAAATGGTGGGGCTGTCCCTAAATCCCAGGGGTGGAGTAGTTCATGTCTCTGTTAAAGGGCCTGTAGTGCAGATTCCCATTCAAACGTGGACAAGAATTGCGATTCTGGAGCCAGTGGGATGCAGAAGAAAGCATCTTTTAAATCCAGGACTGAGAACCAGCTGCTATCTGGGGGCACTTTTCACAGAAGTATGCAAGGATCAGGGGCCATCGGGTGTAAGGAATTGTTGCCTCACTAATGATTTGTGAGTCCTGGTTGAGATAGTGAGTGCCGTTTTTCTTGCCTGCTAGTACTGGGGCATTGCAAGGTGAATTTGTGGGAATAAGGAGTTGGTAGGACGGGAGTTTGGATATGATGGCTTGGTGCCTTCAGGCCTACAGGGATGTGTTTTCCAGGGAAGTTTATGTGAGTCCTTTAGAGTTACTGTGATTGGCATTGCATTTCTGGCTTTTCTTGGGACCTCCTTGTTCCAGACCCCTGGGGTGACTTGTAAACAGTTTGGCCTGAGGGCTTTCTCATATCTTCATCAGTCAGGAGAGCTCAAGTTCCCCAGAGGCTACCCGCTGGGTGAGGTCCACGTGGCTCTCGTAGGGAGAGAGAAAGAATGGCATTCCGTTTTTGTAGCGGCCCGCTCCAAGAGTGGGCACATGTAGAGAACGGGGTGAATCCAGATCCCCCGGAGCCACAGCAGAGACGGGTGCGACGCAGGCCGCTGAGCGGCTTGTCTGAGGCTCCCATGCTGCTACGGGTCTGTTTGGAGAAGGGTTCGGAGAAGGAAGTCAAGACGGAACGGGCAGCCGTAGCACGAGAGGGAGACCGACACCCTGCCCACCACGTCCATTTGTGATGGGCACCCGGCCCAGCGATGCTCTGCTGTCTGGGGCCCGACTGTGCGGGGCCTCCTCAGCCGTCAGGCCTCTGTAGAGTGGATTGAGGGGCAAAGGGTCGCCCAGCATCTTGGTTGATGGCCTTGGTTGCAAGTGGTCTTAGGAGGTTTATCCTGATTAGGGCACTTCTGTGCCCAATAGATGTGACATTTGTCTTTTTCGGACTGAGAGGGTACTCTTGGGGGCACGTGGCCTTGGACAGCAGCCATCACTTGGGCATGGCTGAATTCCTTCCTTCTTGCCTCCTCCTGGGCCTTGGCCTCAGCCTCTTGGTGATAGAGGACCCGGGAGGCTTTTCATCGAGGGTGACATTAGGCTCTTGAATTAGTTTTGTAATTTCTGTCCTCACTGGGTCCTCATTTGTGCCAGGGGCTGACTGAGTTAAAAAGGTATCTTCAGTTTATCGCTTGCTCCTCGTAAGCACCCGGATCCAGACTGGTGTATCTAATAATGCTTCCCTCAGCCTGTTAGGAAAGCTCTTGGAGTTTCCCAGCCTCCTGGCCGATTGCTGTGACTTTGGAGTCGTTTGTTGCTTTTTGTCGGGCTGCCTTAAGGCCAGTTTTGATGCAGATGATGAAACGAGTTCTTTCCTATTGATGTCCTTTCTGACTGTAGTCCCACCTAGGCTTGGTACCGAGGAACGCCATTTCCCTGGTGGGGTTATTTAGTATCGGAAAGGTGGAGTCCGTCAGCAGTTTTATTTTTTGACGGTCTTTTAACTCTGTCTGTCTCAGTATCAGAGAGAGTCTGGTTTTGAGTTTTGATGATATCTCTCTAGGTCATTTCATTAGCCATAGAAAAATACTGGAATCCCTTGATATATTCAGTGAGATTTTCTGAAAAGCTACCTTTTGATCTCTTTTAGTTCTACCAATGAGAAGGGCTTGTGGCCCCAATCCACCTCCTAGCACTTCCACCGAGGGACAGACTTGCGCCGATGTGGGTGGTGGAGGTCCCATGTAAGGTGGTGGGGCAGAGCTAGGTGGTGACGTGGCTGGCGAAGTCGAGGGATTTTCCTTGGGTGGCAGGTGGCAGCGGTGGGACGTTTATAGGTTGTGAGACAGTCCCAGCTGTCCCACAGGAGGAAGAGAAGTTTACATGAGATATCAGACCATTTGCCCTGCGGGTTGCAAAATAGGTCCAACTGGAGACTGGTGTTATAACTAATGGTCCCATTTAGGGGCCAGGATTCCCCGTCCAAAAGGCGCTACTGGGGCCAGATTGTGTTACAAAAGAAAGTGAGTCTCCTCTTTGGTGGCTTGGTGGGGCTGCATCTTGACCAGGAGAATGCATCTCAGGGGTGTCCCCTCGTGGACAGACGGCTGGTTTCCCATCTGGAGAAGCAGTCAAAGAGCCCGGTGTCCCCGGGGCATAACTGGAGTCTGGCCTGTGGGCTGGGACTACCTGGGACTCGGGGAGGATGTCTCCTGCTTGGACCCAACTAAGAGTGTCTGGGACACCTGGTGGCCAGCCTGGGTCTGGGCTGTCCCTCATCCTGGTAGGAAAGTGGGGGCTTCTCTCAGGCTCTGACGCTGGTCCCAAGAGGTGGGCTCAGGCGTGGTCAGTGGTCAGATGGGCTGGGGTGTGGGAACAAGAGTCTGTTCTGACTGACAGAATTGAAAGAGGAGAGAGGAGTTGAGAAACAAGCCCACACCTTGAGAGAGAAGGTCTCTTTCTTACGCAGATCTGAGTCACGGCGCCAGAACATTGGCGGTATAGAGTGTAGAGACCCCGCCTGTGGACCTCAGTTCCTGGTAAGGAGGCAAAGAAGAACCTGAGGGCTTAACCACTGCAAGAGAGTTTATCGAAGACAAGGAAAAAAGCAAACAGAGAGAAGACCTCAAGAGAGAGGAGGGCCAGACCAAGGAAGGCAATGGTCCTGGAAGGCTGGGGTGTAATTTTTAAGGCCAAGTTTTTTGCATAATCCAGGAGGTCTTTGATTGACAGTCTTCACTGACAGCTGTAGGTTATATAAGAAGAGGCTCTACTGTGCATGTCCTTCCCATAATTCAGTGTGTTATAATTATATATCTGCATTCATAGAATATTTACAAACATTTAATGAGCCAGTGGCCACCAAAGGTTATCTAAGGACATGGTAGAGAGGTGGGCTTATGTGCCAGAGTGGGGAAAATCCTGCCACTCAGCCAGAGGGGATTTGTCCAGTCCCCTGACCATTCTGGCGGAGAAGGCAATGGCAACCCACTCCAGTACTCTTGCCTGGAAACTCCCATGGACGGAGGAGCCTGGTGGGCTGCAGTCCATGGGGTCACTAAGAGTCGGATATGACTGAGTGACTTCCCTTTCACTTTTCACTTTCATGCATTGGAGAAGGAAATGGCAACCCACTCCAGTGTTCTTGCCTGGAGAATCCCAGGGACGGGGGAGCCTGGTGGGCTGCCGTCTATGGGGTCGCACAGAGTTGGACAGGACTGAAGCGACTTAGCAGCAGCTGACCATTCTGGAATACTGGGGGCCTGTTTGGGGCGGGATTGGCAAACAGCTTGGTGGGCTTAGGTGCCTGTTGGATGTTCAGCTGATGGGACTGCCTCTTCTTGCTTATGGCTAACTTCCTGCCTAACATTAATTTCAGGTGTTCAGCAAAGTGACTCAGTTACACATATACATATCTTCATTCTTTTTCAGATTGTTTTTTCATATAGGTTATCACAGAATACTGAGTCGAGTTTCTTGTGCTATGCAATAGGTCCTTGTTGGTTATCTTATATATAATAATGCATGTTTGTTAATCTCAGGCTCCTGATTTATCCCTCCCCATCCCATTTCTGTTTTGATAACCACAAGTTTGTTTTTGATATCAGTAACTCTGTTTCTATTTTGTAAATAAGTTGATTTGTATTGTTTTTTAAAATTAGATTCCACATATGAATGGTATCATATGATGTTTGTCTTTCTCTGATATCACTTAATATGCTGATCTCTTAGTCCACCCTTGTTACTATAAATAGCATCAACGTATTCCTTTCTATGGCTGGGGAACGTTTCACTGTGTGTGTTCCACTGTATGTACATGTGTGCCACATCCTCATCCATCTCTCTGCTGATGGGCACGCAGGTCGCTCCCGCGTCTTGCTGTTGTAAATGGTGCTGCAGTGGACGTTGGGGCTCATGTGGCTTTTCTAATTGTGGTTTTGTCCAGATATATGCCCAGAGTGGAATTGCTGGATCCGATGGGCATGAGTCTGAGTGAACTCTGGGAGTTGGTGATGGACAGGGAGGCCTGGCGTGCTGCGATTCATGGGGTCGCAGAGAGTCGGACACAACTGAGCGACTGAACAGAACTGAACTGATGGCAGTTATGTTTTAGTTTTGTTAAGGAGCTTCTATACCCTTCTCCATGGTGGCTGTATCAGTTTACATATCCAGGAACAGTGTGGAAGGGTCCCCCTTTCCCTCCTCCTCTCCAGCATTTGTTTGTAGACTCTTTGGTGATGGCCTTTCTGACTGCTGTGAGTTGATACCTCGTTGTAGTTTTTGTTGTCGTGTTTTGAGGGCATGGAAAGTTTTCTTATTAATGTAACTGAGGCCCCTGGGGGAGGAAGAGAGGTGTTCCCAGCAGGTCTGAAATGGCGTGCGAGCGTGCACTCCCACGAGTACCCTGGCCTCCTCTCTGTGATGGTTAGAGGGTGGAGCCAGAGCCAGGACTCTGCAGACAGAGGTGGGTGTGGTTTGAGCCTCCAGCCACGGTCAAAGGTGGAAGCACCCAGGTTGTCTTATCAGCTTGTCTCGAAGTGGGCACAAGGGGAAGTGGATGGGGTGAGGCTTACAAGCTGCGAACTGTCCAACATCAAAACAGGGAAGCAGGCTGGCCGTCTCAAGATGGAGAATTCGCCCCGAGGTTGCGGGGCAGGTCTGCACGGGAGGCGGGAGGTGGCGTCCCTCCGTCTTTCTCCGCTTCCATCCTCCTCATTGCCCATCATAACCATTTAATTCACGGTGGCTCCTGGACCTTTACCTTTTTAATCCGTATCACAGGCAGCTAGAAGGGAAACTGAGAAAAAGCATAAAAAGTGGCTTTTCTCAGCCATCTGCCCTCATTTTAAAAGCTTGGAAATTACTCCAAATAACCTTTGGATTCTCTCTCCTTGATTATATGCCCATGAATTATTAGTGAGAGTTTCTAGCCACGGGGGGGTGGGAATGTAGTCTCAGCTACCCCAGTGTCAGTCTTAATTATACATTCATAAGAGTTTGATAAGGAGAGGAAGTCTCTTGTTTCTTTAAACGTTTTGTCTTGTGCTGGGGTACTCATGGGGTTGCAAAGAGTCAAACATGACTGAGCGACTGAACTGAACCGAACAGTCAGTTCACAGTGCTGTGACAGTCTCTGGTGGACAGCGAAGGGCCTCAGCCACACATATACACGTATCCATTCTCCGCCAGTGCCCCTCCCAGCCAGGCCGTCATGTAACGCCGAGCAGAGTTCCCTGCACTCCACAGGAGGTCCTTGTTGGCTGTCCATTTTAAATGTCGCAGTGTGTACCTGTCTATCCCAAACTCCCCAACTATCCCTTCCCTCCGTCAGCTGTAAGTTCGTTTTCAAAGTCGGTGAGTCTGTTTCTGTTTTGTAAGTAAGTTCATCTGTATCATTTCTTTGTGGTCTCCACGTATAAGGGATGCCATAAGGTATTTCTCCTTCTCTGAGTATGACGATCTCGAAGTCCATCCACATTGCCGCAAATGGAGTTATTTCGTTCTGTTTAATGGCTGAGTAATATTCCATTCCGTTCCGTTCAGTTCAGTTCAGTAGCTCAGTCGTGTCCAACTCTTTGCGACCCCATGAATCGCAGCACGCCAGGCCTCCCTGTCCATCACCAACTCCCGGAGTTCACTCAGACTCACACCCATCGAGTCAGTGATGCCATCCAGCCATCTCATCCTCGGTCGTCCCCTTCTCCTCCTGCCCCCAATCCCTCCCAGCATGAGAATCTTTTCCACTGAGTCAACTCTTCACATGAGGTGGCCAAAGTACTGGAGCTTCAGCTTTAGCATCATTCCTTCCAAAGAAATCCCAGGGCCGATCTCCTTCAGAATGGACTGGTTGGATCTCCTTGCAGTCCAAGGGACTCTCAAGAGTCTTCTCCAACACCACGGTTCAAAAGCATCAATTCTTCGGCGCTCAGCNCATGAGGTGGCCAGAGTACTGGAGCTTCAGCTTTAGCATCATTCCTTCCAAAGAAATCCCAGGGCCGATCTCCTTCAGAATGGACTGGTTGGATCTCCTTGCAGTCCAAGGGACTCTCAAGAGTCTTCTCCAACACCACGGTTCAAAAGCATCAATTCTTCGGCGCTCAGCCTTCTTCACAGTCCAACTCTCGCATATTCCGTTATATATGCTTAATATAAATACATCACACCTTCTTTATCCATTCCTCTATAGATGGGTGTTTAGGCTGCTTCCATGTCTTGGCTATTGTAAAGAGTGCTGCAATGAACACTGGGATGCTTTTACCCGTTTAGATCGTGTTTTTCTCCAGATATACCCAGGAGTGGGATTGCAGTGTCATACGGTAGCTCTATTTCTGGTTTTCTAAGGAACCTATATACTATATATATATATATATATATATATATAGTGTGTGTGTGTGTGTGTGTGTATAGGTTTTTAGGGAACCCATGTATGGACTGAAAAAGATATTGCTGAGATTCACATCAGAGGGCATTCTGCCTAGGTTTTCCTCTGGTTGAGTTTTACAGTGTCTGGTCTCACATTCAGGTCTTTAATCCACTTTGAGCTTATTTTTGTGTACGGTGTTAGCAGATGATCTAATTTCATTCTCCCACATGTAGCTGTTCAGTTCTCCCAGCACCATTTGTTGAAGAGACGATCCTTCCAAGACTGTGTGCGCTGGCCCCCTTTGGCATAGATTAGTAAGTGCGTGGGTTTGTTCCTGGGCTCTGCCCTGCTCCATGGGTCTGCGCTTCTTTCTCTGCTGGGGCCGCACTGTTCCGCTGACTGTGCTGACATCAGACTGCCTCACTGCAGCTTCCATGAGCATTTCTCTGCGCGACGCTGAGCATCTTTCCATGTGCTGTTTGGCCATCTGTTATGTCTGTTTTGGATAAATGTCTATCTAGATTTTCTGTCCATTAAAAAAAATTTATTGGTGTATAGCTGATTTGCAGGGTTGTGTTAGATTCTCCGCCCAGTTTTTGATTGGGTTGTTGCTTGTTTGACAGAGAGTTGCAAGAGCTGTTTGCGTATTTTGGAGATTAAGTCCTTGTCGGTTTCTTCTATTAATGAATCTAGATATTTGCCGTCCTTTCTTTCTCTGATCTTCATAATTGGACTTTTTAAATTTATAATTTCCCTCTTTTACTTTATGTTTAACCTTGTAGGGGACTCTGGTTTTCCCTAGTTAGTATTTGAGGAATACACTTTAATATACACCAATGATTGTTTTCCTGGAACATCTGCTTTAGGGTAAACCGTAAAGGTATCTGATGCAGGACTGATTTTAAACTAAACTAAAGGACAGGCAGGAGGGGGGAAAGCAGGAAGTCTTGGAGAGAAGTGAAGTGGAGGGAGGGTGGATGCTTTTGTGAATTTGCTGGTCTCGCACTTCTAAGCTTCCATACGCATGAGGGCAATGTAGGAGAGAGACTGAGATTTGATATAAACAGAAATTCAGGAGTGAACCTGGCTGGGCAGACGGCTGCCTATCCCCTCATTTGATCGAGGTTAGAGGCAGTAATTCAGACACAGCAAGTGAGATGCTCTGGTCTCTGATCGGCGTTCCCTGGAAGACTTGCGTGGGGTTCTGGGAGGGAGAAAACCCGGATTCTGGGATGCAGCCACTGCACCAGGCGCTCCAGTGAGGGGCGCATGGGCAAACCCTCTACCCTCTCCCACTCTCGCCCTTTCCCAAGGCCCACTCACCCTCGCGGTGTTCCTTCAGGTCCTGCTGTGCCATTCACTGTCATACTTTCCCCTGACACTTGGCAGGGGACGATATGGGGACTGCAGGCAAGGGGAAGGCTTTCGGGGGCTGCCTGGAAAGTTAACTTGGGATTAAAGACCCAACAGGCTTCAATTACTCGTTGACTTCTACCCAGGTCTACAGGGAAGTGTGTGGGGCCTGGATGTGTTTTCAGGAGGGGAAAGACCCTCTGCACACCGAACAAGACCCAGCCTGAGTGGGAGGTGGGACAAAGCCACGAGAGAATAGCTTCTAACGTTGTCAATATCTCAGCTCCCAGTGACATTTATTTTTCTATTAATTCCAGGCATTTATATTGCTGTGATAGATCAATTAGCCTCTCACAACGTTCTAGTCCATTGACCTTATCACTTAACTATCCTATGGCGCCCGTCACTGCAGGGAGACTGCGAAAGAAACATTTATAAATTTGAATTACCTACGTCCAGGGCTGGGGAGACGTTAAAAGGCTCAGTTTGGATAATCAGCACGTTGGATGGCTGAACCTTCAGGGACTCTTCCTTCCTTCCGTCACTTTTGAACTCTGACAGCCACTCTGTAAAAGCAAGAGGGCAGACTCGGCCTTTGCACAGTGACCCCGCGGAGATGTGGGGGATCACAGACTCTCAAAGCCGGAAGGGGCCTCCCTGTAGAGATTCTTTCTATCAGCCAGGATCCGGGGCTGCAGGCCGCAGAGGTGCCCTCTGGGGAGCTTAGCGAGAGGAATGAGCTAGAAGGCCACCCGGAGGCCCCAAGGTCAGCAGGAGGGTAGAGAATGAGCTTGGGAATGGGAGGAAACTGGGGTGCTCTGGGGCACCAGAGAGTTTCCTAGAAGCAAGGTTTTCCCAGGAGCAGTGCCCTGCAGCAGCACCTCCTGTCCTTCAAGACTCAGTCTGGGAGAAAGGCTCCAACTGGGTTAATAAAGATTATGGATCAGCACTGGGGCTTCCATAGTGGGGCTACCAGATACTGAAGAGGGAATCAGGATGCCTTCAGAGAAGCCAAATTAAAAAAAAAAAAAGTTTAATATTAGGTAATAACTTAGTCCTCCCTATTTTATAAGGGAGACGACTGTGGCCAACATAGTGATGCAGCTTGTTCAAGTTCGCAGACTAGTGAGCGTCCAGCCAGGGATGAGAACAGAGGCTTCCCAGCCCCAGCTCTGGGTCTGCTTTGACTCTAAACGCCTTTGCAGGAGCAGCAGCCGCCTGGTTGTCGTGTATTCGAGTTGGGCCTGAGTGTGTTGGTCAGTCCAATTGTAGAAGATTTGGGGAATTAAAAAACACACTTTATCGAGACTCAGTTTCTCACAGAAGGAACCATCACCGATACTTTTAATTAACAGAAACGAATTCTTCCACCCATGTTTTTTCACACATTACCACCATCCGAAGAAATCGTTATCCAGAGGGAGAGCTATGGTGAAGGGTAGGGCGTTAAGAAGTGCAGGGAATTTCAGAGATGCTGTCCACATGAACTGAGGAGTGGGGCTTCCGTCCTACAGCTGACATCCCCTGGTGATGGATGTACTTGGTCCTATTCAAGTGAAGTCTAACAGCACAGGGCTGTCGGATGTTGCGTCAGAAGTCAAACCCGCCAGAGAATGCCACCGCAGACAGACGGTCGGGAGCTGCGGTGAAAGGATTCACCAGGGGCCACAAACAGGCAGAGCGCTGCGGATGCAGGAGGCTCAGCGCGGGCCGTGTGGCCGCTGTCGGCCTAAGAGGCTGGGGCGGCTGCCCCCCCCCCCCCCCCCCCCCCCCCCCGAGGGAAACGGGTTTCTGAGACGGCTGTGCTTACCCTTCCTAATATAAGACCGAGGAGGGGACAGGCAGGGCCTGGCGTAACACAGGGGACTCCGTGTAAATACCACAGCCTGCATTTTAGAAAGACATCGATTTGCCGACTGAAGGGGAAACAGAAGTCCAGCATCTCGGCTCCATGACCCGCTCAGCCCCGAACGCGAGCCGTCAAGGGTGCATGAGGGTAACCGCCATGCAGCAGCGGCTTGCAGAGTCTCTTTCCAAACATCCGTCTCAGCCACCTTTCTCCCCTGGATCCTCTTGTTATGTCTAAACAAATCCTGGTGCGAAGCAGCAGCTGCAGAAACCCTGGCAAACAGCCAGTCTGCAAAGAGAAATGGGACTTGAACTTCAGTTTTGATTTCTAAACAGAGGAAGTGGTGATCGGACTGGACGTGACACACGCCCACTGTCATCGGAATGCATAAGCTTCATTACAGAGAAACGAAAGCTAATAGTTTCTTAAGCACTATTCATCCCTAGGAGGCTGGTTACCATGGAAATCTCTCCTCCCTTTTCTTGCTTAGAGAATATTTATATGGAATAGGAAGAGAAACATAAACACGATGGAAAGATTAAACAAGACGAGGCACAGTTTGCTACAAATATTTTACATTTATTATAAGAATACAGTTTACAAAAAAGTCCCACCGATCTATAAGCGGTAATTGGTCGACTGGAAATGAAAAAGGGGCTATTCAAAAATGATCTACGCATACAAAAACGATGAAATTATGTTTTAAAAAAGTAGAAAACAGTTTAAAAACACCCTACAATGTTAGCCAAAGTGTATTTCTTCTGATTGTAAAACTAACAAATAAATAAGTGTTAAATACAGATCCGCATTAAAAACAGTAAAAGACAAGACAGCTACCCAGCCAGATATCCATCTCATTCATTTTCAGACTTGTTTTACAAAGCCACACAAACTCACCAAAGGCCTTGCTAGTGTGTCTTACACTTGAGCTTTTAATGAGACGCACCCTATTTCCAGTGTTTCTTTAATCCGCTTCACAAATATATTATTTTAAAATAACAACAGAAGACTACAGGCGCTTTAACCTGACAACATTGGCACTGAAAGGAAGCCAGAACCCAGAGTGCCCTGCTGGAAATGAGGCTTCCGGCCAGAGGTCCGCACCATGCGGGACTGAAGGCAGGCCCATTCCCCCCGCACCACCCCACCCTCGTCTTTTAACAAAGAGGAGCGGGAGCAACCCAGAGAGACACGTTTCTGCTGCGCTTGCAGCAGCCCGCGCCAGGGGCTGTTCACCTTGGGCCAGAGTGCCACCATCCAACAGCCCAGAAAACACCTGTACGCTTTGTCTCTGCTTCCTGTGTGCTTGCGCTCTCCAAAGTCAGGGCTGCTCCCGGGACTGCGACAACTTGACCTGATTCTCCTGTATTTATATGGCTTTTCCTAACCCTATGTGGTTGTATGGCTATGACTTTAGAAAGGTCCGATCGTTCAGGGCACCCACCAGATCAGACCAAGAGAAAACACCAAGAAACCATACCGTAAAGTCAGCAGAACTCATACCACCACCAAGCCCTGCTGGACTCATGTTACTTAAGCAGGCTGTCTGCTTTAATATATTTAGCATGAGGTAAACATGAAATCTATATGCCTCTGACTAGCCAAGCTGTTTCAGTAGGAAATCTCAGTGCCGAAGGAAAATGGCCACTGGCCCGTGGTGAGAGTCTGGTTTTGCCGCAGGGTGGCATGGGGTAGCTGACACTTCGTATGGTGAGATGGTCATCAAGCAAGACAGAGCTTCATGTTTTCTGGCCACTGTGGTCATGAATCTGAAAGAACCAAAACCCCTGTCTACCAGTTCCCCTTTACCTTTGATTTTGATTTGCTGCTCAGAACCTATAGCTGGGATTGGATTTAGAATCACAGGGGATTATAAAACATACTTGTTATGGGGAATCAGGTGAGCCTTCTGGAACCAATCTCTTTGACACAAAAGTCAAAAATAGTGAATTCCATTAAAACATGTATATTTTCTGTGCACTTCAATTGTGAAAGGCCTAGGATCAGAGGAGAAATCACGGCAAGTTCATTTCAGTTGGAACTGGTCTTTCACAAAGCAATTAGTCCAGCAGGGAATGGGCCACCATAGCATCTTGTTGTCTAAATATAAGACCTACTACGCTTTGGGTTATGGGAAAACATTCACAGTCGTATTAAGCGTGGCTCTGGGCACCATGCCCTCTGCACTTGCTTACAATAGTTGGGCATTTCTTAACAGCAGGCAAGGAAGTTTATTTCTACCAAGGAAAGGAAAATTTCTAGGTAATATTTTGCTCCCACCCTCCACCCCACTGTCTTCCATGTTTGAAAAAATAAATACACGGATTAACAAGCTTGCGAAGCTGCCAGGACGGCCCTCTTGCCTGGGATCTCAGTAATGACTTTCAAGATTCCCTCTTAGCCCTTATGTTTCTGAATCCAGGAGACTTAGAAATTTAAGTTCCTATCAGGGGTTGGAGGGAGGGGATTTAGTTTTTTGCTTCATAAATATCTTTCAGGTAACCCAAAAGATGACCCCCACCGTGGTTGTACAATTTTTCATGAAGAAAATTAGTAAGTTTGGAAACAACTTCGTTTTTCATCCTCAGATTTTTGCTGTTTTAATGTGGGAACTGGGATTTATTTTTTTAATGGCCATCTTATACTCATCCTGTGTTGCTCAGAACACTGCTATTTCCCACTGACATCCGTCCTATTCTTTCAAAATAAGACACTAGCTGCTGATAAGATGAACTGCCTGGATGGTTCCAGTTTTCTCAGGGGTGTTTTAACTGAGTACACAGAGATGAAAATAGTGTTTTTGTTATCACTTTAATTGTTGAAATCTGGTTTCTTAGTGTGTCATTTTAGAATCTGCTTTGGACAGATTCTGGAAGGTGCTTATTCTAAGATGCTGTCAACAGAGAGGACAGTGATGTTTGGCTTTGGAGGAAGAGTACTGCTCTGGGAGAACCTGGAAGGTAGAGCTTGGCTTCAGCACAATGGCGCGTTGGGGTCTGAATCTCTAGGTGGATGCCTTATTTTAAACTGGAGACTTCATACTTGCTACCCTCTTTCCGGAAGCGATGAAAAAACTCTTTGACACTGTACAACTGAAATACTTTCAGATATTTACTGACAAGAGGAGAGTGAAGGAAACAAACTTATTGGCAGATAAGAGTGGCTTGGGAAGACTGAAAATCTCCCGAGGCTGAAAATCGCCATTAGTGTTCTGACATTTCTCTGGAGGTGTTAGGTCACCTAACGAGCTTCCTTGGCCAAGTCAGCAGGCTGCTTCCCCAGGCGCGTCTGCCCACGGCGGTCCTTCCGTCCTGGGACAATCTCCCAAGAGCGGACAGTGGTCACACACACGCCCCCCAGTCGTCCTGTGTCCTCCATGACGTGGCCTCTCGGTGCTCCGAGCTGCATCTGCCCAGGGCCTCTCGCAGAGCGTGCGTGGTTGGCCTGGAGGGTGGATGCCTCAGAGCTCCCTGGGAGGCACCCTGAGCACCCGAGAAGCTCTTCCATCTAGGCTGATGAAGACACTGTCTGATACAAGCTGATGAGAGAAGGCTCTTCTGTTTTGTTAAAAAGATTAAGAAACTGAGTATGAGAGAAAAAAATCAGTACCAGCCAGAAAGAAAAAACAAAAAAAGAAAGAAAACAGCTGAACTAGCAGTCAGCAGGGTTCCTTGAACCTGATGTGGCAGATACTGAGAAAAAGCTCCCAAATGGATGAGGCGGCTAACTTATTACAAACTGCTGTTACTGGGGTCATTACCATTACTGAGAACATTTCATTCCTCCGCACAACAGTCATATCTTCTGACTTCAGTGGTAACGTTTGGGAAGGTAATGTCTGAATTCAAGATGTGAATCTTTTTTAGCGACTCCTAAATGTTCTTCTTTGGAACGTCCTACAAGCATGAGGGCAAGGAGGGAAGCGGAAATCTGTTTACATTGCAAGCGGGAGACCCTCGGGAGGGACCTTTTCCTGCATAAAGTACAACGTGGGCGCTCTCACTGCAGTCTTCCTCTGGCGCTGACCCCTCAGACACACGTGCACCACCTTCAGCTCCTCACTGCCTAAGAGGTGGGCTGAACCTCTGCCGTGTCTGCCGTCTTCCAGAAGATCCACGCAACAGCGGCTTCCTCTTGAGAGTACAGGGAACGCAGAGAAAGTCAGATCAACAGCTGACTCAGTGTCCTTCAAGAAATGTCGCAGGGACTTGAGACCTACATGAGTTTAGTAACATACAGTGGGAAGCAGCTCAAAACTCCCCTTGAGGGCTGCCCTCCCTCGCTGAACTGCCTGTATTTGCTGGCGGATGAGCCCCCCGAGTCGAGTCACCACGCTGGTTCTCCGTGCTTGCTCTTTCTGCCCTTCGGTCTTCCTTCCCGGTGTCTCTGCTCTGCCTTCCGTGTCTGACCTTGGCTGGCCAGGCTGTGCAGAGATGGGCTTTAGGATGGTGCCCCAGTTGCTTTCCCTCCCGTGTCACCAGTGTAAAAAACAAGGAGCACTGCTATTCAATGGTCGTTTTCCTCCTGCCCTGCTGGACTGCACGCTTTCCAGAGCAGAGCTCATCCCAGGAAGGTGTCCCTGGGGTGCCTCTCGAAGCCCGTGAGTTAACATCTGCCGCAAGGTGAAGCAGCGTTGATCTCAGCGTGTTCTCCCTTCTACATGACCAGCCCCGCTGCAACCAGATTTCTAGTAAGGTGTGAATAGTCAGCGATTGAGTTTACGAAGCAGGATCACTAACTCACACAGAGAGACTTTGAGTAGTCTTTGTTGAGTCTGAACACACGTGGCCAAACCTGTGAGCCAGCCAGACCGTGAGCGTGTGTTAGCCAGCAAGGCCTCGGCTCGGAGCGAGGGACGGGACACCGCCCCCGTGGATGGGAGAAGGGTTGGCTCGCCTGCACGAAGGCCCCGTGCTGGCAGGTGACCTCTCTACTTCTGCTAAACTTTGTGTAGGGGAAGGCGCTGACCTGCTGGCCCTGCCCTCCTCAGGCCCCCCGAGACACCGTCAGAGTCTTGGTTCCACTTTAACTACCCGACAGTCTCTGTAGGGGCTGAGTCTTCCTGCCGCGGAGGAATCTTTCTCTTCCTCCTTTGCACACGCTCGCCTCGCACCTAATTAGCAGAGACGCTGAAGCCTATGCTCATCACTTCTCCACAATTTAAAGTGATCAGGAATTTAGTACAGTAGGGTTTTCCTCCCACCGAACAATCTCAATCCTTACTAGGCAGCTGAGTTTTAATGTCTACACTTAACAATTCAGAATGTAACCTTTGAATCAGCATGAGGCAGTAGGACGGTTTCAAAGGGGTAATAAATATTTCCTTAAATCAAATTATGACTGAGACATACAGTTTACACACCTCCTGTATTATAGCATCATCTTCTAAAGGAGAATTTTATGGGACTCCGCAAGTGTACCAGTATCTCAAGTAGGTAATCATGGTACATGAAATCCTGACTTCTAAATCAGTGTATTTTCTTTGGCAGAAATTAAGATGTGGTTTTTGATCCTCCCAAATAATACAGTATTCAGACTTGATATGAAACTCAAAAGAGAGAAAATAAATAAAACTAAAATATTTAATAAAAATTTTTCTGGTATTTATAAGCAAATCAGAGTTAGTAATAAAAGAGGTAACACTTTATTTTAATGGTAAACTTTCATGGTAACTTAATAGTATAATGGAAGTGTAGTATAAACTCATTTTCATATAAAATCTTCTTCCTTTAATTGACATGTGAACACATAAAGAAACCGTGTCTTTTGCAGTTGTCTGCCCTTTGCTGTCTTTCGTATTTTGCATTTATTCTGCTTGAGTGAGGGCTGCGACCTCCTAAATACGAAAATCAGTCTTCATGCGACTCAGAACAGTGTTTCCGGACAGTCGATTCTGTTGATAAGAAGCATCGAAAACACCAATCTTGTGACGGGGGAGTGTGCTCATGTAAAAGGAAGGTGAAGGCAAACAAGTCCTTTCTAGAAAAGGTCAGCTAATCTCACTTCAGAGGACACACAGTCCCAGGACAGGGCCCCCAGGGCGCACCCAGGAGGCTTTCAGGTGCCCCCGACTCACCAGAGTAAAAGCGGTGCGACTGAGGTGCCGGAATGAGGGCCTTTGCGGGACCTTCTGTGCTGCCGTTTTCATGTTTATCCCACTGTAAGGGCCTCAGCGTGTGGCATGTAATTAAAACACTTTCTTCATGACACGCGTCACACCAGAGTTGTGAAGCTATAGCTATTTTTACATGAGATCTGTCACTGGGGACCCAGTGACAGGATGGACTGAAATGAAACCTCCAGGTTTGAACATCTAAACTAAGCCTATTCACACCCTTTATTATTATTTCCTAGAAGAGAAAGAGAATACTGGCTCTGGGAAGTAACCTTGCTGCTGCTGCTGCTAAGTTGCTTCAGTCGTGTCTGACTCTGTGCAACCCCATAGACGGCAGCCAACCAGGCTCCCCTGTTCCTGGGATTCTCCAGGCAAGAACACTGGAGTGGGTTGCCATTTCCTTCTCCAATGCATGAAAGTGAAAAGTGAAAGTGAGTTCAGTCGTGTCCGACTCCTAGCGACCCCATGGATTGCAGCCCACCAGGCTCCTCCGTCCATGGAATTTTCCAGGCAAGAATACTGGAGTGAGGTGCCATTGCCTTCTCCCAGAAGTAACCTTAGGTTACATGGAACAGAAAATAATTTTAAGTTTCTTGTGTTGATAATAGATACCTACCAGACAATAAAAGATTTCTTTCCCTGAAAAATGATGACCTGTCTGTTTCTCATACAGGTTCCTTGGTGACTCAAGACAGAAGAACGCAGGGTTGGGTCCAGCTGCCTGGGCTTGCCTGCCCCTACTCTGTAGGCATAAGCGTAAGGGATGACGACAGAAAGGGGCAGGAGAGATGCCGTGCTTGAAAACCCACTCACGACACAGAGGTCTGGGACCTGGCTGAACTACACTCAGACCAGCGGCAGTTTTGGTTACCACTGTTTTCTTACTAAACAAGTCTGTTTTATATGTTTCTGAAGTCGCCTTTCCCTACTTCAACTTGCAGATTCAGAGGAGTATTTGCATGTGAGCTTTCTGGGTATGGATTAGCCTCCTAAAGTACATAATTCCAATAATTATCAGTGACAGAAGGGATGAATAAATTATGCTTCAAGCAGAACAAAATTAATGGTAAACAAAATGGTCTGCATAAGGTTTTCTTAATGCATGTGCCTATATTAAACAGAATATTCTGTACAACTGGTATGACCCTGAAAGAAGTTATTAATCCTGAACTATACCACAGCCTGCTTTGGGATACAGAATAAGATAGAATTTAAATGCTGCAGATGTCACGATGTTATGAAAAGCTTCTTTAATTCAAGCATAGAGTTATGATGTGAATTGTAAATCTGAATGGCCTGGATGAGTGAAATATCAAAGCCGTGTTCTTTCTTTCCACTAGAATGCAAAGATTAAGCTTCAGGTCTTGTTCACAAAATTAAAGCCCAAACCTTCATTCTCTCTCTCTGCTGAGAGCTAAGCTTTGGGGCTGCTAAGTGATGGGAGGCTGTTTTTGTTTTTAATAAAGAATGCTACAGGAGTGCACTTGGAAGCATTGGCAAAGGGCGGAAATGTCCCCGTCTTATTCCTGCTTTTGAAAGCTGGCAAGTGAGTGTAGAGCAGAGCTCTTGATCTTGAGTCTGTGCTGTGATCTACTGCAGTTTATGCCATCAAAAGAAGGTTCACTTACTCATCATATTTGACAGAAGGGAAACAAAGCTGCTTTTAAAAGAAGTTGCCTTGTCTGTTGCATTATTTTTGAGGGCAAGTTTATTATGATCTGAGTCTGAATGTGGTAATCATGAAACATGTATGAAACTCGCACACACAGCCCCTTTTCTCTTCACCATTATTCCGTGTGCAGTGATACTCCCAGACAGCAAGCGGGTGGATGGGGCGGGAGGCATTTCCATCCCAGAAACGCCTGCACTGAACGGCAGACCAAATGACCGTTGCTGTGCGTCTGGACACAGGCCGGAGCACGCGCTAAAAGCTCCCAGGCCACATTTACCCCTGAGTGTGACCGTCTCTTACACACACGTGTTTCCTGAGGCAACTATGAACAGAACATGGGGTAAGTTCCCTGGATGCGGCTAAGGGTCAGCCAAGGAGAATCCTAGTTTAAACTTGGCAGCTTTTCCGGTGACGCATCTCCACGCTGCGCTCACAGCCGTCAGCTAACCGTACGAGTTCCCAGGTGGCGGCGTGAGAGTAAGTGAGCCGGGAGCGGACAGAGCAGCCGCCTGTACGGCTTCCTCCTCGATAGCGCTCCTCGGACTTCGGAGCCGTTCACTCCAGTCACGCCTGCCTGACTTCCTGGCATTATCTGTGTGTGTGTGTGCGTGGGGGGGGTGAGCGTGCACACATGCCCACGGGTGCACACACAGGAATGTGTTTATGAACTAGGACCATTCAGTTTGGACAGCCCTGGAAAGTGGCACGGAGATGTCTCTGAGATGTCTCCTCTCAAATGAAGGCGCTTCAAAGCGCGCTGTGACTTTTGTGGACTTGTGCATTGGAGCTTCCCTAAACAATTTCTGGTCGCCGGGAGGGCTATATCTAAGAGCTCCTGAAAACATTTCTCAGAACCTTGTTCATGAATTCAGATCATAACGTGTGCATGTGTGTGTGGAGGCGTGGCTCTGCCACAGGTCACGGCCATCCAAAGCAGCCTCTAAAACAGCCAGCTCCGTGAGGGGACTCCAGACACCATCTCTGACAAAAGGGGGAAACCACAGCCTTACTCGGAGGACAGAAAGGGGAGGGTTCTTATGCTTATTTCTGGTGAGAAAGGAGAGAAGACCCCTGGGAGGTCTGAACAGTTCTCAGTGTGAAGTGATATTTACCCATACGCTCCTGCCCTGGCGGCACAGAAAGCTGACTTTGGTCGGGACATGCCTTGCAGACACGGCGTGCCAGGCGGCGCACGGACGGACGGAGCAGGGTCCGCGGCCAGGCCGGCAGCGGGGAGCCGGGCCGGCAGCGGGGAGCCGGGCCTGGAGGACAGCGGCCCTGCGGAGCGCCAGAGCTCCCAGTGAGGGCAAGACGGGTGGGCTCCCTGCACGCTGAAGCCCATGCCTGTCTACTCCCGCGGGGCTGAGCTAGGCACGCCCATGCAAGGACTGCTGCTTCAATGCCTTTGCCTTTTTTTCTCTTAAACAGCACATATTTTTAAAAACAGTTAATAAAAAAGTAACCTTAGAAGACGGTTGCACACGACACGGTATACACTCATGGTTAACAAGGAGAACAGTATTACTCTGTGGGAGGAGAGGCCGCGCCCACGCTGCTCGTCACTACGTGATCTTCTTCTTGATGACCGCGAGCTCTTTCTGAAGTTCACTGAACTTGGGGCGGTTTTCGGGTTTATAATCCCAACACTTCATCATGATTTTAAATATGTCCTCTGGACAGTGCTGAGGGGCTGACATCCGGTATCCTGAAGACACAAGAGAAGGACAGAGAATTTAGGATGGGGATAACCAGACATCACTGTTCACAGAGGGCATCGTGCAGTTTGCAGTTCCGTATGATGTCGATTAACAGAAACAAAAATGCCATTTTAGGGCAGGCTGATTTTTTTTTCTGTAAGTAATGCAGGTTTTAATATTATAGAGCAACACCATTACCTTCTAGTGCCACAAACCCATTTTGTGTTTGTGACAGATGAACAAAGCCTGATGTGAGAAGCACTGCAAACAAGAGCATGTTTTAGCTGCTCTAAGTAATAGCTTTCAGATGCTGTGGGCAGTTCCACCCTCCTGCCCTCAACCCTACAACCATGCCCTCGTTGGGGGGGGGGTTGCTGAAGCTAGGGAGCTGGCATTTGTTGAAAGCCGAGGACACACAGGTCCATGCGAGGGTGTCAGCATCGCATGCTCAGGCTTGCCTTTGATCTGAGAATACCACGGGGTTTCTTCAGAACTGTTACAAGACTGTCAACTTCTTCCTGGAGTCTAACCACCTTTCAATTAGTAGGGACGTTGCTGCTACTGCTGCTGCTAAGTAGCGTCAGTCGTGTCCGACTCTGTGCGACCCCATAGATGCCAGCCCACCAGGCTCCCCCGTCCCTGGGATTCTCCAGGCAAGAACACTGGAGTGGGTTGCCATTTCCTTCTCTAATGCATAAAAAGGAAAAGTGAAAGTGAAGTCACTCCATCCTGTCCGACTCTTCGCGACCCCATGGACTGCAGCCCACCAGGCTCCTCCGTCCATGGGATTTTCCAGGCAAGAGTACTGGAGTGGGGTGCCACTGGTGTTTATTTGGCATAGAATAAGAAACAGGTACTGTTCCTGAGCCTCTTAATGGTCTCCCTGGAAGAGAGTGAACGGCACAGCCTTGCAGATGTTGTGCTAGGCAAAGGCAGTGGGAGAAGAGCCTAGAGCCTTCTGTTTCCAGGGTGCTGGGATGTTCCAAAGGCTTTGTGGTCGGTTTTTGTTGTGTGAGATCCACACCATCCTTCAGGTTCAAAAGTACATGTACCAACACCTTTTGACTGGGCTTTGCTGACAGCTCGTGATAAAGAACCCGCCTGCCAAGCAGGAGACCTGGCTGCGATCCCTGGGTTGCGAAGATCCCCCTGGAGAAGGAAACAGCAACCCAACCAGTATTCTTGCCTTTGAAATCCCATGGACAGAGGAGCCTGGTGGGCTACAGTCCGTGGGGTGGCAGAGTCAGACACGTCTGAGTGACTAAACACACACACACACACTTTTGTCTATCACGTACCCAAACAGCACCGCTTTCCTCTGCCCGGGAAATGCAGATGCAGCCTCAGCCTGCCCCGGGTGTTGGCCGTGAACACTGCTACCCTGTGTCTTGAGCTCACCTCTTTCCACCTGTTCCCGGGCCTGCTGGTTTGTCATTCCGGGGTAGGGGCAGACCCCCAGGCTGAAGGTCTCCCAGAGCAGGATGCCGAAGCTCCACACGTCACTCTCAGAACTGTATCTCCCTGGAGGGCGGACAAATCACAGCCAGCGCACGGTGTGAGCAGGTGACAATATCTGATTGTGTATGTCTGTGTCAGTCACGTGTTTAAACTTACCAGGGACTCAACAATCAGTGATCTTATTCTCTTGCCTTGTTTTGCTTTCCAGGAGGAGTAATACACCAATAAATGAACAGTCATCAGGTTGTTAGTTTAACCAAACCACCTTCCAAATCAGATTTCCCCACTAAGAACACATACTCACTCACTGTGCAAGCTTACTCTCTCTGTGGCCTCTAAATGAGCTGGATGGTTTACATAAAAAAGATATAAATTTGTATACATCAATGCCTAGGAGATTAAATAAGCCGGGAGTTATGTAATTTCGTTTTCTGCTTGCATTCAATTTCTTTCTACTGAAGTTACAAAGTTAGAGCAACAAGGAAAGTTTCTTAACTTCAGTTTTTTTTACTCATCACTGTTTACAGATATTCTTACATGCCTAAAAGTCTTTTTCTCCACTGACAGTTTCATTTATGGAAAATTCATTTTTCTGTGTTTTGAATAGAGTAGAAATTAACATAGCTCGCTGATAAAAACAACTTCTTTAAATTACATGGTGCCTTATTTTGTCAAAATTATCTTGGTGCACCTGTTTTACTGAATTACATAAGCTAAGCTCTTGGTTTTGTTTTTTCTGTGGTAATCTTCTAGACAAACACAGAGATAAAAGCCAAACAAAGATACCTTCTGGAATGAATGTGGCATCAAGGAGTGGAAGCAAAAAGGCTATTAATTTCCAAGATTTTCCAACGTACTCCTGCCATCCCTGATTTATAAATGCCTAGCCTCTAAAAATGTCTTGTTAATTTGAGTAGGACGGCCTTTTTCTCTTTCTTGCAAACAGTACAAGGAAATAGCACCATAGTGCTATGCTAACTGCTCTGACGTCAGAGATTGGAGTGTTCCGGGAAATCATGGTCTCCAGCTGTGTGAATTAGTTTCCTTCTTACTAGACAGTAATTATGGACATTCACTATGTGAGTCAATTAGTTGCCTTGTCTGTATATCAACTTTTTTCATGCCTGACATCCAATGATTTAAAGCTTTTCATGAAAATCATTCAATGGCCACTAGTTTAGACTAATCAACTCTTCAAGGACATGTACAGCCCAGAGAACCCAATGCCTTTTTGTGAAACGATATCTGGGAAGAGGTCAAGAAGGGACACTTGTGCTGTAAACCAAGATCACACTCTGGAAGTGAAAGCTTATAACCTGACTCTGTGACCTGGCTTTGAATCTGGTTTTAACTGGATTATTTTAAGGAATTAATTAGTCCTTCTTATTGAGGTTTAATTCACATATAATATTATATGAGTTTCAGTTGTACAGCATGATGATTGGCTATTTGTATCTATATTTGTGCAGAATAACCACAGTAAGTCTAGTTAACACTATCATCCACTGTCACAAAAATTTTTTTCTTGTGATGAGAACGTTAAGGATCTAGTCTTTTAGCTATACAATATAGTATTAATTATAGCAGCCATGCTTTAAATTACATCTCCATGTAGAACAACAAATAAGACTTTCATAAAGTATACTTTCTCTTGTTAAAAAATGCTAGGATTTAGAGCCAATCTTCAGTAATTTTATTCTGGGAGAACTAAAACGTTTCACAGGTTTGCCGAGACATGTGCACATTCCGGAGTCCAGCTCCAGCAGCCAGGGAGTCAGCCTGAAGGGACGAGCGGTGTCGGCGGGGAGTGATGCAGCCTGACTCGAGGTGCGGGGCTACATGTTTAGTTCAAGCATCAGGTCTTCTTTTATACTTTGACAAAAGCATTAGGTCAGAGGTTTGACATTTTCGGCTCCCCCTCACCCAGATTATGGTCTCATTGTTGCCCTTCAAACAGAGTTCCCGCTTCAGTGATTCTCTCAGGATCGTGTTTACTTGTGATTACACTGTGACTCATGCTTACGTCTGGGCCACATACCACATTCCTCAGTTTATTTCTTATCTTTCTAAATCTTGCTTGCCTCTAGTATCTATCCTAAGCTCACTATCTCCTAAAAAGGTTTCTAACTCTTCTTAATTATTCCTAAACCCTAAGCTCAACAAACTTCCTTTTGCCATAAACATTTCCCTCACAAACAGATCTCAGATAACAATCCTTCCCGTGGCCTCAAGCTGCAGCCTACATGCTCATTCTGGAACATTCTTTGCAAAAATCCTTCAACAAATGTCAATGGTTACTTTATAGATTATTTTCTGGGCACAACTGCAAAAGGCTTTGTGCTTTCTCATGCTTCTCTCAAGAACCATAAGCACCTTAACATTCTTTCCAGCCAACTCAACTGGAGAAAGGAAGAAACAGAATCACAAGAGCTAACGCCTTCATCCCCGGTCCGTGCCTGCAGAATGAGGAGGCGGGCTGGGGCCATGCCTCTATTATGTCAGTAATGCCTAATGCAGCTCCCAACATGCACACACTCAGGAACTCCCTCACTGGTTTGGGTAATAAATACTCCTGACTTCCTTCTCATCCTGTTAGAAATATCTCCCTCATCTAAACTGTTCTGCATTTAAATTTTTTATCAATATTTTTATTGAGGTATAGTTGACTTACAGTATTAATTTCTGCTGATGATTCAGTTATACACATATACAGCAAGATGATTCAGTTATACACATATATACATTTAAAAAAATATTCTTTTCCCTTATGGTTGATCATAGGACACTGAATATTTTCTGTATGTAAACATAGAAAGTGGGGCCCTGTTTCTCCGTTCTGTACATGAAAGCTCATACCTGCTAACCCCAGCCCCTCCTGCTTGGCTGCTACCTACCGGCTGGCTCTGTGCATCTGTGACTCTGCTTAACAGACAGGTTCATTTGTGTCATGTTTTAGATTCTACATGAACGTGGTGTCTGTGGTGCCTGTCTCTCTCTCTCTCTTACTCCACTTGGTATGACAGTCTCCAGCTGCACCTACGTCATGGAAACAGCGGCATTCCATTCTCTTTCAGCCCACTGTGTGTGGGGACCGCGTCTTCCCTGTCCCCTGCCTGTGATGGGCTCAGGCTGCTTCCCTGTCCCGGCCGTTGTGAACGCAGGGGTGTGTGCATCTGAGTTAGGGTGTTGCCTGGGTGTTTGCCCAGGAGTCGGCTGGCGTCCGTATCCACCTGCCCCCAATGGGCTCAGGCTGCTTCCCTGTCCCGGCTGCTGTGAGCGCAGGGGTGCATTTCTTTCTGAGTTAGGGTGTTGCCTGGGTGTGTGCCCAGGAGCCAGTTGTCATCCGTGTTCCCCGCCTGCAATGGGCTCAGGCTGCTTCCCTGTCCATCTGCCTCTTCCCTGTCCTGGCTGCTGTGAGCGCAGGGGTGCATTTCTTTCTGGTTAGGGTGCTGCCTGGGCGTGTGCCCAGGAGCCGGCTGGCCGGACCATGTGGTGACGCTGTGGTTGGTCTTCTGAGGAGCCCCCGTCTTATTTTCCACAGTGGGTTACCCAGTTACGTTCCCACCAACAGTGGCCTCCCTTGTCTCCACACCAGCTTCCGTACTGACTTGTAGACTTAATGATGGCCATTCTGACTGCTGTGAGGTGGTACCCCACTGCAGTTTTGATTTGCATTTCTCTGATAATTAGTGATGCTGAGTATCTTTTCATGTGCCTGTTGGTGATCTCTTTTTCTTCTTTGGAGAAATGTCTATTGGGTTGTTTATTTGTTGTTGAGTTGTATGAACTGCTTACATACTTTTGAAATGAAGCCTTTGTTAATCGCATCATTTCCAAATATTTCCTGCCCTTCTGTAGGTTGTGTTCTCGTATTGTTTTTAGGTCCCTTTGCTGTGCAAAAGCCTGTACGTTTGATTAGGTATGTTTGCTTATTTTTGTTTTTATTTCTATTGCCTTGGAAGATTGGCCTTAGAAAACACTGGCATGCTTTATGTCAGAGACTGTTTTCCTATGACCTTTTCTAGGAGTTGTGTGGTGCCTTACAGACTCAGGTTTGTGTCTTTCAGCCACTTTCAGTCTGTGATGAGAGGGTGTGTTGTTCAGTGTTTTATAAAGTTAACATGAAAGCCTGCTGAAAGCAGCCCCTCACGGCCCACCAAAGACCTTCATGTGTGCTGCCTAGTTGCTCGGTCGTGTCTGCCTCTCTGTGACCCTGTGGACTGCAGCCCACAAGGCTCCTCTGTCCATGGGATTCTCCAGGCAAGAATACTGGAGTGGGTTGCCACGCCCTCCTCCAGGGGATCTTCCTGATCCAGGCATCAAACCCAGGTCTCCAGCATTACACACAGATTCTTTACCATTTGAGCCACCAGGGAAACATGTCCTTATTCTATGACATGCTAAATTTAGGTCTGGCTCTTACAGATATTGGAATTAGAATTCTGAATTAAAGTATTTAGTAAATACTTTAGTCAGCTTGAAATTCAACTAAAATACGCTCTGATTAAAAGGCAGAATTTTACTGGCATAATTGCTTAGCAGTGAGAGAGATTTTAAAGGCCATGTAACATAGAGAATCTGGCAAACAGGATTAAGAACACATTCTAGAGAGTGGATTTTACTGATAAGTATTTAAGGCCCCCTAGTCCAGCACTGGCTTCCTTATGGGGCTGCAGTAAGAATCAACAAGAAGGTGCTTAGCCATGTTTCATTATCTAAGAAAATGTCTCCATTAAAAAAAGGATTACAGTCCTTTCTTTCATCTTGTGATTGCTCTCCTTAGGAATACAGCCTCAGAGTAACGACCACCCCAGAGAAGCACCACGGTGGAAACAGCAGGGCTGCCATGTTCCGTGGATTCTGAGGAGTGGTGGGATTCCCCAAAGCTTACCAGCACTTCTCTTGCCAGCACATGGGAAGACAGACGAAGGCTTAGTATCCCTGAAGGATTAAGTTAAAACCTGCACTGCTGGAAGCTAGAACAGCTTAGCCAACCTCTTACAATGACAACTACCTGCACATATCTATTCCATAGCATCGCTGACCTGCAAATCACAAAGCTGCCTGTGCTGTCTGGATCCATCCCAAGTCGCTTCCAAAACAATTATATTCCAAAGCATGATCTGGAAAACATTCGGTGGTTCCTCAAACACTTAAGCATAGAATTAGCATGTACCCTAGTGTGTACTCAGAATTAATTGAAAATAGGTACACAAATAAATCCTAGCATACAGATGTTTAAAGCAGCACTATTCACAACTGCCAAAAGGTAAACACTGCTCAGATACACATCAGTGGATGAACAGATAAATAAACTGTGGTAGATACATACAATAGAATATTATTGAGCTATAAAAAGCAGTAAAATAATGAACATGCTGTATAACATGGTTGAACCTTGGAAACCTTATGCCAGGTGAAAGAAGGCACATACCGATGGTCACATATTACATGAGTCCACTTATCTGAAACAGGCAGAACAGGTACACACACAGCGACCAAAGGCAGGTCTGAGGCTGCCAGCGGCTGGGGGGGGCGACTGCTTAGTACGGGCGTAAGGCTTTATTCTGGAGTGAGGAAGATGCTTTAGAACTACACAGGGTCAGTATTTGTGCAGCACTGTGAAGGTGCTAAATGCCCCTGAACTGTTCACTTTACAACAGTCAGTTTTATATCACATGAATTTTACCTCAAAGCTTTTTCTAAATTACCTGTCTTTAATTTAGGCATTAAGACTTTTGTAACTAATTTTTCATGATGAAGTACTTTTCACTTTAAATTAACAAAGAATAATTTTATGATATGTTTTAAAATTGTTTTATCTTATATTGGAGGGCAGTTGAGTCAAAATGTCCTCGCAAAGTGATTCAGATATGTATACACACATATTCCATCTCTCTCTTCCCAAAAGATTTATACAAGTTCCAGAGACTGAGATGCTAAGAAACCATGTCAGTTTTTCAGAGCGAGAAACTATAGACTTAGTATTTTAGGAACCTAACACCAGAGGAGGTTATTGGACCAAATATAAGGCATTCAAAGGAAATGGTCCAGAGCCACATAACACTTTGACTCTGGGTCTAATCTGACTGTTAAAATAGAAATAATCTTTTTCTTGGATCACAACAGAAACTTTCAGATGCACACCCACACTTAACAGTGCTTGTAACTCTACCCATCTTTTAAATCTAGCAATCTCACACACAGAAATCTGATCAATAAAATCGCTGCATTAAGTCTGTCCTCAAGTGTGCCAAGTCTGAACTCACACACACCCCGCACGCTGCCCCTCAGCTGATTCTCGCCTGTGCTCTGCTCTGCCCCAGGCCTCTGCCCATGACTGTTTCATGCTGATGGGTCCGCTCTGACCACCAGAAAGGAAGGGTCTCCTCTTACCATAATTAAGTGCCTCTGGTGCCGTCCACTTAATGGGGATCTGCTTCAGGCCAGAAGATGAATACACACCACCGTCCTCTTGGCGAGACATTCCAAAGTCACTGATTTTCAGCACGTTATTCTCACCTACCAGGCAGTTTCTTGCAGCCAGATCCCTAGGTCACAACAAGACACAGAAAACGCCGTTCACATTGATGACTTCCAGTTTGCGTTTTCACATCTGCACCGTGCTCGTAATGAGGGTAAGAGTGCATGTGAACTTCCAGTCTTTCTCTCTGTCACAGGTAAACATCACCACGAGAACACATGCGCAGGCGACGGGCCACATGCTAATCTAGGCGCACAGGCTTCCTTTCCACTGAACCAGGAAGCGCTGATTCTAGGGTTGAGAGAGAGGCCACAGGAGAGGCTAAGCAGACTCGGCATCACTCCTCTCCGACTGGCTGTCCCAGAGCAGCACTGACGGAACTTTCTGGGACAAGGGCGCATGCGGTCCACGGGGCCCCGCGAGTGCTGGTCGGCAGGCAGCACGGACCACGTGACTACGCAACGCATGCATGTGATGGGTGTGATGGGGAAACTGAACGCGAACATTCCCTTACTTTCAGTTACTTAAACAGCTGCGTGTGCCTTTGGCGGTGTGTCCCTGGAATTCCCCAAAGGCTGGAGAATGGCTGAGGCGCCCAAGAGGCTGCTGCCTCTCTCTCTCTCTTTTCCCCTTTTGTATCTGGGATATGCAGAACCCTCCCTGGTGATCTGCCCTGCCTCTCTCACCTGTTCTGCGTGTGTACTAAATTGACTAAGTTGCTTCATTCGTGTCTGACTCCTTGCGACCCCATGGACTTTAGCCTGCCAGGCTCCTCTGTCCATGGAATTTCCCAGGTAAGAACACTGGAGTGGGGTGCCATGCCCCCATCCAGGGGATCTTCCTGACCCAGGATCGAACCTGAGTCTCTTTCGTCTCCTGCACTGGCAGGGGGTTCTTCACCACCAGCGCCACCTGGGAAGCCTCTATCCTGCTCCGGTGTCTCCATAATTGCCTATTCCAGCCACACTCAACTTTGTTTTGTCCCCAAACAAAGGACCAACCCCCTCTACATGACAAGCTTATTTCCGCAGCAGGGCTTTGCACTCCGCTATTTCCTTTGCCTGGAGTACTCGCCTTCTAGACACTTGCATAGCTCACTCCTCTTCATTCATTCTGAGCCCAGATGAGACTTCTGTGAGACTTGCCAACTTCCCCTGAGGCTAGCTTCAGCCATAATCTAAATACTGGCCAATGAGATATGAGCAGAAGAACTGTTTAGTTTCTTTAAAAGAAAAGGGAAGTACCCATTACATATCTCTGTCAGAGAACTCTATCCTGACCTCCCTTAACTAATAGAAAGATGGTGGTTAACAAGACACCAGGTCCGCACTCTAGTTCTAGTGGGAAGACAATCCATGATCAGATTCATATATGTAATATAGGTGTTTGTAGACAGACATGTAAGTAAAGTATATGGGCATTCACACAGAGTATCAGAAGAAAGGTCAATCAGTGTTGAGTGTTAAGAAGAAAAAGAGCTATATAAAGGGAAAAAGATTTTCAAGAGGGAACCCTATTCTAGACAGGTTGTTAGGAAAGGTCCCTTTGATAATATGATATTTGATCAAAGACCTGAAAGAAGCTAAGGAGCAAGCCATGGGGATATCTAGGTGAAGAGCATTCAGGGTAGAAGGAATAGTATTCATAGATACAAAGGCCCTAAAATCGGCCCATATTTGGTATATTCAAAGAACATCAAGGAAGCCAGCAGAGCTGGAGTGGAACGAGTAAGCGAGAAGATAGATTTGACCAGAGTGAGCCAGGACCAAGTGATGCATGGCCTCTTAATACTAAGCCCCTTGGATTGTATCAGCGAGGAGGTAGGCGGGGTTCTGCACACAGGACTGACACAGTGTGACTTGGGTTTTGAAGGATGATATGCTACGTGGAGGGTGGACTGGCAGAACCAGAGAGCCAGTGAGCAGCTTGTCTGCGAAGTCTAGGAGAGGTGATGACAGCCTGCACTAAGATCAGAGCGATCCGATTCAGGGTCTGTTCTGAAAGTGCACTCAGGAGGATCTGCTGGTGTGCTGGATGCAGCCTGGGAGAGAAAGGCCTGAGCAGCTGGAGAGCGTGGCTGACAGCGGAGCAGGGGACTGGGGGAGAGCCAGACTCGGAGCGCGACAGACTCAGCTAGCTGCTCCCTACTGTCCATTTAAGCCTCTTTTTTAGCTTCCCCTCCACCGCCGCCCCCATTTTTACCTGAATATATTGTCAGTCAGCTAAAAACAGCTATTTGTCCCAACCTCCCCTGCAGCGAGATCTGGCCATGATCTAAGTTCTGGCCAACGAGCTGCAGGCAGAAGAGTTGTCTAGGATTCCTAGTGAGTTTCTTTTAGCGGGGAAGGACCATTGCATTTCTCTCTCCCACCAAGGAAAAGAGGAAGCCCACTGAGGCTGGAGAAGTAACTCGACAAGGGGCCCAGGTCCCTAACAACAAGCGTGCCTGCCGTACATGGTCTGGACTGCCGACCTTTGTATGTCTAGATTTTTTCTTTCAAATGGGTGAGGGGAATTCCTATGTCATTTAAGCAATTTTTGTTTCTTAGATTTTTCTTTTTGGATATATGTGTGTTTGTGTTACATGCAGTCGAAACTAACTCGTTGCTGCAGGTGGGGAGCCTGGTTTTGGACATACCGAGTCTGAGCTGCTGGGTAGGCAGTTGGGTGTATTAGTCTGGAGGTCAGAAGAGAGGTCATGGAGCTGTCCACTTTCAGGTGGCATTTGGGGTTATGGGATGAGAGAATGCTGTCGCCTAGAGAGTGCGTGTAGAGAAGAAGGAGTATTCAAGGATGTGCTCCAGAGCACTCTGTGATTTAGAGAGGGACTGAAGAAAGGAGCTGAGGAGGAGCAAGTGAGGCAGGGAGGGACCAGCAGAGCAGCTGGGGTCCTGGAAGCCGAGGGAGGGAGGCTTTCCGAGGAGGAATCGGACAGTGACGGTCAGCTGCTACTAAGAAGACAAGTGAGATGAGGACAATGAGCTGGCGGTTAGACTCAGCAACGTGCGACTGAATGAGACTGACAAGTGTGGTCTCAGAGGAGCGGTGGGTACGATGGTATGACTGGGGCATGTTCAAAGAGAATGAAAGAAAGGCACGGAGGGTTAGCCCCTCTCGAGTCAGTTTTCTATAAAGGCGTATTGAGAAAGGAGGAGGCGACTAGAGAGCCTTTCAGGTCACAGGGGTTTTCCCTCTAACTTATGCAGACAGTAATACTCGTGTATGGAGGGTAAGCTAATGCGGGAAGGGGAGGTGGGCATTGCCGGTGTGAAGCCTTTGTGAAGAGGTGGTGTGCTGTTCAGAGCTACACCCCAGTGCCCAGAATAGCACTGGGCACTAGCAGGTGCTCAGCAGATGTCTGGTGAATGCACACACACACCGCTTTCTTCTAGGAGTGGTCCCTGCTAAGTGCAGACACAGCGCTTTCTTCTAGGAGTGGTCCCTGCTGAAGGCAGGTTGTCTGTTCTGTGCTTTCCTTTGTGAGTCTTTCCTCCTGAGGAACAATCAACAACCTGCTTCTCTTTCAGCGGAGACGGTTTAATATACTTATCTTTGGAATGCACTTCTACATATCCAACATGAGCCAAGACTTCTGAAAAACTGTAGTCTAATTTATACAGTGGGTCTTGTAACACAGGAAGTACCTTGAGCACTGACTTTAGCAAAAGCTGACTGGTAATATGGTATTTCCTCAGGGAGTTAAATTAGCCTTGTACATCTTTGTAGGAAACTTGGGCAACAGTAAAGAAAGGGATGTGACATCTTCTACGTTACTAACTTGGCGAGATTAGCTTTATTTATTAGATCTAGTTTCACAATGGAGAAGCTCTGAAGCCCAAGGTTAAAATTAAATCACTGATTCGCTTCCCAGTTCTGTGGAAGAGTGAGGGACTCTGGTTTGTTGTTAGAAAAAGTGAGTGGTAGTGAAATACTGGTTCATTCTATCTGTAGGAAGGAACTTTTCTATAAAGGTACATTCTGTGTGCTTAGGAATGCTGCATCCTACCTACGGCCTAGATGGCCTGAATGAAAAACAGCTCTGTGACTTATTTGAGTGTCCTTGGGAAAAGAATCTTTAAAAAGAGTAGATATATGTATATGTATAGCTGAATCACTTTGCTGTAAACCTGAAACTTACGCAGCATTATAAATCAGCTATACTACTGTGAATGTTGTTAAAAACCTGGATCTGGAAACGCAAAGTTCTAGAATAATCGAAGCAATTTTAAACAGCATAAAGCTGAAGGACTCACCTAACCTGATTCTAGATATCACTAGAAAGATATCATCATCAATACAGTTAAGTGGAACAGATGTATTAGAGGTCGCTGGAGCAGAATAGCGGGTCCTGAAATGGATCACAGACGTGTGGTCACCTGGCTGCACGGAGGTATGGTGGAGCGCAGGGCACGCCTCCCCATCCTGGCCAGCAGACCAGGCGACGCCGCCTCAGGGCCCAACGCCATTTCTCTTGGTCGGGACAACGGGCTATTCAGTGTAGCTGTTCGGGCACGTACAGGGTCTCGGTGTCGGGCCTTTCCTCAGAGCAAGGCCTGTGCTGCACAGCGACATAGGCTACCTTCCCTGCAGCACCGGCATGGGGTTTGTCCTCTGAAATGAGGATTTCAGTTCTATCAGGGATGAAGCTGAAACTAATTTAGAGATGCCTTCAACTCAACGCTGTGGGCCGCACGAAGTTCAAGTGCCTGGAAATGGTATCTTTGGGCACACTCTATGAATTGAAATAAAACCTCAGGCCTTCAGGCAATGGGCAGGCACTGCATACTCACCCTCTGCCTAACCGTCTAGAAAGTATTAAAGGAGACGGAAGCCACAGATGCAGTCTCTGGGCTGAGAAGCTGACAATCTAATTTGGGAGATAAGGCAGACACACACCCCTGCCCCTTCTCTCCTCTCCGTTCATTTCTTTAGCTCCCAGCTGCCTTGCTCCAAGTCAAACATGGCAGGAGACGAATGCTCCCTGCCTCTCCCCACGTGAAACTGCCGGAGAGCAAGTCAGCGTGAGCCAGTGTGCAACCGACTGCAAATCCTACAGGAATTCAGAAATGGGGAATCTACTAACAGGCTGAGGTGGTGTTCACAGAAGGTAACTGTGACGCTGGGAAAGATCGAAGGCAGGAGGAGATGGGGACAACAGAGGATGAGATGGCTGGACGGCATCACCAACTCAATGGACATGAGTCTGAGTGAACTCCGGGAGTTGGTGATGGACAGGGAGGCCTGGTGTGCTGCGATTCATGGGGTCACAAAAAGTCAGACACGACTGAGCGACTGAACTGAACTGATGGGAGATGACTTGACCTTACCAGGAGCAGAGGAACAGCGCAGTGAATGCTGCTGGCTGCCAAAAGGACATAAGATGTTCCACTCAGGTCTGCTGCATAATCTTAGTTAAAGATTCGAACTTTTAACTGCATACCAAGGGTCTCTTACAAGTTGTACGCAGTATGAGACAGGCTAATTAAGGATGGAACGAGCAGAGAGAACATTTATGGGAAATCCAGTGCCAGCAGGCACTGGAGACGAGCACATTTTCTTTGCTCTCTGTGGAAATTACAACAGTGAGCAGCTTGCTCTGGAGCAATGCTGCCTTTCAGAGCCCTTTGCCGGCTGCTTTATCCCAAATACCATTCACTGCTTGCAGCTAAGATTAATCCCCCAGTAGGAAAGGAGTTAAGAAATATTTGGTTCTTTTCCCACTGGGTCTGGATAATTGTTACTGTTTAGTTGCTAAGTCATGTCCAACTCTTTGCGACCCCAGGGACTACAGCCCGTCAGGCTCCTCTGTTCATAGGATTTCCCAGGCAAGAATATTGGAGTAGGTTGTCATTTCCTTCTCCAGAGGATCTTCCTGACCCAGGGACTGAACCCACGTCTCTTGCATTGGCCTAGATTCTTTACCACTGAGCCACCAGGGAAGGCTCCGGTGTGGATAAAACTGAGTCACAAATAACTCTCAGCACTTAGGAGGAGGATACCTGAGATCTCCTCATGCTAACACACGGCGGAAAGCCAATAACCCAGGGGAGGGGGATAAAGGAAGCCGACTTCATCTGCCTTCCTATGCTCTGCTAAGGAACAGGATTCTCCTGCCTTACCGCTGCACAGCATGTGTGTCAGCGATGGCTGCAAGCGCACCTGGGGAGCATCGCAGAGGAGGAGCTGAACGCAGCAGCTCTGAAACGCCGCATCGACGTCCACCAGCCCTTGGACCTTACGCTTGGCCTCAGTCTTCTCATCTGTAAAGTAGGAAGTACCTGCCAAAGATTCCTGTGAAAACTGTGCAAGCTATTTAGCACAGCAATTGGGAAACAGCAGTAAGACTTGAATTTTAGCCACAGAAACTGTGTATTGGAGAATAACTGCCTTCCCCTCCCTTCTAATTGGAGTAACTCTGACTACCTGTCTATTTATATAAACACAGAAGCCATTCAGTTTAGTTCTCCTAACAGCAACAGTTTATGTGGCATCTGCTAAATGTCAGGGACTGTATTAAGCTCCTTTCATGAAAGCCACTCAATTCTTCTAGTTACGGTACTGATGACCTCCGTCTTTATACAGGAGAGGAACCTGAAGGCTGGAGCATGGTCAGTGGGGGGTGCTGAGGTCCGGCCCCAGAGCCTGCCACGCTGGCCCTGCCTGCCATCAGGCCTCTCAACACACCTCGCGCTGCCCTTCCAGAATGCAGTCCATTACACACCCCGTAATCCACAGCCAGTGGCTACAACCTCCGAATTTTAAACAACCCGAGAGTTAGAAGTTGATTACCTTTAAGAAAGGAAGTGACACCCCACTCTCCCCTCTGAAAAGGGAGGGGGAACCTGAAAACCCTGTTTTCGGAAGAAGCCGAATGCCAGCAAATGGTTTGAAGTGACACACGTGTGTCCACCGGGAGAGGGAGGCGGGGCAGCATGGGGCGGGCCCCTCGGGACCACGCCACAGCCACCGCCACTGAGCTGACAGTGATGGGACCAGAGACGAGGCAAAAGAGAAGCGACCAGCTGCCCCCTCCTGCAGGTCCCACGGTGCGTCTTTCCACCTCCGAATCACCTTCTCTTCCTCTGAATAAAATCCATGTGAAGGTGAAGATCTCCCTCCACGCCTCATTTTCAGGCGCACCTGTGACTTCACTCCCGGGTTCCCACTCCCCACCTCGTTCCTCAACCTCCCTTCCCCTCACAGCTTCCTGCACCACACTTCCCACCTCTGCCCCGGTGAGCTCTGTGCCCCATCACTAGCGGGGCACTTAGTTCTAAAAGAAGAGGCCCCAAAGGAAGGCCCGGCTGCAGAACTGTGGACATTAGGCCCATTAGTAAACTGTGCTTTTTCTGTTCCTTTGAGAAACCGTTGAGTGCCACACATTCTGGGAGGCGGGCAGGAAGGCGCCGCTCCCGTGCCTGCAGGTAGGTGAGAGGGAGAGGGTGTGATGTGTGTCTCTGCTGAGACCTGCCCCAGTGCCCGGTGGGCTAGTACAGTGAGAGCCTCGGGGCTCCTGAAACCCCTGGCCTGCTGCCCATGGGACACTTAGAGGCCTCGGATCTGAGGCGCTTCATTTGCTTAAAGCCTCTGCAAAAATGCAAATATGCTACCTGTGAGTAGGGAGGTACATGAGACTTTTTAATCACATTTTGGTATAAATTACTCCAGTAGATAATCGAACAGACGTCACACACAATCTGTGTGGACAGAGGAGCCTGGCAGGTGTGGTCCACAGGGGCGCAGAGTCAGACAGGCCTGAGCGCGCGGTGGCACGGCACACAGAACCTCACGATGACGGCGCAGACCTGCTCTGACAGTGGGGAGGGAGCAGGCACAGGCTGCGCACCCAGAGCAGGCCATGGAGAGCAGGCTCGGTGGGTTCCCCGGCGCTGGGGAGTATGAGTGTGCGGGGAACATCAGCCTGCTGCTGCCGAGCCGCTCAGTCGGGTCTGACGCTGTGTGACCCCGTGGACTACAGCCTGCCAGGCTCCTCTGTCCACGGGATTCTCCAGCAGGAGCACCGGAGCGGGTGGCCAGGCCTCCTCCAGGGGACCTTCCTCACCCGGGGGTGGAGCCCGCGTCTCTTGCGTCTCCTACACTGGCAGGCAGGTTCTTTACGTGCACCCCCTGGGAGTGCAGGCGCAGCTTCTAAAAAGCTGCAGTTTCTTCTAAACCAAGTGACCTCCTCTCAACAGCACAGCAGGGTCAGCCCTGGAGGCTGAGCTGCCTCCACCGAGTCTGCCTGTGCTGGAGAAACGCGGCCCTGGGCTGTCCGTGGAGAGACAGAGGCCCTGCTGACTCCCCTAACAGGCCGCTGCAGCTGAGCGGGGCCCTGAAACTGCTCCCGAGAGCTGGCTGCAGGAGAGCTGCTCACGGAGGCCCCGGAGGCCCCCTGCCGGCACCAAAAGGGACGAAGGGGGCGCACAAACCCGTGCTTACTCTGGCTCTTTCATCTTTCCGTCAGCAGCTTCTCTGTAAGAGAATCCTGGCTGGATACGCACAAGTATGGACTAGGCACATTCCTTCCTTTAGCTCACAGACAATTCATAGATAGTTAGAAAGGGAACTCATACCACAAACAGGGATACGGAAAAAAACCCTGAACCACAAACACACAGTGATAACATCTGCTTTAGTCCTCAATTTACCTGAAAAACACAAGGGGAATTTCCTTTGTCTTTAAGCACTGTGACTAATCTGGTTGGTTTACCGTTATGAATCTCTGTCTGTATAGTCAGAACTAAGCATTTCTTATTCACAACTTTCTAGAGGGCCACATGATGATGTTAGATATCAAATCTGTAGAGACTACGACAAATTATAAATAAATACTGATCTAAAAGTGAACCTTAATAAAGAAAGAGTCTGGTCAAGAAGAACTGGGGCACGGTGGGTAGTGGGGAAGACAGCTGAAAAAACATTGATGGAAAGTAAATACTGAAAATCTCTTTAGTTCACAGAAACATACCAGATCCCAGTGGGGAATTCAACAACAATTGAATAGCTATCCTAAGCATGCCCAGTTACGGCCAAGAGACGCCTGCCTGCCACACTTAGTCTCAGGACTAGTGGCAAGAGCCTCTGCTGGTAAGACTTCTGGAAGGGAGATTTTAAAAACATCCACCCTCTCCTGTTCTGACAGTAGGAGAAAGAGGCCACTTGCCTGAGTGACTAATGATAAAACCTACAACACTACGCTTGGATGCAGCTACTTCCTCTGAGCAACAGACAGAAAAAAGTGACAGAATCACCCCTTACTGAACAGTCATCAAGATAACAGCAACCATTTGTTGAATGTCTTATATTTGTCAGGTACTGTTTTAAATCTTTTTCAAACAAGTCATTTCCTGTCAATACTCAGCTTCGTGAGTACTGATCTGAACACGAAATACATTTCAGATTTTTCCAGGAGCAACAATGAGAACACCTCCTCTGCCGGGGGTTCTGGGCCAGGAGTTGGAGACCTAGGTTATCACCAGGGTTTTCCTTAACAAGCCATGTGAACGAGTACCCCACGCCTCATTTTCCTGGGCCTCGGGAATGAGAGCACCAGTTCCTGACTTTCTTGAGCACAAGTCTTCTACATAATATGCAACCATTTTATGACTTGTTTGTACCACATTTAACCTGATGTGAGTGAGAGTTGTATTTTTACAATGGCTGACAAAGAAGACACAATATAATGAAAAGCTCCTAAGGATTCAAAAATGTTTTGAAACTAATTTGTATTCCATTAATCACAACAGTAAAATAGTGCTGCATATGGACATATACAGATACATTGCTCTGTCTCAAATGAAGCTTGAGGCGCCCCTGGACACTTGCAGTGGCTTGGAGGAGCTGGTGGTCCACGGCCCAGCGCGCGGTAGCCAGCGTATGGCCCTTTCCACTCTAGCGCTCTGTAAGCTCTGGTTAAAGGCACTGTCCCCCGTAACTGGCTGGATGAACTCGCCACACAGGTATGCTTGACGGTCCTGGTGAAGGGTTTCCCACCTCTCCAACACAAGTGTGAACACCAATACTGATGAATGGAAGTAAAGCTGGGAGGGCTAGTTACAAGTTACAAGCTTGAATCAAGAAAACACTCTTCCTGACCTGGTAAGAATAAGAGTGACCACTTATTTAGCACCTAGTATGTGACAGGCATGATACAGGAGCTTAACCTGTTATCCCTAACTGCTATTTAAATGTAGGTAGTTCAGTTCAGTTGCTCAGTTGTGTCCGACTCTGCAATCCCATGAACCGCAGCACGCCAGGCCTCCCTGTCCATCACCAACTCTGAGAATCCACCCAAACCCATGTCCATCAAGTTGGTGATGCCATCCAACCATCTCATCCTCTGTCGTCCCTTTCTCTTCCTGCTTTCAATCTTTCCCGCATCAGGGTCTTTTCCAATGAGTCAGCTCTCCACATCAGACTTGGCCAAAGTGTTGGAGTTTCAGCTTCAGCATCAGTCCTTCCAATGAACACCCAGGACTGATCTCCTTTAGGATGGACTGGTAGGATCTCCTTGTAGGTATCTCTATCTTAAATGTAGGCATCACCTGGACTTCCTGGTGGCTCAGGTGGTAAACAATCCCCCTGTAATGTGGGAGACCTGGGTTCGATCCCCGAGTTGGGAAGATACTCTAGAGAAGGGCATGGCAACCCACTCCAGTATTCTTGTCTGGAGAAGCTCATGGACAGAGGAGCCTCGTGGGCTGCAGTCCACGGGATTGTACAGGGTCGGACATGACTGACACTACTGTACTGATAAAGAAACCGAGGCACAGAGATTAAATGACTTGCTCAAGGAGATACAGTGGACACGTAGCTGAGTGTGGGATCTGTCTTGTTCCAAAGCTTGTGTGCTTCCAGTATTCTACAATGCCGAGTATCCTTTTGGTTCCTTTGAATGACTCTTTTTATCTTGACAAAACTTAAACTCGGCAGCCCCTGAGTAGACAGACTTCTGCCATCTTGTCCCTGAGACTTGATGAAATAGAGCTCTGCTCAGTGCTTAAGCTCCAGAATACCGACTATGTCGAGGACTAAAATACGTGTTACCTTTGCTATTCTATTTTCCTTTCTTGTATAAAGGCACAGGACAATTATAAAGGCACAGAATGATTGCCCCCAAACCATTTGTTATTGTTTATGCTTTCACTGTGTGACACACGGACTCACACTGGCACCTAAATTCAGACACCAAACGCACGTAAAGAAGGAGAGCAACTGTGGATAATCTGTGACACACAATGTGCATCAAGGCCATTTGAATTTTTACGGTCTGCAAAACGTCCAGATACTAATGAACTCGCACACACCAATCACGAATGGAATCACAATCATGGAATATACCTCAATGCAGACAGCGAACCATCCGCGGGCAGTTAACGCTTTGCAGGACTATGTTCTCCGTGCAGGAAAGGCCACAGGCTTTGCACTTGGCCGAGACAGTCCATATGGACTGCGTCCCCCCAGCACCCTGTCCCCACTTCTTCCACCCAGGCACAGCTGTTGGTCAGACTGCACAGCTGCTGCGGTCTGGTGGTGTGTGGGAGGCTCTCAGGCCGCACTCTTAGTCGAGCAGGACGGCCGTACCTGGCCTAGCAACATGGAGTCCCCTAACCACAGCCCGAGCCCGTGTGCAGAGGGGAAAGATGCCATCCTATTCGCTGTGGCACCAGCCCCTTTAACGGAGAACACTTTTCAGTATTTATAGGAATTCAAGAGGAGTAATGACTGCCTTTCATGTGTTTCACCAATTCTTTCCTTGCCTCCCATTTACATTCCTATCAAATGCCATTTTCATTATCCCCATTTCAGTTTCTAATGTTGTTTTCTAGGTTTATGAAGTGATATCCCAGGTGACTTTTATTATAAACCTTCCTTCAGTCCTATGATTGCTTTCAGTGTATGAAATCCAAATAAGGAGAGCCAAACTTATGAATAAGATCTACTTTATAATAATTCATTTTTATCTTGAAACAAAGATCTGAAATTCAATTTCTTTTCTGTCTCTCTGTATTTTCTTTTCATAGTCAGGAGAGCTTGCTTTATCTTAGCGCATTTTAAATTCTGTATTATGTCTGATAAGACTTCATTGTTATTAAGACAAGTTTCATATATGTAACTATTTTTCTCATATACTTCTACAAGGTAAAAGGTTTTTAAAATATTCACCAAATGTCCTCCTATGATTAGTTATTATTCGTTCCATGATTCTTTGCAGTAATCCACACAAAATCTGCATTTTGCCATTCATGAAGGATTACTTGTCCAAGCAAGTATTAGCTTTGCATACACATGTATGCTTTAGGTCTCTTAATGAAATCTGCATTTACCAACTTGCACATCGCAGTTAAACAAAAGTGTCTGAAAGACTCAAAGTGGACAAAATAATAATTTATATACGTGTAAAGCCTATCATGCCTGAAGGAGTCCACATGTTTTTGCAAATCAGAGTCTTCTCCAGACTCTGAGAGGAACATGTGACGGCTGCTTTGACAACATTCAGGACAGTGCGCAGCCAGGGGGCAAGTCCGGGCACCTCTTGCTGAATCTTGGCGAGATTATGTTACAACAGTCACCTCTGAGGCAGCTTAACTGGGACACAGGACATTAAAGTTCCATGAGATACCAAATTGTTCTTTTAGTGCCATCAGGTGAATCTTAGCTGACATTGGGTAACAGTTGAGCCTTTTAGATTATTTAAAGTATTTCTAAACCAAAGGAATTAGAGGCTGCATTTGCAAACAGTCTGCCTTATTAAGATCTTGCTACTTTGGCACAAATGTTCACTAACCTGACACTAAATGCATGCCGCAAGACTAATATATATCTTAAGACTATGACGCCCAACCTTTGTGATAACAATGACAGTACAGAAAAGAGAAGAAAAAATTCCTGGTTATTTGGTCTGGGAACTGATTCAGGAAACTAGTACTTTGGCCACCTCATGTGAAGAGTTGACTCACTGGAAAAGTCTCTGATGCTGGGAGGGATTGGGGGCAGGAGGAGAAGGGGATGATAGAGGATGAGATGGCTGGATGACATTACTGACTCGATGAACGTGAGTTTGAGTGAACTCTAGGAGTTGGTGATGGACAGGGAGGCCTGGCGTGCTGCGATTCATGGTGTGCCACAAAGAGTTGGACATGACTGAGCGACTGAACTGAACTGAGTCTCTGTTACACAGATGAGTTTCTAGGTTCTAACAACTCAGCATTCTATAGTCACTGCTTGATACGTACAAAAACTTCCTGCTGCTAAGTCGCTTCAGTCGTGTTCGACTCTGTGTGACCCCATAGACGGCAACCAACCAGGCTCCCCCGTCCCAAGGGATTGTCCAGGCAAGAACACTGGAGTGGGCTGCCATTTCCTTCTCCAGTGCATGAAAGTGAAAAGAGAAAGTGAAGTCGCTCAGTCATGTCTGACTCTTAGCAATCCCATGGACTGCAGCTTACCAGGCTCCTCTGTCCATGGGATTTTCCAGGCAAGAGTACTGGAGTGGGTGCCATTGCCTTCTCCATACAAAAACTTCTTCTGCTCTATATCAAAAAGACATACTTCTACTTTACTTTGCACTTTTAAAATTACTATTCCATTAATCTTAGAATCTAGCTATAAAATGTACACATGAAAGTATCCATCCATGCACTGTATGTACCTATCAACCAGTGAGCTCACCAACGGTTCAACTTCTCTTTATTAAGGCATTAATAATTGCCAACACCCACTGGATCATCAAAAAAGCAAAAGAGTTCCAGAAAAACATCTATTTCTGTGTTATTAACTATGCCAAAGCCTTTGACTGTGTGGATCACAATAAACTGTGGAAAATTCTGAGAGAGATGGGAATATCAGGCCACCTGACCTGCCTCCTGAGAAATCTGTATGCAGGTCAGGAAGCAACAGTTAGAACTAGACATGGAACAACACTNTTTGGGTGAACTCCGGGAGTTGGTGATGGACAGGGAGGCCTGGCGTGCTGCGATTCATGGGATCACAAAAAGTCGGACATGACTGAGCAACTGAATTGAACTGAACTAAATAGGTACTGGGTCTTCTGCTGTGTGCTGCAGGTAAAGATAGCCCAATTCCTTCTCTCAGGAAACTCAATGTTATAAGAAATAGCTATGCAAGTACACACATTACAGTGTTGGAGGTGACAAGTCTGAAAATTAGGAGTGGGCTCTCAGATGTGGTATGAAATCCTGGCCATATTTTGTTCTTCTCCACCCCTTGTGTCTAGGCTAACTTGTGGCTGTGACGAGCAGAGTGTGCAGAAGTAGTGTATGAAGTTCTGGAGTGTAAGCCTTAAGAGGCCTTGAGCTTCCACTCTAGTTTTCCTGGAACACTCCAGACACTGCGGAAAAAAGCCTGTGCAAGAGGCCATCTAAAGAGAGAGGGGCACAGCCTCCAGTGGGCAGGGAGGCTCAGGCCGTGTGAGTGGGGCTGTGTTAACCCCCAAGTCCCAGCCAAAGGAGTGACCCCAGGGGAGAAATGCAGAAAACCATTCAGCTGAGCCAGCCCAGACTGCCAACCCGAACTGGTGAGACAAAAAGGTAAAAAATGCCGGTTTAAGGCACTCTGTTGGGGATGGAATTTGATGAAGCATTAGACAATGGGAACAGCAGATTTATTAAGCATTTATTGGCACTGAGAGTGAGGAGAGCTCAACAGCAAGGGAAGAGGGCGGGCAGGAGACCGGAGAGCAGCGCTCGCTGCTGAGGGAAGGCCCACGGCTGCTCCCTGCAGCTCCTCATCCACCTATCGGAGCACCGCAGGCATCTTCTTACCAGGGCAGCTCTTTCTCCGGGCTTGGCTCCTGGTCCTCTGCTTTGAACTTGTTTTCTCATCTAGCTTTTTATGGGCCACAAAGCTTTTATGGGCCACAGAGCTTTTATGGGCTGAATTTTTCCCTTTCAAGTTTTCTCTTTGCGCTTATGACCATCAGGCTCTTTGATGAGCATGTCTTCCAGACGCAGCTGCTCTGTGTCCAGAAAATGACACTGCCAGAGGGCTCCACCTGGTCCCATCTCTTTACAACCAGTCACTTCCAACCGGGTATAACAGGAAAAAAATAGAGCATCTGGCAGGTGGAAGCTAGTTCACTGAGAGACACACTTCCTTGAGACACTTTGAGGGAGTTCTGCTCTCAGAATAGAACAAATCACAATGAGGGATGTAGATAACGATGCCCCTGAATCATCAATGAAGGTGACAGCTATGGGGAAAACTTGGTACCAGAAAGCAAGAAAATGTGATTGGCACTTTCTAACGATTTCCATGAAAGATTTAAAATTGACAAGGAGAAGGCCAAAAGATTTGGCCTTCTTTTGAGATTTGCTTCTCTCAAAAAGTATGTAATTTGCACTTCCTATTTGTCAGGCACTCTTCTAGGCAAAACAGTGACAAGACACACAAATTTATGTTCTTATGAAACTTAGGTTCCTTTGGCACAAACTAGATAAATGATGCATTATCAAATAGGATACATCTAAAAGAATTCCTCAAGGACACATTTGACATAATGTAAAAACGGGTCCATAAAAGAGGAAGATGCAGTGTGCAAAAAAGAGCAGAAGCAGAGACATGAGTGACATGATCATGTCAGCATAACTGCTGATCCATACCTGTGGCGGATTCATGCTGACGTGTGGCGGAACCAATACAATATGGTAAAGTAATTAACCTCCAATTAAAATAAATAAATTTACTAAAAAAAAAAAGGTTCCTAGACCTCTTCAACATGCTAAGTGGCAGGAAGGGGGTGGGGGTGCTAGGATGATCGGTGCTCAAGGCACGGGCCTGCTCCCACGAGAGAAGTGGACTACGGTGTAAAATGCTCAGGGGTAAGAAGTGCACGTGAACGTGAACTGAAGCGATAGTCGCTCAGTCATGTCCGACTCTTTACGACCCCACAGAACATGCAGGCCACGGAATTCTCCAGGCCAGAATCCTGGAGGGGGTCACCTTTCCCCTCTCCAGGGGACCTTCCCAACCCAGGGATCGAACCGGGGTCTCCTGCATTGCAGGCGGATTCTTTACCAGCTGAGCCACAGGCAATTGTTGGCAATAGAGCCACCAGAAAGCAGAAAAAGAGCACCAATGAGAATAAAAAGAACTGCATTTCTAAAACAGGAGAATTCACCGGAATGACACATCACTGATCCTAAAGGGGAAATGCATCAAAGAGTGAAAACAACAGGAAACCCAGACACATTATGAGCGAAGGTGCAAACCAGAAGCAGCCCAATTCCACAGGAACACAGACCTGGCTTGGGGGGGGGGGCGGAGCAGTGTCTAAAGCCTGCCGCAGGCAGAACGCCAGCGGGGTCAGCAGGGAGGAAGGGAGACGGGACCAGAAGCAATCACCAGGCACCAGACCTGCTTTCCCAGCAAATAGCCGAGGAAACACGGGCAAAGGAGATGGAGGCCACCTCTGAGCACTTTAATAATTCTCTCACTAATGGGAGAGGGGGCATTCAGATTCAGTCCATGCGGAAACCATCAGAGTAATTACGGAATCCCACACTGTACCGGTGTGTGGTCTGACTATTAATCGGGAGTGATGTCATTCTGTGGAGAAGCTCTGTCTGTCTCACTCTCAGCTTACTGAAGCCGGCTGATCAGGGCCCCTGGGGGCACCTTATCGGGAACAAGTCTGTCTCTGAGAAAGAACCGGCAAACCTTCACGAGGCCTTTACAGCTGGTATCTCAGAACCAATTATCACGATTATTGTCAAAGCTATAATAAATAGCTTCGGTTTTCTGCACTTTAGTTCTTTTGGTGACTGATTCTATTAATATAATAACAGGCAAATCTCAACTATTAATTGTGCAGACGGTTTTATTTTCTTAATGTTTCTATAATCCACTACATTAGCTGTAAAATAGACATGTAAATTTCATTAAATTGCCATGTGCTAAACAATAAAATGATTATGTAAAATCATACCAGGCAACCAAACTATTCTATAAAGGTTTTATTATCCATATTCTTGATTATGTCAGATTATCAAAGAATATACTAAGTGGCAGCTATGTTTTCAAAAGAATATTTTCTTTAAAACTGAATTTTATATACTAAAAATAATTTTTTTTTTTCTGATGGTAGTGGAAGAGTAGATGTTTATTTTTACACCAATATCCTCAAATTTTTTTCTGCAAAATTTGTCATACCAAAGTTCTCTCCAGCAATAACAAAAAGAATTCCTCTCATGGTGAACTTGGAGAAGGCACTGGCAACCCACTCCAGTACTCTTGTCTGGAGAGTCCAATGGATGGAGGAGCCTGGTGGACTGCAGTCCATGGGGTTGCTAAGAGTCGGGCACGACTGAGTGACTTCACTTTCACTTTCATGCATTGAAGAAGGAAATGGCAACCCACTCCAGTGTTCTTGCCTGGAGAATCCCAGGGACGGGGGAGCCTGGTGGGCTGGCATCTATGGGGTCGCACAGAGTCGGACACGACTGAAGTGACTTAGCAGCAGCAGATAATTCAAAGATAAAGTCTTCCTGGTCCAAAGGATATGTGGCATAAAGATAAAGGCCACACTCAAAGAAAGGACGTTACTTACTAAAAACTCAGAAGTATCTATGTGGTTTAATAAAATGCCAATGGTGTACCAGAAAGTGCCAGTCAGTGGGTAAACATTTTAGTTGACTGTGTTATTAAGAAAAACAGGACCGGAGAAAGTGGGTCCAAATTATTTAACAGATGAAATAGCAGAATTTCTGTGCACAGGGATTTTTAGGATGTTAGCATAAAGGGAGATGATACGATTTGTTATCTAGGAATGTTAAAGGGGCAGATGACTGATGCAGCAAGCATTTCCTGGCACCAAATATGTGGCAAGTACTGTGCAGTGTTGGGAAAAAAAAGGTTCTGTCCTCAAGGAGCTTATCAGTAACAAGCCATGCTGTCGGAGAGATGGCAGAGGGCTAGAGGGCAGGGTGGGCGCAGACAAGAGGACGGGGCACCCTGAAACGCTGTAGCCTTGAAGAGAGCCTCGCTAAGGGACTGCAGACTTGCCAGGGCAGCTATCCAGACACAAAAACAATGTGTGACATAGCCGGGAAAGAACATTTCTCAATATTATCCTCACACACAGGGTCAAATGAATCAGTCTTTCAGGGCTATTAAATCAGCATAATGGGGTTTTCTGAACTTTGCACTGAGTTCTAGTCAAACTAAAATATTTGCTTGCTAAAAACTTTAAAGGGTTATTTCAAGCCCTATGTACATGTGAAGCTTTGCATCTCACCAGGCAAATAAAAATGTTTTGAGATTTTTTTCTAAAAGATGGCTTGAAAGAGCTATGCATAGGGCACCTAAGAAAATATTCTTGGTACTGAAAAGTCAGAGGAATGGGAAAAGGCAGACAAAAAGAGATTTCCATTGTATTTTGACCTCCAGGAAGGGATAGGACTGGAACTGGGAGTCCCCAGAAGATGGCAGGATATGTTCTGACCAGAGGGTGTGCAGAGCCAGAAACAGGCAGGTAACCAGGTAAAGAACCCAAGAAGAAGGGTGAGAAAGGGTGAGGAAACACGGACAAGAGGCAGGAGTCGGGCGGGTCTTAGGTCTGAAAACAAGAATTAAACTGCAAGATTTTTAAGAAGAAAAACATAGGAGAAAACCTTTGCAACTCTGGTTAAAAAGGAGTTCTTAGATATGCCACCATAAGTGTGATCCATAAAAGCAGAAATTGATGGACTAAATTTTATTAAAATTAGAAACATCTCTTGAAAAGAAGACCAAGGAAAGAGCAAGACACACACTGAGAGGAAAAAAAACTGTAAAATTTCTATCTGATAAAGGAATTTCTTTCCAAAAAATAACAAATGCTTATAACTCAAAGAAAAAAGCTTGATTAACAAAAAAATGGGCAAGAGATTTGAACAGCTGCCTCACAGAAGACATAAGAATGGCAAAGAAGCACAAGAAAAGAGACTCAGTATCATTAGTCCTTAGTTCAGTTCAGTTCAGTTCAGTTGCTCAGTTGTGTCCAACTCTTTGCAACCCCATGAATCACAGCACGCCAGGCCTCCCTGTCCATCACCATCTCTCGGAGTTCACTCAGACTCACGTCCATTGAGTCAGTGATGCCATCCAGCCATCTCATCCTCGGTCGACCCCTTCTCCTCCTGCCCCCAATCCCTCCCAGCATCAGAGTCTTTTCCAATGAGTCAACTCCTCGCATGAGGTGGCCAAAGTACTGGAGCTTCAGCTTTAGCATCATTAAATAGTCTCATTTACCTGAAGTTTTTTAGGAAAGTAAAATAAAAATTAAACTCATAATGAGATAGCACTGCGTTCCTACCAGGAAAACGGTAAAAAGCCTAATGGCAACAAGTGTTACCTACTGCAGGGGTGAAGTGCAGCTGCCCTGCATAGTCGGTGAGCATGCAAAAGTAGAAAACGACTTGGAACACAGTTTGACAGTTCCTCAGAACTTTTTCCACGCGACCCAGTCATTTAACTTCTACATATTTACCCAAGAAAAGCAAAAACATATTCACACAAAGACATATATGAATATGCATAGCACCTTTGTTTATAACAGCCCCCAAGTGGAAATAATCCGTATGTCATCAAACTGGCAACTGGAAAAACAAACTGTAACATAAAGTGGAATACTGCTGCTGCTGCTGCGTCTTCAGTCGTGTCCAACTCTGCGACCCCAGAGAGGCAGCCCACCAGGCTCCCCCGTCCCTGGGATTCTCCAGGCAAGAACACTGGAGTGGGTGGCCATTTCCTTCTCCACTGCTTGAAAGTGAAAAGTGAAAGTGACGTCACACAGTTGTGTCCGACTCTTAGCAACCCCATGGACTGCAGCCCACCAGGCTCCTCCATCCAAGGGATTTTCCAGGCAAGAGTACTGGAGTGGGGTGCCATTGCCTTCTCCGTCAACAGCGTTATGTTTTTAGTGAAAAAAGCTAGGACAAAAGACTAGTATATATTCAGTTCAGTTCAGTTCAGTTGCTCAGTCATGTCTGACTCTTTTTGACCCCATGGACCACAGCACGACAGGCCTCCCTGTCCATCACCAATTCCCGAAGTCCCCCCAAACCCATGTCCATTGAGTCGGTGATGCCATCCAACCGTCTCATCCTCTGTCATCCCCTTCTCCTCCTGCCCTCAGTCTTTCCCAGCATCAGGGTCTTTTCCAGTGAGTCAGCTCTTTGCATTAGGTGGCCAAAGTATGGATTAAATAGTCTCATTTACCTGAAGTTCTAGGAAAGGATGAGCTACAGGGAGAAACAGGACGAGCGGCTCTCAGGCTGGGGTGGGAGAGGGGGCTGAGCCCAAGGGCCACAGCAAGCCTCACGGTGCTGTACGTGCTCTGCTGGCAGCCGGTCTGCACACACTGGGGGAGACTCGCCAAAATGTACCCTCAAAACTGGTGCTTTTTCTTGTCTTTCTATCACCATAAAGATAATTAAAAATATGTAGGGCATCTTAAGATACTTACAGGTGTATTTCATCATTTTTAAGTTAATGGTGTTATTATTAATAAAGAACTTGGGACAGCATGTTACTTTGGGATGTCTTTATACGGGATTTCAAAAGAATTAAGGGACCATAAAAATAATTTATTTTTAAGTTAAACCAAACAAATAAATGTATTAAAACACTGTCTCCCCTTAATCTGTGAAAACGCTTCTGAGGGTAAGTGTTCTGCTTTCTTGACTACCTTGGTGAGATTTTTCTTCAGTCATTTTCATAACAGCATCAGTGTTTGCCCAGTATTTGTTAGTGAAGGAGTAAGGCTTGGAGGAGAATTTTGTGGCTCTTAAGTGACTTTTTCTCCTGCCGAGCAGCTAACTGGTCTTTATGGCACTTACAGTTTCTTTTGTAAGAAGGACTTTTCTGACAGGTCTTTTTTTTTTTATGAAATAGTCAAATGAAAAGTCAATAAACTCTCTGTGTATTACTTTAAGGATTGTTGTTTAGTCGCTAAGTCATGTCTGACTGTTTTGCAACCCAATGGACTGTAGCCTACCAGGCTCCTCTGTCCCTGGGATTTTCAGGCAAAATGCTGGAGTGGGCTGCCATTTCCTCTTCCAGGGGATCTTTCCAACCTGGGGACCGAACCTGCATCTCCTGTACTGCGTCTCCTTTACTGCTGAGCCACCAGGGCAGCCTATTTTAAGGATATTATCTCGTAAAAATGGCGTCTACATTAATACCCAAATGAAAGCCCTTTATTTTCCTTTAAGAGCTTAAAATGTCCAATTCTTACCAAAGAAGCTAAGAACTAGAACTTTCATAGCTTAGAGATGGCTACACTATTAGGTGTAACATAGCTCATCATTTACATATTTTTTATTACTTCATATTTTTCAAAAGATACTAACCGTACAAAAACAACTCGAGAGCAAAGCATTCCTGAAAAAGTACAGATTTTTTTTTTTAGACCACTGAAAACATTTAATAAATTTGTTTAATATTGTATAGTCTCAAAATTAAAAAGTTTTAAAAAAGCATCCTATTGAAAGTATTAGTAAATGATAATTAAACAAATAATGAACATTTTGCAAACAGTGAAGCTAAAAGAGGAATACATTCACCATATCAGTGTCATACTTTAAGCAATTAGTCCCATCTTTAGTCTTTTGCATTTACTTTGCTCCTGAGTTCTGCACTTGATGTTTATGGATGATAGTCCCCCCAAAGCCTTTAGTGTATGCTGAAGAGAAAGAATTTGAAAAAGGTAATCATACCAAGAGTGGGGGAAAAACAAAATAATGCATCAAGGTGTGGCTTCCCCCCAAATTCCCATATGCCACGTCCACTAGCCTGTGAGACGCCCCAGAGAGTTGAGGGGCTGAGGTCTACTTCCAGCTTAAATTCAGAATCTTGATAGAAAAACTCTCACAGTGTTTTTATCGAGTCACACAACTGGTCTGGTCCCAAAGGTTTGTCTGTCCCTTCATCTGTGACCCAAACAGTTGACATCCTGCTTCTGAAAGCAGACAGAGAAAAGTGTCTGGGATGCTGTCAAGGGCTGCCAAGCTGAGCCTGCTCTTCATTTTAAAATGAGACAAAATAAAGGCGACAGAGATGAAAACAAAATACCAAGACAGAGAGGAGGAGGCACTGTGAAATAGGATCCTGGTGAATTAGTTCACTCAGGACAGAGAATTGAAGGCTAACAGCTCTCGGTTATGAACAGCTGAAGCAAGATGTATGTGATGGACTAGTATCTTGCACAGCCAGTTATGACTGGAAGCTTCCGTAACAGGACTTTCTTTCTCATCACCATTTACAAAGACTCTTTGCAGGTATGTCTGTAACATTCCTTCTAGGGAAGTTATCAGGACACCAACGCGGAGAGGAGATGAGGGAAGACTGACTGAGCCAGCTCTTCGATCAGAAAGCAGCAGGGCTCCTGGGAGGCCAGGATTCTCAGCCCTGTCATCTGACTCCTCACCGCCTCCTCCCATGTGGTCTGAAGACAGTACCATCAGGATCTCTGAGTCTGGTTTCGACTGAATCCCTAAGAGACACCCGTGCAGCTCCACAGGCTAACTCTTAACTGTAGGGGGAGAAAGCGACATGAGATGCCTTATCTCTTACTGTATGGTACCTGAAAACAGTAAGCATGAATAGCATTCCAACGTACCACCAAATATCTGAGACAGAAAGATGCCTTGAGTTCATTTTCTTTCCTCTTCAGCAGATGCTCTTACAAGATTCAAGTTGGGACAAAGAAAAAAAAATAAGTTGCAGTCCTTTTCTTTGCCACTTTAATAACCACTGCTAGCAAAACAGAGTTTCAATAGGCAGGCAAATCAAAACTAGGCAATGGCCTGTTATCAGCACAGACAATCTGCTCTGGAGGTTACTGCAGTCACATTCTATTTTTGCTCAGAGCCAGCAGGACAGGCTTGGGGAGGGTGGGCTGGGGCTCTTCACAGACTCCAGTCCGTGACTCTGCATCCATATTTTGACCTTCGAAGGTCGCCGAAGCATGTTTCCAAATAAAGTCTTTCTTCTGGCACCTGTCTCAGCGATAATCCCTGAATCTCATTTTGACAAACAGGATTCTTTCGACACCTTATAAAAATCCCTCCATCACTGCCTCCACCCCACATTCCACACTACATGCTTCTTGACAATTATCGCCCTTGGTGTCTTATAAACTAACTTATATTTTTCTTGACTCTGTGTATCATCTCCCCAGTAAGATTTTATGTTCTGTATAGGAATTAATGGTCCTTTTTTGAATTCCCATAAGCATTCATTCATTCAGCAAGTAGTGATCTCTGCTCATAATGCCAGTTGGTTCCTATAGGCCCTGCAGCACGTAATTAAAACATAATATAGAATATGGTATGTTATTATGTAAGAAGGTCAAAATGGTAGTAGAGAGAAGGTAAATATTGTTTCTGATTGGTGGACCACAGGAGAATCTAAGATGGAAATAATGAGTTGAAACTCTTGAGCAAATAGAGTTTAAAAAACACTATTAAAAAAGCTGAAAATACCATCTGTCACTTTGTTCCCTATTGTAAAAGCACCACGTATACTTTTAGGAAAAGAATGGAAAACATAGACTGGACTGAAAAGGGGGAAAAAAGCAGCCATTCTCCAACAAGCCAGAGGCAGCAACTGTTCCCACCATGTTGATACACTGAGCTCCCCTGTTCCGCTTGTTCACTTCTTAAAACTGTGACTAAACACACTGCAGTGTGTCCTGTCTGTTTCATCCATTAATATATTAAATAACCTTTTCATACTATTCGTCCCACAGGAGTATTTTTAATGACTGCATGGATGTATCATGTTTTGAGATAGTTTAACTTTTTAGGATGAAAAGGCTTCTATAGGGAATGGACAGGGAAGGAAACGAAGATTATTCTAAGCAGAAGGAACCATCTCAACAAGGGTAGACGTGGAAGAGCGCAGGGGCCTCAGGGGACAGTGAGCACTGGGGTTTCTAAGGAGGATCCGGAGGCCCGAAGCCCATGAAGACTAGTTCTCAACTGTGAACGTTATTCAAAGGCAGTGTTGAGCCACTAGAGATTTCCTCGAGTGGTATCATGGGCAGAGCTGGATTTTATGAGAATATTGAAGCAAGACTAGATGGTGGACTGAAGGAGAGAAGGGAGGCCATACCTCTAGGAGGAGATTAATTCTAAAGTGAAGCCTTCTCCCTGCCGCCATTTTCCACTTCATTTATTTCACAGACTCTCAGATTCTTTCCAAAAAATAGAGCACTTTTTAAAACAAGATTTTTTTCTTCCCTACTTGCTTCATCTAGCTAAATCCTACTCATTCTTCAAAATGAAATCAAGGCGTCACCTTTGAAAAGTCTTTGCTGACGGTGCACCGCAGCCCAGTTCACTGCGTGTTTCACTGAACGCTAGCCACAGGCTGACTTGTCTGAGTCTGCTGTAACGGCAGCTCCGTGCAGAGCCTCTGACGAGACCCCGGGGCCTCAACACTCAGATACACACCACAGACTCATCCTCGATGCGCGTCTGCTGAACTAATGCATGAAGAGCCCCAAGTCCCCAGTATTCAGATGGTACTTAAATTCGGAAGCTGAATTTAAACTAGTGGTTCAGCTCAATTCAGTCGCTCAGTCGTGTCCAACTCTTTGCAACTCCATGAATCGCAGCATGCCAGGCCTCCCTGTCCATCACCAACTCCCGGGGTTCACTCAGACTCACACCCATCGAGTCAGTGATGCCATCCAGCCATCTCATCTTCTGTCGTCCCCTTCTCCTCCTGCCCCCAATCCCTCCCAGCATCAGAGTCTTTTCCAATGAGTCAGCTCTTCCCATGAGGTGGCTGAAGTACTGGAGTTTCAGCTTCAGCATCAGTCTTTCCAAAGTATATTCAGGACTGATCTCCTTTAGAATGGACTGGTTGGATCTCCTTGCAGTCCAAGGGGCTCTCAAGAGTCTTCTCCAACACCACAGTTCAAAAACATCAATTCTTCAGCACTCAGCCTTCTTCACAGTTCAACTCTCACATCTATGCATGATCACTGGAAAAATCATAGCCTTGACTAGACAGACCTTAGTCGGCAAAGTAATATCTCTGCTTTTGAATATGCTATCTAGGTTGGTCATAACTTTTCTTCCAAGGAGTAAGCATCTTTTAATTTCATGGCTGCAATCACCATCTGCAGTGATTTTGGAGCCCAAATAAATAAAGTCCAACACTTTCCACTGTTTCCCCATCCATTTCCCATGAAGTGACGGGACCAGATGCCATGATCTCCGTTTTCTGAATGGTGAGCTTTAAGCCAACTTTTTCACTCTCCTCTTTCACTTTCATCAAGAGGCTTTTTAGTCCCTCTTCACTTTCTGCCATAAGGGTGGTGTCATCTGCATATCTGAGGTTATTGATATTTCTCCTGGCAATCCTGATTCCAGCTTGTGCTTCCTCCAGCCCACCGTTTGTCATGATGTACTCTGCATAGAAGTTAAATAAGCAGGGTGACAATATACAGCCATGACGTACTCCTTTTCCTATTTGGAACCAGTCTGTTCTTCCATGTCCATTTCTAACTGTTGCTTCCTGACATGCATACAGGCTTCTCAAGAGGCAGGTCAGGTGGTCTGGTATTCCCATCTCTTTCAGAATTTCCCACAGTTTATTGTGATCCACTCCGTCAAAGGCTTTGGCATAGTTAATAAAGCAGAACTAGATGTTTTTCTGGAACTCTCTTGCTTTTTTGATGATCCAGCGGATGATGGCAATTTGATCTCTGGTTCCTTTGCCTTTTCTAAAACCAGCTTGAACAAAGTGGTAGGCAAACTAAAATCTATAACTTTACAAATAACAAAGTTTCACAAAAATGGAGAATCACTAAGGAAAGTAAGTCAATTATTTTTGGAGCTTATTCTCATAATAGGAAGTCTGTCAAAGACAACAGCAATGGAGTGCAGAGGCCGTCTCACTAGGGAACCGCTTTCAATGCTCAGTGTCAGAAAAAATGTCAGAACTCGTTGCCAATGATCAAATAAGACCACTAGCAGCGTATACTCCTGCAGAAAAGGCCAACAAGAAGATAAACGGTTTAAAAAATATATAGTCCAGGCTCAAGAGATGGAGGGGAACAGAATTTAGAAGAGTGGCGACGTCACAGCCCTCCCCTGTGGCTGGTGACAGCAGTAAGCTGCATTTTAAAGCGCTCTCACGGAGAGGTCCCTAAGAAAAGCGGTTAGAGCACTGAGCTGCCGGCAGATCGAAACACACCAGTGTCTCTCGGAAGACAACAGAGACTCGATTCTATCTAACTGTGTATATATTTCCAATTCCCTGGAAAATATCAAGTCCACAGGCTCCACTGGCTTGTGGAGGGAGTAAACAGCTACACCAGTAAACAATGTAACCAGCATGAAATCCAGGTTACTTAGTAGTTTTCAACAGACAACATGAAATTTGGGGTTAAATGGACTCTGAGAAATAAATGGCTGGGTCTGTTTAGTACACTGACGTATTACTAGTCTGCCCTGCCTCATCCTGTCTGATTCTTTCCATTAGCACCTGGAGGAGAGCCCCCAGCCCTCAGCCCGCTGCAGTCCCCCCCATCCCCCTGGCCCCATGACCTCACCCCTCCCTGGGCCCGCGGTGA
>SJYA01001023.1:241736-280284 GCA_006410615.1 Neotragus moschatus
CCGTCTCCATGACGTCACCCCTCTCTGGGCCCTCACACCCTTCCGCATCACTGTCCCCCAGGTGTGGTCCCAGGAGCTTACCTTCTAGTCCAGAAGCTCCCTCTGGACGGTCGCCATTGTTCCACCTCTGATCACCACCTCCAGACTCGTGACTCCTAAACCTGGGTCTCCACCCCGGAGCCTCCTCTGTTGCAGAGCTTCCCCACAGGCCTGCAGACATTGCCATTTTACTACCCTTCAGAAACCTAAGGTTCACCAGGACGCAAGTGCATCCCTCTTGTGTCCCTGACAAAGAATGGCACCCACATCCACGCCGCTGCAGTCACACTCGAGAGCTCCACGTTCGGGTTTCCCCGTGTTTCTGCCCTTACATCGTACTAACGGAAAACGCTGCCCGCCCTGCCAACTGAAGACCTTTCAACTCATCAGCTGCTCACTCTGTCATCCCTTAGGTCAGCCCACCCCTCCCGCCTTCTGGCTCCTCTCTAGCATTAGTTTCTTTCAGTCTCTTCTCTACACTGCAGACAGTGATATTTCCGCGAGGCAATCCTTACTTCATGAACCCAAACTGCCCTCAAGAAAGGGCCTGAATCCCTTAAAATAGCTTATAAGGATTTTCATGACTTAGCTCTAGTTTATCTCTTTGGATTATTATTTATTTATTTATTTTTACTTTCTCCTGTTACTCACTTGTTACAAATCTTAACTACACGATCAATGAGAACTCTTCCTTATCTGCTCCACAGGAATATCATGAGAAACTTTGTCTGACACCTTGATGAGATCCACTTACAATCATAGTGCCCTTAGTCTACTGGCATATGATGCTCTCAAAAAATGAACAAAAAGACACATTCTTGATGAGTTCAGGCTGTTCTTCTTACCATCACTCTCCCTTCTGTGGTCTCACAATCTATTTAAGGGTCCATTTGAAGATTTTCAAGAGGGCATCATCGGGCTTACTGGTACAAAATTCAATTTAAGTTTTCATTCATGTGAATAATCAAGACAGTCTTTGCAGACTGCATAGTGTTTCAGTTCATTATCTGTTCTCCGTGAATTTTTATATCACCACCAACAGTTTCAGTTCGGTTCAGTCGCTCAGCCATGTCCGATTCTTTGTGACCCCATGAACCACAGCACTCCAGGCCTCCCTGTCCATCACCATCTCCCAGAGTTTACTTATAAACTCATGTCCATTGAGTCGGTGATGCCATCCAACCATCTCATCCTCTGTCGTCCCCTTCTCCTCCCGCCTTTCTCAGCATTAGGGTCTTTTCAAATGAGTCAGTTCTTCGCATCAGGTGGCCAAAGTATTGGAGCTTCAGCTTCAGCATCAGTCCTTCCAATTTAGTTATCTCATTGTTGGGTTTTCTTTGTACCCTGGGCTGCAATTCGCCTCAGCCAGAAAACTCATCCTAAGCAGCTGTGTTGGTACTTTCTTATCACTGCTGAGCTGGGAGGGCCTCTCAGCAATGCTGGTCCTTTACTGTTCTCTCCTAACGCCCTGTCACTTGTAAAACGATCCCATCTTACCCATGAAGAACTGGCTCTGTTCTCCCTAGTCTGAGCATTACTCTCTACCAAAAACCAGGGTTTTATTTTGATTATGTTTCATATTTTCAATAGTTTCAGCTCATTTTAATTTTTAACCTCCTGATGCTGTTTTTACAGGGTTTCTCACTAGAAAGTATCTTACGCAGTAACATATCAGTTACTTAAGATATTAACACATCAGTGTCCGGTCCTTTCATTCCTGAACATGTGGAAGACTGTCTTCTTCGCCTCCTTACAGCTAGGTGGGCCACATGACAAAGGAAAGTGTGGCACGCGTCACGCTTGGGCTCAGGGGGTGAAAAGCTCCCCTGCAGCCACCCAGCTCTCCTCTCACCCTGGTGGCCACGGCACACCCTGCAGTAGTGGAGGCAAAAGCTGAAGCCATCCTGATCTCCAGGTCACTGCTGGGAAGGGAGCTGCTCGACAGGTTCAGGACGTGCGACAGATGTCCCATTAGCAAGAAATGCTCTTTTAGGCAGTAAGCCCTTGAGTTGCAGTATTTCTGTATTACTGCAGCATAGTTTAACTTTTCCTAGCTAATACGGCATTTTTCACTATTATTTTCAAATTTTAGTTTTGAAGGGCTCCTGATCCAATTGAGTCATTTTTTTTTCCCTTTTAGGATTTTTAAGATGCTAAATAGGTTGAATAATTTACTCATCTCTTATTCCCAAAGATATCTTTGTCCTAAACCCTGAAACATGTGAATATGTTGCCTTTCATGGCAAAGGGATTTGAGATTTTGAGCTGGGGATGTTATCCCAGATTACCTGGTCAGGCCCAGTGTAACTGCAGCCTTATGAGAAGGAGGCAGTAGGCCATTCAGAAAAAGGGAATGTGATAGAATACGAAAAGCAGGGTTGGAGCGAGACACTTTGAAGACTGAGAGAGGGGTCATGAACTATTCATGCAGGAGGCCTCAGGAATCTGGCAGAGGCAGGGAAACAGACTCTCCCCTGGAATACCCAGGAGGAGTGCAGCCCCGCTAACACCTTGCCTGCATCCCCACGGAAACAGACTCTCCCCCGGAATACCCAGGTGGAGTGCAGTTGCGCTAACACCTTGCCTGCATCCCCACGAGACACACTTTGAGCTTCTAACCTTCAGAACTCTAAGAGAATACATTTGCGTTGCATTACATCAATAAGTTTGTGGTGACGTTATAACAGCAACCGGAAAGTAATACGGAAGTTGAATAGTACTTTTCCTTTCTCTGAAAACTGTGAAAACGACTCTCTAAAGTCTGGTGTAACCACGTCTAAGTAGGAATGACATCTGAAACCACTCTTCTTCCCTTTCTTTTCTACATATGACTAGTGTGTGTCTCAGTCGCTCAGTCGTGTCCGACTCTTTTGACCCCATGGACTGTAGCCCACCAGGTTCCTCTGTCTGTGGGGATTCTCCAGGCAAGAATACTGGAGTGGGTTGCCATTTCCTCCTCCAGGGGATCTCCCTGACCCAGGGATCGAACCTGGATCTCCTGCATTGCAGGCAGATTCTTTACTGTCTGAGCAATCAGGGAACCCCTAAGTACGAATAGTAGGTGTTACCGGATACAAGTTTCTACTTCCTGTATTCTTAAACCTACCCATTTTACCATTTTCGTCTTATAGACATGGGTTTTGCTTATTTTTTATTTACTTTTATAAAAAGATTTCTGCCTCCTTTCATTTTTAAATTATTTATTCTATCTTCCCCAGTCATATGGAACACAGAAACCGATTCAGAAGCCCTCACCTTATACACTGTAAAGATCACCCTGCCTGTAACAGTTCCCTCCAGCACGCAAGCGTGATGATGCCCTCCAGCAGCAAAACAAATATGGTACAATCTTTGGAGGCTTTTCCCTATTCCTTCAGTCTTCATACCTCTGGTAAATATTCAGAAGTGTTATATAGACATCCCTGACACCTGATGAGAAGAAGTATGATGACCAAACATCTGTTACACCTGTTTTCTGAAGTGGGAGACTTCTAAGAACCAAACTCTTAAGCAGGCTGGACCTACCTAACTTTCCAAGAGTCTGTGATTTTGCCACTTTCCGCAAATGTAAGTGTCAGTACCCTTGCTAGTTTCTATAAACCTAGAGACACTTAAATATAAGATAGTGATTAGAGGAAACATCTGTTGACGTCAGGAAGGAAGATCACTGAGAAGAGACTCATTCACTGCTCCTCTGCTAGCTGATGCTTTCTGCTGCTTCCAGTCAAACTCAACACAATATTTTGGGGGCTGGGACCTTAATTTTTGAGGCTCTGATAGCTGAAGAGACTTTTCTAAGGTGAAAGATACCACACTGGAACTAAACTCATGTCTTTAGCTCCTAGGATAAATGATCTCGACCATCTTCAACTATGGTTACCCCAAAACTTCAGAAAAGCTGTACAAACTGACAATTCTTATATTGATTTTCCCTCAAAACAGGAGGCATCACAGTAAACCGTAAATCGGAAGATACTTTACAAGGAGCTAAAACAATGCAATCATTTGCTTTCTGATTTTAGAAGTCAAGTTGGGCTGAGGCCTGGAGAATATTTCTGAGTGTCTGTAAGCATGCCCATTGGCCTGTCTCTGAAACGTCAGAAATTTGAACCCTGTTTTGAGCTGATGTGAGATTATGCACTGACCACAGTTATTGTAACTTTTCTGACAGAAGATTACAGCTGTTCAATTAATGACAACAGGAATTTAAAAAGGTTTCTTTGCTGGAGAAATTTCTTCTGGGGTCAAGTTCACTATTTTTTGCTACTGAAATGCCTTAATCCATCAATGAAGGAATTACAAACCCCTGACATGTTTTATAACTCTGCATATTTTCTCATCTTTTACCCTGGGTAAATGTGTGTCTATAGCTTCGGCATTCTTGCCTTGAGAACCCCATGAACAGTACGAAAGGCAAACCAACATGACAATAGAAGACAAAGCCCCCAGGTCAGCAGGTGTCCAACATGCTACTGTGGAAGAGTGGAGAAATGGCTCTAGAAAGAATGAAGAGGCTGGGACACAGTGGAAACCATGCCCAGCTGTGGATGTGGCTGGTGGTGAAAGCAAAGCCCGATGCTGTAAGGAACAGGACTGCATAGGAACCTGGAAGGTTAGGTCCATAATTCAAGGTAAACTGGATGTGGTTAAGCAGGAGATGGCAAGACTGGACATCAACACTTTAGGAATCAGTGAACTAAAATGAACATGAATGGGTAAGTTTAACTCAGATGACCATCACACCTACTACTGTGGGCAAGAAGAATTCCTTAGAAGAAATGGAGTAGCCCTCATAGTCGACAAGAGAGCCTGAAATTCAGTACTTGGGTGCAATCTCAAAAATGATAGAAAGATCTTGGTTTGTTTCCAAGGCAAACCATTCAACATCACAGTAATCCAAGTCTACACCCCTCACCACTAATGCTGAAAAAGCTGAAACTGACTGGTTCTGTGAACACTTACAAGACCTTCTAGAACTAAAACCAAAAAGAGATGTCCTTTTCACCATAGGGAATTGGAATACAATACACAAGGGACATCCGGAGTAAAAGTAAAGTTTGGCCTTGAAGTACAAAATGAAGCAGGGCAAAGGCTAACAGAGTTTTGCAAAGAGAAGGCACTGGTCATAGCAAACACCCTCTTCCAACAACACAAGAGATGACTCTACACATGGACATCACCTGATGGTCAGTACTGAAATCAGATCGATCATATTCTTTGCAGCCAAAGATGGAGAAGCTCTATATAGTCAGCAAAAACAGGACTGGGAGCCGACTGTGGCTCAGATCGTGAGCTCCTTATGGCAAAATCCAGGCTTAAACTGAAGAAAGTAGGGAAGAGCACTACACCATTCAGGTGCAACCTCAATGAAACCCCTCACGATTAAGCAGTGCAGTCGGCAGACCCGGGAGACACAGTGCCTGAAGAGCTGTGGATGGAGGTTCGTAACACTGTACAGCTGACCAAAACCATCCCAAAGGAAAAAAACAAAAGAAGGCAAGGTGGTTGTCTGAGGAGGCCTTACACACAGCTGAGAAAGGAAGAGAGGTCAAAGGCAACGGAGAAAGGGAAAAATACCCAACTGAATGCAGAGTTCCAGAGAACAGCAAGGAGAGATTAGAAAGCCTTCCTCAGTGATCAGTGCAGAGAAACAGAGGAAAACAACAGAATGAGAACGACTAGAGATCTCTCCAAGAAAACTGGAGATAACAAGGGAACATTTCACACAGTGATGGGCACAGTAAAGGACAGAAACAGCAAGGATCTAACAGAAGCAGAACAGATAAAAAGAGGTGGCAAGAATACACAGAAGAACTATACAAAAAAGATCTTCATGACCCAGAGAACCATGATGTTGTGATCGCTCACCTAGAGCCAGACATCCTGGAGTGGGAAGTCAAGTGGGCCTTAGGAAGCATTACTGTGAACAAAGCTAGTGGAGGTGATGGAATTCCAGCTGAGCTATTTCAAATCCTCAAAGATGATGCAGTGAAAGTGGTGGCTGGCTGGTAGTGGTAGTGATTGCTGGCTCAATATGCCAGCAAATTTGGAAAATTCAGCAATGGCCACAGGACTGGAAAAGGTCATTTTTTTCTCCAATCTCAAAGAAAGGCAGTGTCAGATAATGTTCAAACTACCATGCAATTGCACTTATTTCACATGCTAGCAAGGTAGTGCTCAAAATCCTTCAACCTAAGCCTCAACAATACATGGACCAAGAATTTACAGATGTACAAGCTGGATTTAGAAAAGGCAGGGAAACCAGAGATCAAATTGCAAACATTCAATGGATCTAGAGAATGCAAGGGGACTCCAGAAAAACATCTACTTTTGCTTCATTCACTACAAGAAAGCCTTTGACCGTATGGATCACAACAAACTGCGGAAAATTCTTAAAGAGATGGGAATACCAGACCACCTCCTGAGAAACCTGTATGCAGGTCAAGAAGCAACAGTTAGAACTGGACATGGAACAATGGACTGGTTCAAAATTGAGAAAGGAGTATATCAAAGCTGTACACTGTCACCCTGCTTATTTAACTTATATGCAGAGTATATCATATAACATGCCAGGGTGGATGAATCACGAGCTGGAATCAAGGTTACAGAAGTATCAACAATCTCAGTCATGCAGATGATACTTCTCTAATGGCAGAAAACAAAGAGGATCTAAAGAGCCTCTTGATGAAGGTGAAAGAGGAGAGTGTAAAAACTGGCTTAAAACGGAACATTCAAAAGACTAAGATCATGGCATCCAGTCCCATCACTTCATGGCAAATAGATGGGGAAAAGTGAAAACCGTGACAGATTTTACCTTCTTGGACTCCAAAATCACTGTGGATTTGACTACAACCATGAAATTAAAAGATGCTTTCGTTAGAAGAAAAGCTATGAGGAACCTAGATAGTGTATTGAAAAGCAGAGACATCTCTTTGCCAAAAAAAGGTCCATATAGTCAAAGCTATGGTTTTTCCAGTAGTCATGTATGGATGTGAGAGTTGGACCATAAAGAAGGTTGAGTGCCAAAGAATTGATGCTTTCGAACTGTGGTGTTGGAGAAGACTCGAGAGTCCACTGGACTGCAAGGAGATCAAATAAATTAATTCTAAAGGAAATCAATCCTGAATATTCATTGGAAGGACTGATGCTGAAGCTCCAACACTTTGACCACCTGATGTGGAGAGCCAACTCATTGGAAAAGACCCTGATGATGGGAAAGGCTGAAGGTAGGAGGAGAAGGGGACGACAGAGGATGAGATGGTTATATAGTATCACTGGCTCAATGTACATGAGTTTGACTCCAGGAAATAGTGGAGGACAGAGGAGCCTGGCGTGCTGCTGTCCATGGGGTTGCAGAGTCGGACACGACTTGGTGACTGAAAACAGCAAATAGCTTTTGTACCAGTTTGTAAATTTACCAATCCGCATTTTTTTCTTCTGTTAAGCAAGAATCCTTATTATGGTCTTTGAAGTGATAATTCAGTATATTCTATGTAAAACAGACAACCTAACTTTAAAGTTGAACTTATCAGTCTCACCATATATTCAGTTTGATTGAATTGAAACTTAACGACTCTAGTTCTTATGTCTCAACGTGGTCTGTGAAAAAAATATGACCACTAACGCTGAGACACTCAGTCGTGTCCAACTCTTCGTGACCCTATGGACTGCAGCCCACCAGGGTCCTCTGTCCATGGATCTACTAACACGCAAAAATAGAAAAAACAAATATAGACAATATTCTTTAAAAATTTTTTGAAACCTCCATCAAAAATGTATAGCATAGCAGGAAAGTATCATTCAATGAATTATAACAATTTTCTGTCCAGCAGGGACATTTTAGATTACTTTTCCATTTTCAAAGGGAAAAAAAACAAATAGTTGAAGATATAAGCTTTTCCAAACACTTGTCTATAATTCTTTATTTTATAGACTACATCACTTATTTCCAGTATAATAGCCATTTTGTAAAATGTCATTTTGATTATCTTGAACAGTTTTAAACACTGCTAGATGATTCAGAGATAAGTCTGGGAAATTTGCAGTGGGCTCTACTTCAAGGTGTAATGATTAAGATGTCACAAATATATTACAGATTGTTCTAGTAATAACAAAAGAGCAAAGACACCTGAAACATCATTTTTACTAGCTTCTAGGTAAATTTATATGCATGGAGAGTACTAATGATAGTGATTAAAACAAGTATCACTTTAAAGATATATTGAATTCTAGGGCCTGAAAAAGGACTTTATTGCTCTGTTTTTTCTCTGAGGAACCAGCGAGCTAACTGGGAATTCCCTGGGGTCCAGTGGTTAGGATTCCCTGCTTCCACTACAGGGCACGTGGGTTCCATCCCTGGTAGGGGAACTAAGACCTTGTAAGCCACCTGGTGTGGCCAGAAATGGAACAAAGCAAAGAGAATCAGCCAGCTGATGTCCATGGCATTCTGTGGACTCGTTTGCTGTTTTCTGCCTCCTAAACAACTGCAGGTAGTACCTTGCATTCTAGAGTGCTGTCCTTAAAGCTTATCGGGGAGAAAGATAACAATTAAATAAACGATCAGAACTTAGTGTAGTGAGTACTGTGATAGGGTAAAAACAAAGTTAAGTAACCAAGATTTGGTAGAGAAATAGTCCTTGCTAAGCGACGCGAGGTCTAACTGCAGTCTGAAAGAAGTAACAAGGTGGGGTGGGTAAAGGACACTCCACGGCAAGTGAAAGTGTATCTGAAGCTAATGGGATGCAAGAGAAGCTTACCGGAAACGGTGGGCTCCGAGGAAGGTGCCGTGACAGGACCTGGCGCACCAGCTCATCAGGTCCCTCTGCTCTCAGATGCTCGGGCTCAGGGATGAGACTGTGGACTCAGATTTGGGGGCCTCAAGCCCAGGCCTTCCCTCCATCCCTTCTTCCTCCTCACCCCCGTCACACAGTGATCTCTGTCACGTCTTAGGACTTCCCAGGTGGCTCAGGCTTAAAGAGTCCTCTCGCCAATGCGGGGGCTGCTGGAGGCGTGGATTCGAGCCCTGGTTCGGGAAGATCCCGTGGAGCAGAAAATGACAGCCCACTCCAGTATTCTTGCCTGGAAACCCCAGGGACAGAGGAGCCTGCAGTCCATGGGGTTGCAAAGAGTTGGACATGCCTGAGCACGCTGTGCACGCGTGTGCGCGCGTGCACACACACACACACATCTTATTTGTGCTTTGGGCTGGCGCTCAGTGTGAGGAGCAGGAGAGCTCTCAGTGAAACCTCTACATTTAGGAGGCCTCAAATTTGACTTTTTCATTATATAAACAAGGTTACATATAAGATCACAGAGACAGTCTGGATACTAAAATGATGTCACTTATTTTTACAACCTGATTTTGGATTTCTGTATTTTTTAATATAACAGAAAAAAGGAAGGTGATCTGAGTAACCATTTTGACCTGAGATTCTGACTGAACTTGGTTAGATGGTACTTTATCACAAGGGGTAAAGTAGATACAATTTGGCAATATTTTATTCTCCAAGATAAGCAAGTCTCTATAAAAATCTTATTTTTATAATATTTCTAATTCTCAGCATCCTCAAGACTCTTTTGCACACTCATTGCCACTCTGGTATATATGATCGCAACCATCAAATCATGTTGCAAGTGGTCTCCTGCTTTGTGACAATATACTCACAGCAAAGCCTCATTTTGAGTGGCCTGGCCAAGGAAATAAGTATTTAACATTAGGAAAATACCCAGATAACTAAGGGTTAATAATCCTTTGAGAAAACTCTTTAAACAGTTTTAACCACTTTTAATGAAGAATCTTCTAAAATGAGGTGCACACTCTTACATTCCTTTGCAGACTAAAATGAACCTCTCCCTGGCATCCATGACTTACTGGTAATCTCTATTAATAACAATGACTAAACTTGGGTAAAAGAGTGATGCTTGAGTGAGACTTGAAAAGTAAGTAGTTTTTCAAATCACATTGCTGAAAGTAACCCATGTATACTGCAACATAAAATATATATATATTTAAAACTGTTAAAAAGTAAGAAGGCTTCTTCTCACTCGCTATCTGCTGCTTTGAGAATATCGATCCCTTCTTGTTCTGTCTTGTCTGTTTTCTTACAGCACCTGTTTCTTCTCTCCCTGGTCTACACTCTTGCCACGGTCTTTTCTAATTTGCTAATTCAATTCTGTGAGAACTTGAAAAACAAACTTAAGAGGCTTATGTTTAAAGTTAAAAATAAAGATGCTCCAAAGGAAAACTCCCATTTCAAAAGTGTGGGAGTTCCTATGCTGGAGATTTTATGGAATTTATTTAGACTTCAGAGTTCTTTCATGGATTATTTCCCATTCTTAACTGTGCTCTGGATTGCCAGGAGCCAGCGTGGAGAATCCCGCCCATGGCAAAGGTCATGAGGAAGAGGCCTGACGGGCAAAGGCGAGTTCAGGACTCGAGGGACCCCCTGGATCTGCTCGAGCATCTACCCCCAAGCCAGAATCTGTTTGTCTTACTATTTTATGTCTTTCACTAACTCTTCTGATGTTAACAGGGGGCTGTCCCCAACCACCTTTCTCTGCAAAGAGTTAACTTAGGGCTTCAGTTTATAAATCTCCTGGCCATGAAAGGAGTGTTTCAAACTCCCAGTTAGCATTCTAGCTTACTTGGCAGGTTTATCCAGACTCTTGCAACGTTGTTGAGCCAGTGCTTGCTGCCAAGTTCTCACATCCCTTATCCACTGTGTTTCTGGGAGTGCATATAGTCAGGATGTAGAAATAACAAGCAGCAGCTTTAGCATTAGCAGCATTAGACTTTGAGTTAATAAGTTCTTTCTTTGCTGTAACCCGCTGAATCTTTGCTCCATAAAAATGTAACTCTGTACTTTAAGGGTGATGCAGGCTAGGAATTTAAGAAGAAACACTTTAAGGGAAAATTATTGTTCTGGCTGACCAACCTTTATCAAAAAAGGGTCATAAAGTATCAACAGGCCTCTGGGCCAGAAGATAATGTACAAAAAATAAGACTCTTGCAGGAAGGAACCTGATATTGATAAAAGTTAGTACTGATGGAATGTTGAGTTGACTCTGCATTTTTCCTTGCTGTAGGTACAACTCAGGGTATAAAAGCCCTCTCTGAAAATAAAATTAACGGGCCTCGCTCACCAAAGAAGCTTGGTCTCCCATGTCTTTCTTTTTTCTTTTCTTCTCTCTCTTACTCTTTTCCATGCTGATCCTCAGCCTCTTTCTCTCCTCTATTTTCTTATCTACAACATTCTTTCCTTATATCTTTCTCAGTCTTTCTTCATTCACCGACGTCGTCCATCCTGAGGATATCCCTGGACTCTGCTGAGGCTGGACTTCGACACTGGATAGTTGGAATTGCTGATTAATCGCATGTTAGGTAAATGAGCTATTACACATTCTGGTGCTTAAGTGTACGTAAGAGGTGCCTCTACTATGCTTAACCATATAAATGTGTACGACATCAAAAAAATCTAATGTCAGCATTTGTGTTCCATTAATGGGCATAATTTGTATAACTAACACTAGATCATTGGGCATTTTACTTTATTTTTCCAGATCTTTCCATTCCTTTTTGGGCTATCATGAGTAAGGTAGCAAGAAACTTGTGGCCACACACATCCTCTTGCTCTTCTGTAGTTGGTTTCACAGAATATATTCTTGGAAGTGAAATATCTGGGATGAAGCAAACAAACCTTCATGACTTCAGGGGCATATTCCAAAGTTATGGCCCAAAGCGGCTGTGCAACTGCACTCCCACCAGGGCTATATGCATGCCTGCTTTTCCATACCCTTATTCACACGGATTCACAGCATTCTTTTCAATTCTTTCCAATGTACAAGAGAAAATGATATTCATTTTTAACTTGTATTTTTTATGACTATGGGACTTTAACATTTTTTCAAATATGTTACAATTTTAAATATATACATGTGTTAAATTTTATTTTGGAGGGGCATTTGTATCATCATTTTTCTGTGAATAACCTTTTCGTCATTTTTCAATTGCCTTTCATTGCTTTACCAATGTTTCCATTGAGTTCAGTTCAGTTGCTCAGTCATGTCCAACTCTTTGTGACCCCATGAATCACAGCACGCCAGGCCTCCCTGTCCATCACCAGATCCTGGAGTTCACTCAGACTCACGCCCATCGAGTCAGTGATGCCATCCAGCCATCTCATCCTCTGTCGTCCCCTTCTCCTCCTGCCCCCAATCCCTCCCAGCATCAAAGTCTTTTCCAATCAGTCAACTCTTCACATGAGGTGGCCAAAGTACTGGAGTTTCAGCTTTAGCATCATTCCCTCTAAAGAAATTCCAAGTCTAATCTCCTTCAGAATGGACTGGTTGGATCTCCTTGCAGTCCAAGGGACTCTCAAGAGTCTTCTCCAACACCACAGTTCAAAAGCATCAGTTCTTCGGCACTCTGCCTTCTGTTGTTTACTTTTTATTCATTTATAAATAGTCTTTATGAGTAAAAGATGTCATCTGTCTCATATGTATTTTCCCAACATTTTGGTCTCAATTATATTCTCAGTGTTTAAAACAAAACATCGATTGTCTCTTAATTGCTCCTTTATCACATGCCTGAATCCTTTGATACATTTTCTAAGACTTCGCTCTGCTTTGTAAAGCAGTCTCCTTTGCACTTCTTCCCAGCCCATCAGTTCCGAGACAACGAGGCATGCAACCCGGTGAGCAGAGCGGTGCTGATGCCGCACTCGCCACGCGCAGCATGCTTTACACGCTGCCGTCCCCCGTCACTGCCTCATGTGTGACTTGTGGGCTGGGAAGGACGCTCGGTCTTTTCGAAGCACACATAATTATACACGATGTCTTACGAACCATAGGTACTCTGTACAGCTTGAATACATGGATAAATGTCACAAAAGCATAGTTTAGAAATTCTGACATATAAGTAAATCTTAGTGCGTGTAGAAAGGTAAAAAAACAAACAAGCCAGGTAGAACAATTATGAAAATGGAAGAGGAGCTGACATAGACAGACGTGCTGTAAGCGTGAAAAGATTGGCAGTCAGTGATACCGCTCATTCCAGCAGCCTCGGAACACAGACACTTAATCTCTCTGCTGCCAGCCGGACTATATCAGGGGTTTTCTACTTTTGTTTCTGAGATGGGAAGGGGGTGGACCTAAGTCTCTACTTTATGGCTAAAAAATATTTTAAAACTCCTAGAAAAGTGCTGAAAACTAAAGATGTTTTTGCTGCAAATATATACCAGACTCCCTCTTTTGTTGTTTATTATCATATAATTATGATGAAAAAGTGTTCTTAACTTTCCTGAGGAACATATCATATAGTTCGTCACTGCTTTCCTGGTATGTGCCCTGTACATATATTAAAAAGTAACTACTGAGATGTAAATCACCTAAGTTTCTCTATCTGTTTTTTATACAAAGTTCTGAGAGATTATTATTGTTATTTTAAACATAATAATATACAGTTTATAAACTGTAAGGTCTGTTTTGGAGGCAGCCAAATAACTTCAGCCCATTTACTCAAGCCCTTAAAAAAAAAAGCAGGCAGAAACATATTAACATACATTTCCTGAGAAATGCAGTACCAATGTGACAATAATATAGCTCCAGCAACAACGTTCTCTATGCATACAGCCTCTCTCATCCACAAATCTTAAAAAAAAAAAAACCCAATAATCCTCAGAATACTCTCAGAAAATGTTCCACCTCACTTGAATAAAGGTCCCCTGGAAAACACTATTTTGCTTCTGAATGTTAGATGCTGCCAGCCCTCAGGATGGCCCCTGGGTCTGCCTCCATGGAAAGATATCAAGCACTGGCTGATGCCAGGTATTGCAAAGCATAAATGAGTGATTTAAGGAGGGGTGAGGAGAATGCTTTACAACTCAGGCAAGAACGTGTTTGTAAAGCAAACATAAAGCACTGAAGCACATTATTCGAGGGTAAATTAGCTCCATAAAATCATATGAAAAATAATGTTACACATTTTGTTTCCTTATCAGGATGTTAAAAAAAATTTTTTTTCATATAGTGACTCAGATGGTAAAAAAATCTTCCTGCAGTGTGGGAGACCTGGCTTTGATACCTGGGTCGGGAAGATCCCTTGGAGAAGGGAATGGCAACCTACTCCAGTATTCCTGCCTGAAAAATTCCACGGACAGAGGAGTCTGGCGAGCTAAGGTCCATGGGAATGCAGAGCTGGACACGACTGAGCTCCTAACACTTTCACTTTTCCTTCTCTACGTCACTGCAGTAAAGCTCGAGATTCAAAGAGAACAATTCCTTTGGGGAGAGAGTCAAGTTCCTGTTTTGACTGTGCAAGCTCATGTGAGGGTCGCCTTGCTCTCCAGGACACGCTGGGTAGTTAGCGATACTATGTGCACGGGCAACCCTGGAGCTGTTAGAACCTTTATAGTGAAGGGAAAAACCGACTTTTGCCTGGCAGAGCTTTCTGTAGCTGTCTGCTGCACATTAGCAACACAAATGTGTGCTCCTGACTATAAGGAACGTAACAATAAAAGTTCAGTTAGCTTTTCAATCAATAAACAGTCCTACTCAGGTTATTTGAGCTTCCTGAAAAAATAAACCAGGAAAAGGAGACTTGATGAATAAAAACAATAGACTTGTCTCTTCACAACTTGAAGGTTACTCATCGAAGAATTAAAGAGACACTGTTACAAATTCAATACATTTATTCTCCTAGTCTCCAGTTTTCTTAACGTGGAATTAGAATGAATAGGAAAGGTATTCACACTTGTTTCGGTATTCGTTAAACTTCCTCTGTTGCTCTCAGCATGCAGTAAGCTCCTGAACCACTGCGTCCTTGTCAGGCTCGAGCTACATTTAGCGTGGCTCTCTGGCCTGTGTGATTCCAGGACTGAGGGGAATGGGCCAGGTCCTTAAAAGGCTTTCCTGGGAAATTCCCTGGCGGCCCAGCAGTTAGGAATCGGCACCTGCAGTGCTGGGGCCTGGGTTGATCCCCGGAAACCAAGACCTTTCAAGCCATGCAGTACCGCTCCCTCCAAAAGCCCCACCAACAAACAACTTTCCTGTTCTGGCTCGCTCAGCAGGAAAAATAAACCAAACTCAAACACCCTCCCCCCCACCAAATAATAAACATACAAACAAATCCCAGTTCTCAGATATTCCCACTTTTACGGATATAACCGAGGTGAGACAAGGTCACCCAGATGTAGATGATCACATAGGAGGGGGCTATGGGGCAGAAGGCCCTGAAGAATTCCCTCCAGCTTCCTCACTGTACATGGAAGCCTTGAGTCTCCGAGGAAGCCCACGGCTTGTCAGAGGCCCCACCAGCAGAGAAGGAATATTTACCCTTTCCATTTTACAAAGGACCCCCCCCCCCCGACAACCTCTAAGACACAGGGAACTATTCTGATGTTCAATGCTAAATTAGCAATATTTTAATACTACTTACTCTCATTAAAAAATTATCAGTTAAAAATGGTAGAAGGAAAAGCATCATGGGGAAAAGAAAGGGCAGAGTAGAGACTCAAGGCTTAGACAGCTCTCTACTTCATCTCTATGAATTGCCTTCCCCAAGAAAACTATGTTTTCCTGTATCAGGCATTTATGGTGAGTAATGGCTTTGAAAATTCAACAAGTATTTACTGAGATACAACAGTAAGTAGGATGCGTTCCTTTCCTCATGGAGCTGACATTAGTTTGACACACAGACAGCAAGCAAGTAATTAAGTAATGCAGTTGCTGACGGCTGTCTCTGTTGCTAGGGAGAAGGAGCCGTAAGGGGAGAGGAGGAGGGGATTTTAATGGGGTTGGCAGGAAGGCCTCTGAGGAGGTGATGGCTGAGAAGGGGAGGAGATCTGGGAATTTTGAAGTGTGAGTGGCAGGCAGGCTGGTAGAAAGGTCTGAGATGGGAAATGAGTTAAAGGAAAGGGAAGTTAAAGGGAAGTTAAGTAAAATAAGTTAAAGAGAAGTTAAATAAAATAAGGTAAAGGAAAATTTATTCACACTGGACCCTAGTTAGGGCTCTGATCTTCCCCAAAGGTTTTTGCTGGTTCTTTCTTTCACTCAATACTCGGAAGACTGATGAGGCAATCTATCTTTCAGGCTGGCAGGAAGACAACTAAAGTTACGTGTTTACAGTCAAGCATGTTATTGCACAGAACAAGCTCTTTTCTCTGCGCCCCGCCGGTGGACGTGGTCCGAGCCATGCGGTTCTCTGATACGGCCCTTCCCGATGTGCCCAAGAGTGCTGCCAATGCGGACGCGAACCGTCCGAGATGCTGACCGGATGACAGAGCTGCTGCCGCTTCTCACTGGCCCCGAACTCCTTCCTGCGAGACAGGAGCAGGTCACTCAGCGTAGCTGGGCTCTTGCCTAAATCAGAGAGGCCGGAGTGATGCCCAGGTGCTGCTCTGTCTCAAGCAATCACAGCCCATCTTCAGCGACAGACCGCAGCGGCAAACCCCCCTTTGGCTCTGTCTGCCCATCAGCCTCTCTAACGCTGAAGAGGCAGAACAGTCCCGCTTCCTTATACTCACCGCTAGAACACATTCTGCAATTCTAATACTCTATGCTTCCCCCATTTTCACACAAAACACCAGATTTCACAGAAGAGGCCAAAATGAAGTGCAAAAGGAGCTCAGAGATAATATATACTGAACAGTCACTTAGAGGTCTGCTGCTTAATTTCTCTGTATTCTCTAGTCCATCTTCAGCTGACAACGTTTATTAGCTGAATATGTCTCCTGAAGCCTTTGACTAAATCTCCCTCCCCAGGTCCCCCATTGATGCTGTATGCTCGGAAAGGCTTTGAATGCCTTCCCAGGGAGGATCACTTCTCACTCTCCTTTGGATCCCTGATGCCTTGCACAGTCTGTACTACAGTAGTTGTTTAATAAATGCTTCGTGAAGCCATGACATTCTTTTTATTTCCCTTAAGTATAGTTCTTGTCATTTAAAAATTCCAAACCATTTTGTAGTCCCTAAAGATCTACCTCTTTTATGAAAACGTCCTGGACTGAAGCCTCCTTGTTTGTCTAATTCCCACACCTGCTTGGTGACTCACCATCAAACAAGACACCCACACTTGCCATGCATATAATCTAAATAATAAAAACAACTGAGAAGGGAGTTGCTGCTGGTGCTGCTGCTAAGTCGCTTCAGTTGTGTCTGATTCTGTGAGACCCCACAGACGCAACCCAGCAGGCTCCCTGTCCCTGGGACTCTCCAGGCAAGAACACTGGAGTGGGTTGCCATTTCCTTCTCCAATGCATGAAAGGGAAAAGTGAAAGTGAAGTCGCTTAGTCGTGTCCGACTCTTAGCGACCCCATGGACTGCAGCCTAGCAGGCTCCTCCACCCATGGGATTTTCCAGGCAAGAGTACTGGAGTGGGGTGCCACTGCCTTCTCCAGAGAAGGAAGTTGGGGTCAGATTATTACAAGTCAAGCAAACGAAGAAGTAGAACTGAGTTTTCAAATGCTCTACTGCGGTTCACTCACAACTCACTTAATGTTTTCAAAAACGCATGTAAAAAGCTGTTCCTAGTGAAAAAAAACCCATTACGTCCCTAACGGAAAGTAAACAGGTTTCTATGGTAGCCTCTTGTACCCTCCTTCTATTTTCAGTCTATCAGAGATGCTTGTTACTGCTTTTATTCCCTCGGCCTAAAGCTACTATGTGAAATCCATGGTTGAAGAGATACTTTTCATGGAAATTTCGCTGGTGCTAACAAATTAGGACCCAAAAAACCCTTGGAATCCATGCTCTGGTAGCCATACTGGAGAGAGCATTCCATGAAGTCCAAGGCCTCGTCCACTTGATGTGTGTNTTTTCCAGGCAAGAGTACTGGAGTGGGGTGCCACTGCCTTCTCCAGAGAAGGAAGTTGGGGTCAGATTATTACAAGTCAAGCAAACGAAGAAGTAGAACTGAGTTTTCAAATGCTCTACTGCGGTTCACTCACAACTCACTTAATGTTTTCAAAAACGCATGTAAAAAGCTGTTCCTAGTGAAAAAAAACCCATTACGTCCCTAACGGAAAGTAAACAGGTTTCTATGGTAGCCTCTTGTACCCTCCTTCTATTTTCAGTCTATCAGAGATGCTTGTTACTGCTTTTATTCCCTCGGCCTAAAGCTACTATGTGAAATCCATGGTTGAAGAGATACTTTTCATGGAAATTTCGCTGGTGCTAACAAATTAGGACCCAAAAAACCCTTGGAATCCATGCTCTGGTAGCCATACTGGAGAGAGCATTCCATGAAGTCCAAGGCCTCGTCCACTTGATGTGTGTCTAGACTCCTAAGCTGGTGGCTTTTAAAACCACAGTAAACCAAGGAAACTTTTTAGGAGCCCACAATCCACTGGCACAGCAGGCAGAACTGCCGGTGCGCCGGCTGTGTTGCTGTGCACAGATATGTAGCTGTCTCTCCCAGCAGGAGGATGATGCATGCTCCCCACGTGGAGCTCATGCATTGTCCTGTGACTCGATTCAGTAAACTTGAGAAGTGAAGACAACTTTAAGAGCCAGTTCACGACTCCGTAAGTTCCCTGCTCCTGTAATGGTAGAACTAGTAGGCTGTCTCTGGGTGACGACTGTGAGCAGAGCTCGTTTTCTGATCCGTGATGGACTGCAGTGAGAAATACATTCAGCTGTTTCAAGTTCCTAAGATTCTCGTGCTGTTTGTTACTGCAGCAACTAGCTTGCCCTAACTGATACAGAAGGTGGAACTCTCCTGCCCTTTGTGGTGACTGGACTATGGCTGGTACTTGAAGTCGATCTGCAGGACCTCTGATGGCTTTCGGGTTAGTGAAGCTTCTATCAAGTCCAATGTAGAGGAAAAAAATGTCATCTTTATCTGCAATTGTGTTATGACCTGAAACTTCTGTGAATTTTTCTTATTTCTAATAAATGCGTCAGACACTCATGATGAAACAGGGTATCATCAACATGGCGTGTGTGAAAATGAAGAAAGGACGTTTAGTTTATACTTTCAAAATATGAGAAGTCCTCTTTTCTTTTCAATACTCATGAAATATGTCCTCTCCAGAGCCACGGAGAACTCGTATGCTGGGGACACAAGACAGGAGAGGCCCCTGTGCCCCCTGGGGCTGCTGCCAGTGAGGCCTCTGTGCAGTCTTAGACCTCCGTGCAGGCCGTTATGGGGACCACAGGGAGGCAGCCGCCAGCTCCTACAGACTCGCCCAAGTCTCTAAACATGACATGCTCAAGAGACGTGAATGAGAAGGCGCTGTCACACAGCACAGGGCCAGCAGCAGCGCAGAAACGGGCTATGAGACTGCTGTGCTCTCAAGTTCTCCACCTGGGTGAATGATAAGAAGGTCTGTCTCCACCACATAACACTTTCCCCCAAGTCCATCCCTAGGATCAGTGACTCAGATGATGAAAGGCGCTTTCTATGTATTCTTAATGTCTCCGATTATAAGACAGAAGGCTTTAATCTTTTTCTAACATTAACAGGGGTGTTAAAGGAAAATGCATTTGAGGTATGAAACTTTCATAAGGGGCAGCATCAAATACCAAAGTAATTTCACTGGGTTTAGCATTTAGTCATTTTCTCCCTGCTCTCAAAAAAAAAAAAAATCATCAACAGCTTTCTGATGATAATTTTTTAAAAGATGTATTTTCTAATCCATAACACAGTTTTCCAATATTTCTGTGCCCCAAGTAACCAGACCACTGATGACATGCATCTTACAAATGATAGCCAAGCTCTTTCCCATGGGATTTATGTGAAAAATTTGGCCAACATGAGCATGAAATGAACCAGCCTTATGATTAATGGGTGGTAAGCTGCCAGCTCAGGAAGCCTTTATATTGCTTCAAAAAGGATATCTTTCACACTGTTTCTTCATTTGTGTCCATGCAATCATCCAGTACACAGTGGAAGGGAACTGTGATTCCCATGGTATAACTCTGCTCCACTTTTCCCTGTTTGTTTCCTATTTAAGGGTCTATATGAATCACCATTAACAGCCACTAGAATAATGCCTTCCTTTTTTATGTCACGTGAATACAGTTCTTGTGTTCACAGGATAAAAATAGGCTTAATCTGCTAACAGTAAAAAAACAAAAAACAAAAAAACTAAGTGCTTTCACTGTCTACAGCAATACTTCACATTAAATAAGGCAGCGCTGTTTTGCTTACTAGGCACTAAAGGTATCTGCAATTTGAGCTTTTTTGGGGAGTCAGAGAAGAAAGTTTTGTCCTTTATTTCTGCTATGATTCAATAACATACTTGCCAGCCAGCTGGTAACTGATGGCAGTTTTCTCTCTGTGATTCACGCTTCTACTGCAATCCATCTAGCTCTGTGCAGACCCTGTCAGCTGCCTGGCTGCCCATCCTTCTAACTGATACTTACCTCGCGACTGTAAAAGTGAGAAGTTTTCCATCAATTCTTGTTCCCGGGTGCATTTATCAAAATACCAAGCTTCAGAACATGTCAGAAAAATGTGTGTTCCCATATCTACACATCCTGGCCAGAAAAAAATGAAAGGGGAGGGCCTGCTTTCATACCCAGGGTATATGTTACCAGGGCAGTTTTTATATCGATTTAACCGGAAAACCTCTAAATCTTACTGGGAAGAAATGGGGAAAAAAAAAAAAAAAACCCCAACACTTCTGAAACCTGAAGTGATGGTCAAACTTTGTTTCCTTAAAAGTGCTCCCTTGGTAAAGGAGCGTTCAATAGGAACATTCGGTTGTTCAATAGGAACAATTTTCCTGTCCTTTACTAGGGTCCTTAAGTTACGAGAAGACAGGGTGGGAGAGGGCATCTTTTGCATTGTTGGCAGCAAGACAGAGATTCAGGAAGGTTGCTGTGGGAGACGAGGAAGGTGCTGATTATTACAGAAAAGACCTAAGGCCCATCTATACCTCCCCTGACCCCGCTGGGCCCCTGTACTCGTCTGGAGTCTTTCAATGGCTCCTCTTCCTAGTCTCAAACGTGGCTCTGGCCCAGGCCTGCCTCTCTGCTCTCCCCTTGGGCTATCTTATTCTCCTTCACGGCTCTGTGTGATCGTATGACTCTTATTCTCTTCAGTGGCTTTAACGATCACATGGCGGCCTCAGTGGAGGCTGATGCCAGCATCCCAGGCTCATATTTCCCACTCTGCTAGTTCAGCGGAACTCTTCGAGACTCCTCTTCCGGATGGCTAGATATTTCAATCTCAAAAAGCATCAGTCTTGACCACCCTCCCCACAATCTGCTCCGACTCTGGTCCCAATCTTGGCTGATGGATTGCCACGGGCCCCCTACTCACATTAGAAACACATACTCGAAATCTTCTTTGATGCTTCCCTTTCCTTCACGCTACACATCAACAATTTATAATTATTCCACATCTGGAAAAGACTCTTGATTTCAACCCTCCCTTGGCAATCACACAGCCTGTGTCATAGCACACGCCCCACTGCTTGCTGAGACAACCAGAACAGTCTCCCGACTGCTCAGAGACAGGAAGTGACTTCACAGCCCCCAGTCTGTGAAACATCAGATGGAAACTCAGGGAGAGTTAACTGTATCCCAAAAGACTGCGAGGAACTGGAGAAACGAGGAATTTTTGAGGTAGCAGTACTGCTTCAAACAAGAAAAACGGAAGTTCAGGAGACAGTAGCTAAGTCTAGTAAGGCTTTTAGTTNGCCCCCAGTCTGTGAAACATCAGATGGAAACTCAGGGAGAGTTAACTGTATCCCAAAAGACTGCGAGGAACTGGAGAAACGAGGAATTTTTGAGGTAGCAGTACTGCTTCAAACAAGAAAAACGGAAGTTCAGGAGACAGTAGCTAAGTCTAGTAAGGCTTTTAGTTAACATGGTCTCACAGAATCTCTCTTCCGTTTACTGTCTCTACAAGAAATGCCCACTGCAAGAAACATGCAAGAAAATTCATAGTGAAGAGTATGAATGCTGAAACCTCCTGAAGACCTGCAAGAGTCCCACGGGCAACTTAGGGAAACGAAGTCCTTCCCTCTCCTTAAACCAAGAGCACGTGCTCTTTCCCCCACCCTCCTTTTCCTGAGTATCCTTTGCTCCAGCCCTGCATGCGACATCCTCTCCTACTCCCAAGGCAGAAGTCCCTCAAGTTTCAGTGTGAAAGGGAGCCTCCTGGCCTGAGGTGGACTGCAAGAAGTAGGGGAGGACACTGGTGCTTTGGCCAGGGGCTGGCTGGGCAGAAGGCCCATGATGTCTTCAGGATGACACTGGAGGAGGGCAGGACGTCCATCCCAGGTTACACGGGTCGGGGCCGAGTTCCCGAGGAGAAGAGGAGGATCGGGCCTGATGGGAACCTTAGGCCCTAAAGACTCAAGTGGAATCGAAAGTCGGTTTTGGTGTCCTGATTTGCTTCTTTGCTCACAGGGTTGAAGCCACTAGGGCGCTATAAAGAGCACCTTGCACCAAGCTCAGCCTCTTACCACCTCTGATCTTCCTATCCCTGTCTATGGCTCCTTGCCATCAGGGGTTGGCACTTCTGTTTATGGTACCTCTGGGGGGAAGGCTTGTTAGATCAGTGTGTGACTAACGAGATGGATTTGGAGACTGATGAGATGGAACACTGTCTTGGGTTCCCCCATGGCTCTGCTCCCTATCACGGGAAGCCAGCCCTATCCTACTCTTCTATTTCCCTAAGTTCCTATAGCTCAGACCAAGGTTAGTGACTCCAGAGACACTTGAGCAGAGAAACAGAGGCCCGGCCTGAGAGCCGGCCAGGGACAAGCATGGCAGAACTACCCAGCTTCGACTCACCCCTGGGGGGTCAGCGACGGTGTGGGGCGGGCAACCCCTGACTGGTCACCATCAAGGAGAGCCAGGGCTTCTGATGCCACCCCCCGTTCTCTTCCCCTAGAAGCCATGTGCAGAGCTCTGAAGCCCTCGGGACTGGCTCTAGGTTGGAAGCTTCCTTCTCTGTGCCTTCCTCTCTCACAGAGCCAACTGAACAGACCAGGTAGTTTATAAAAGCTACTGTTTCAGTTCAGTTCAGTCACTCAGTCGTGTCCAACTCTTTGTGACCCACGGACTGCAGCATGCCAGGCCTCCCTGTCCATCACCAATTCCCGGAGTCCACCCAAACCCGTGTCCATTGAGATGGTGATGCCATCCAGCCATCTCATCCTCTGTCGTCGCCTTCTCCTCCTGCCCTCAATCTTTCCCAGCATCAGGGTCTTTTCCAGTGAGTCAGCTCTTCACATCAGGTAGCCGAAGTATTGGAGGTTCAGCATCAGTCCTTCCAATGAACACCCAGGACTGGTCTCCTTTAGTATGGACTGGTTGTATCTCCTTCAGTCCAAGGAACTCTCAAGAGTCTTCTCCAACACCATAGCTCAAAAGCATCAATTCTTCTGTGCTCAGCTTTCTTTATAGTCCAACTCTCACATCCATACATGACCATTGGAAAAACCATAGCCTTGACTAGATGGACCTCTGTTGACAAAGTCATGTCTCTGCTTTTTAATATGGTGTCTAGGTTGGTCATAACTTTTCTTCCAAGGAGTAAGCGTCTTTTAATTTCATGGCTACAATCACCATCTGCAGCGATTTTGGAGCCTAGAAAAACTGTTTCAATTAAGACACAATTCAAAAATACTTCCTCTCAAAGAAACCAACAGACTTTGGAAAATTTAAGCTACAGCATGAAATTGTACAGATAAATTGCAAAGCCTGTATTACCTGACTATTATGTGAGGATGAGGCTTCTTCACTTCATACAGACAACATCAAAATTACTTTTATGACCATAAAAATACTACAGGTTGCCTTAGTAATAATCAGAGTTGAGAGGCTATTTGCTTTATACAAACACAATAAAAGTAAGTTAACGCTCAGACTGGAGACTCATGTGTTTGAACTATTATCTAGTTTTAATAAAACACTCTTTTGATTTATTAAATTTATCAATGTAAACAGATTCTGCAATGCAGAGATAAAAGGACGGATGTGAAGGTTACGAATCCTAGATGGGAGCTCTGAAAGCATACGCTTCCTCATTAAACCTCTGTTCCTTCACCTATAAAATGGTGATAATTACCTCCCTTGGTTTCTAAGAGGATCAAATGAGAATCTGTTTATGAGAGTAATTTGGAAGCTGTAACAATCTAAATAAATGTAATTGCTATCATTACTCTCAAGATTGTCTTTCAAAAGAGTATGACTTAGGGAACAACTATGAGAAACGTTTCACAATTATTTTGTATGTGGTATGCATGTGCTATTCACACTTGCACGCTCAGTTGCTTAGTTGCGTCTGACTCTCTGTGACCCCATGGACTGTAGCCTGCCAGGCTCCTCTATCCATGGGATTCTCCAGGCAAGAATACTGGAGTGGGTTGCCACGCCCTCCTCCAGGAGATCTTCCCGACCTAGGGATCGAACTCAGGACTCCTCCATCTTCTGAACTGGCAGGCCGATTCTTTACCACAGCCACCTCGGAAGCCCATTCATACCTGAGGACACTTCAAAAACAAAGAACAGGTCTTCCCTCGTGGGAGAGTGGGCAAGAAGCGGCCTGCCAAAGCAGGGGACAGGGGTTCGACCCGTGGCCCGGGGGGATTCCACGGGCTGTGGGCAGCCACGCCCAGGCTCCCCAGCTACTGAGCGCATGTGCTGTGGCTCCCACAGCCTGCGGCCTGTGCTCCGCAACAAGAGAACCGCCACGGCGAGAGGCCAGTGTGCTGCCGGGAAGAGCAGCACCTGCTCGCTGCAACGCAACTGGAGACAAGCCCTCGCCAACAGGGAAGACCCAGAGCAACCAAGCACAAAGTTACAACAACAGAAAACGCAGAGCCGAGAGATAGAAAGTGAAACACCCTTCTAATACATGTATCCCCTTTTCATCCCTATGCTTCTCGAGCTAGCTCATACCCAGTCTTGTATCAACATGTTTCGTAAGTAAATCTGGGATGGCCCAGACCAAGCAAAAGAAAGCACGGCAAAGGAGAGCCTTACAAACAGTCTCTTTGCTTTCTTCCCTACTTTTGAGTGTTGGTTGTTAGAACTCCAGCCTGCAGCGGCAGAAGTCATCAGAAGCAGCAAGGTGTCAGCAAAAGTCCAAGGGACAGTGAAGGCCCAAAGGTGAGGGATCAGCCCCATTTACAAACAGATGGGGGTGAGTCAGGGCTGGAGTGAGAGGGCTGTGGATAATTCTGGAAAATACTTTTGTTGTCTCCTACCTATAAATGTATGACGGACCAGAGAGTCTGTAGTTCAGTGCCCCCAATAAATTTCATCTTATTTCCCTGCTCAAAGCCCCTCAAACATTCCATCTATAATATCCGAATTCTTCTGCATGACAGGTTAGCCATTTGAAGTCATGTTTCAATTTTCCAAGAAGACAAACTACAGGAAACATTTATTTTTCCAAATGAGAGAAATGAGATACGAGCTAATATACTTCCTTAAAAACAGAAAAGTTATTCACTTACCATAACAACTTAGGAAGAGAAAAGTTACTTCTGATGTCTTAGTCTAATCTTTTAGCTATCACTGTTAATTAAGGCTTTAATTATTGATCAGAGGTAAGAACAGCATCTGTGATTAAAGTACTAGTCTTTAAGGACAAGTATCAGAGTTGAAATATATTTTTAAGAGTGACTATGGGCTTCCTTGGATGCAACTTTTTATACTAAATTTTGCTTATAGCCCTTACAAAAGTGCTGTGAAGAGCAGACACCACAGAGAAACTAGCTGCCTGACGGGAGTAACTGAAAGCAGTGTGGGCGCAGCAACCTGGATCAAGGGGCGATCATTAGGCAGACGGAGAAGACAGACGGTGCCATCCTTCCTTGACCGGATCTCGCCTCAGTTTTTCAAACAGTCTAACTGAAGATAACCTGCACCTTCTTTTTATCTGAGATATATTAGTAACCGTTTTTAGACCTTGGCCATTATACAGAATCGAAACTTCCCCAGTTGAAAACTATGGACAGACACATGTTTACAATGTTGCCTTTACTATTCTTTCAGAAGTCTTCCAGCAAAACAGCCAAAGGCACCAAACTATCATCATTTATCCATGTTTAGAAGTAAGTAATCCTTGAAACAGTTAACAGTCTTGGCTGGTATTTCGATCGTTTTTGCTACTGCGGCAGAATGAATTCTATCAAGCTGGGCAACCCTTCCCCTCAAAACACACTGATCTCTTCTTTTTAATAAAACAGAAATTTCCAGTATGAATGACTTCCAACTCATATACCGTAAAGATCTTCTGCAATGACTCATACACGGTGGATAACAATCACTTTAGAAACCGCACAGGAGCAAACACGCTCTGGCGAGGCAGCAGCAGGCTTCCCCGCACACAGGCCTCCACTCTGGTTTCCCGGCCCATCCCGCCGCTGCCACGCAGTCAGGCTCCACCTGCTTCCGTTTTCACTTCCGCTCGCTACTCAGAGGAGCCTGGCATTGATCTGACTTCCGCCAGCTGCGGCTGGGGGCCAGCGGTCCCCCCGACCAGGAGCTGCCGTCTGGGCTTGCCTCTGAGCAGTGAACGCTCTTTTCCAGGAAGGACAGCCCGGCTGCTCTCCACCTCCCTGCTTGCATTGGGTTCTCCATAGCCTGGTGCTCCTCATAGACCCACAGGGCTCCCGGGTACCAATTTCAACCTGAACTGGACTTCAGGGCGCTAGTGTCCTCAGACACAGGTTCTGGACTTTGACCTCCACGCCTTCTGTCTTGGGACACTGTAAGAGGTGACCTCCTTTCCCGGGCTCCCCTCTTTCTAGCTTTGCTCTTCTCTCAATGTGGACTTATAGCAGAGCCTGTTAGGGTTAAGATTAGAGCATGAATCTCCCTGGAAACACTGGCAGGTGGGTATGTTTGTTTGGCTCTCTGACACATCCCAAGCTCCTAGAATGGTGCCTGAGACACAGTAAAGCACTCAACAGACTGCGTGAATGAGCACACGGACGCCTTCCTGAGGCAGCAGTTTATCTGCGCAGTACTTATTTTAGTTGTCCTTTCTTTCAGGAGTTTCCTTAGCTTGTTGCATCTTTCCTATGAGGAGAGACTGAGAGGTCAAAGTCCATATTCCACATGTGCCATCTGGCTTACCACCAGTTGCATATTTTGGTTTTATTTTCAGGTTACTGGTACTTCTTAAGTTTCTAAAGATAAACAGCATTTGCTTTTGAATATTGACAACAGCATGTTTTGTTGATTCTTCAAAGAAAATATTAGTGATAATTAGCAACTGATTATTATATGTTGATGCTGACATGGCTCCATAATGATTCCCAGGCTCCTACCTAAAATAAAACAATTAGCTAAGAGCGTGTCAGAAAACACATTTAAATTTTTTTCTTGCTCTTAGCAACTAAGACCACACTGGCATTTGATGGCTGCTCAGTTATTATTACCAACAAAGTAAAAGTATTCACTAGTGTCACTGATGTTATTTATGTGGGGAATGACGGCTCATAGACCCAATAAATAAACACATCATGATCTCGTCTTTTCTATTAGAAAAATATGCCTAAAAATCCTATGATGCAAACTTTTAAAAATCAGTGTTTGACAACTGAGGAAGAGCTGAAGGAAAATACAATAAGTGATATTACTAGCGTGAAAGCTCACTATATGGTTAATCTGACCAACTGCTGTCCATCTCCACTTAGGACCACAGGAGGAAGTCTTACTTTACTGCAAGAGATTATCAGGATTGACAGGGCAGCACCCTGCGGCTATAAAATTTAGTCAAATACAGGACAGAATTCTATTAAGGAAGGTTACTGAAGCTCTAACGGATAGGCATCTTCGAAAAGAAAACCAGCAGTCAGCCATTTTGGTGGCTTAATCATCTAAAGACCCAACAAATGAACAGTTGAGGTTGTTCCGTTTCTAGTGCTAAGTGCTTGGGTTTCTCTGGTGGCTCAGATGGTAAAGAATCTCCCTGCAATGCAGGAGACCTGGGTCCAATTCCTGGGTCAGGAAGATCCTCTGGAGAAGGGCATGGCAACCCACTGGCAACAACACAGTACTCTTGCCTGGAGAAGTCCATGGACAGAGGAGCCTGGCAGGTTGCAGTCCATGGGGTCCCAAAGAGTTGGACACGACTAGCGACTTCCACTTCACTTTACTTTCAGTGCTAAGTGCTATGTAATTCTATCTGTGAATTAAATCTTGTGAGATTTAACATATATTTCAAGAGAGTGAATTACCAGGGGAAAAAAAGTTCTTTGAAATAAAAAATTAGTGTTCTCTCTTCTCCAGTTTCCTTCTGATAACCATATATGGAACATCTACTATGTCAGGCATATAACGCTGAATAAAACACGGTTGCTCTCTTGAGGAACACACACTTAGATGCAGGAGACAGGCAGGTAAGCGAAAAGCACGACAGAGCTCCAGGGGATCTTCCCCACCCAGGGATCGAACCTGGGGTCTCCTGCATTGCTGGCAGACTCTTTGCCATCTGAGCCACCAGGGAAGCCCCACTACAGAGGCAGGAATAGCAAAAAAAAAAAAAAAAAAACCTCCAAAAACTCTGCAGAAGCGAATTCAAATACTAAAAGTGCTTTACTAAGTTCTAGACAGTTATTAGGCACTGGAGATACAATAATAAGAGAGACACTTGGTCCTCAGAGAGCCTGACAGTCTAATCAATAGTCTAATGCTGTGCTGGTCAGTAAGGCGGCTGCTAGCCACACGTGACATCTGAAACAGTCCAAACGGAGATGTGCTTTCACCATAAAGTACACAAGGGATTTTGAAACCCTGCACAGCAGAAGAATGCAAAATAACTCAATGACAAGCTTCATATTAATTACATGTTAAAATGAAATGTTTTAATATGGGAAGTAAGCTATACTACTGAAATCACCTTTTTCTTTTTACAATTTTAGTGTTGCTACTAGAATATTTTAATTAACTTTCTTTTAAAGTCACTCAGTCGTGTCCGACTCTTTGTAACCCCACGGACTGTATAGTCCATGGAATTCTCCAGGCCAGAATACTGGAGTGGGTAGCCTTTCCCTTCTCCAGTGGATCTTCCCTACCCATGAATCGAACTGGATTCTCCTGCATTGCAGGCAGAGGCTTTACCAACTGAGCTATGAGGGAAGCCCTTTAAAAAACACAGTGGTTTATATTACATATTTATTGGACATGCTTAATAGAAGACACAGATAAGTTAACAGAGGACTATAGGTTGTCATCTTCGGTAAGTGCTGGGATAGTTCAGTAAAGAGGGAAAGGACTATAAGAAAGCCTTCTCAGGAGAAAACTGCTCTCTCTTAAGCAACAAAATGTGAAAAAAAATCAATTAAAGATCACCAAAAAATATGTTCATATTAAATATCAAATTTTTAAATGAGCAAATATATTTTACTGTGTTATTTACTAAGGTATAAAGTCTTTAGTAATCTTCATAATCTTTAAAACATGAAGATGGCTTTTTTCTTTTACTGTAAAGTATGTCCACTCAACCATTTTGAAAGCAGAGACAAAGTGTAAAAAAGAAAGGCCATCCACAATTATTAATACACTGCTACATGTCCTAAAGTACTTGTATATAAATGTGTGTGTGCTAGCATGAGTCCTCAGTCATTTATGACTCTCTGTGACCCCAAGGACTGTAGCCTGCCAGGCTCCCGTCCATGGAATTTTCCAGGCAAGGATATGCAAAAATACGGAAATAAAAATTTATTTTTATAAAATTAAATCATACTATATTTAGTATTGTGACTGTCTACTAGTAGTAAAAGTAGAGTCTCATTTATGTTGAGATTTAGAATGTTTCCTAAAATTTGCTGTTACATGCAATGACATGATAGCCAACCCAAAACATTATAGTTTTCAAAACTTTTTAAATGTCTTCTTTGATTACTGCTTTGAGGTAAATTCTTAAGTAAAAAGCTGTGTCAAAGGGTATGCACTTTTACAGATGTTTACTACATTTTAATAATTTGACTCTAAAAAACTTGTGCAAATGTATACCTCTTCCATATGAGGATGTGTTTTTCTCTACTAATACCAGGAATGAAAGATTTAAAAAGTCATTACCAATTCAATAGCAGAAATGGCATTTCATTGTTTTAAATTTACATTGCATTTTCAAGTGTTTTATTTTTTATTTTGTTTATTTTTATTATTTTTTACTTTACAAATGTTTATTAGAAATTAATGAACTTGTTCATATTCTAAATTAACTGCCTGTTCATGCTCTCTCCTGGGTTTTCTATTTGCTTCTTTATTCCTTTTTAAGATCTCTTTATACATTATGAAATATTCAGATTTAGTCTACCACACCTATTCCAAACCTTGTCTTCCAGGTTTCCATGTAACAGTGATTGGTTGATTGTTATGTGGAAGTATATAACAGAGGAATGAAGGGCAGAGAGTCTTGAAATTCAAGGAGGTCTTGATAAAATTACTAAATAATACAGAACTTTAGTATATGCTTTTTTAGCATTAAATAGAACAAGCAAAAAATAAACAAGTTAGTATATATAGTTATGCATGTATGGATATGCATGTATGGATGTGAGAGTTGGACTTCGAAGAAGGCTGAGTGCCGAAGAATTGATGCTTTTGAACTGTGGTGTTGGAGAAGACTCTTGAGAGTCCCTTGGACTGCAAGGAGATCCAACCAGTCCATTCTGAAGGAGATCGGCCCTGGGATTTCTTTGGAAGGAATGATGCTAAAGCTGAAACTCCAGTACTTTGGCCACCTCACGCGAAGAGTTGACTCATTGGAAAAGACTCTGATGCTGGGAGGGACTGGGGGCAGGAGGAGAAGGGGACGACCGAGGATGAGATGGCTGAATGGCACCACTGACTCGATGGGCGTGAGCCTGAGTGAACTCCGGGAGTTGGTGATGGACAGGGAGGCCTGGCGTGCTGCAGTTCATGGGGTCGCAAAGAGTCGGACATGACTGAGCGAATGAACTGAATTGAACTGAATGAGACTGTTAAGGTACATATTTGGAGCATTAAAATTTTAAGTTACAAATTTTCTGTATTTCCAATTATAATTATTTAACCTTGGCAGAGTGTTCAGATTCTCCATCTGGAGCTGATTTTGTAATGAAATAAAGTATAGGTATTTAACCTTAATCCTCTGCTGTCATCATAGCCCTATCACTGATGGTTAGCTAATTGGTCCAGGACCATTTATTCAAATAAATGTTTTTCTACTAATTTACAGTATCACTTTTATTGTACTCTAAATCTCTATAGTTTATACTGTAGTCTAATTCTTAACATTATATTCTATTTTCACCAATATTTTATATATACTGATGCCCACATTTACCATTTTAATTATTATAGGTTTATAAAATATTTTAACATACAACTGGGAAACTTCTCATCCTTTTTGCTTTTACAATGCTTTCTTCATTAATTTCGCATATTTATCTTTCTATATATACTTTAGAGTCATTTTATATAAAGTTTCCAAACCAAAACACTCAATTTTAATATGAAGCACATTAAATGCATGTTCCAGCTATGAGGATAAGAATTACAACCCACTNGTGAACTCCGGGAGTTGGTGATGGACAGGGAGGCCTGGCGTGCTGCGATTCATGGAGTCGCAAAGAGGTTGGACACGACTGAGCGACTGAACTGAGCTGAACTGAAGCCCTGCCTCTATAGTGCTAGATAATTCTCATTCATAGAAGAGGAATACATGATATTCCGCTTAAAATGCCATTTATCTTCACTCAAACTGTGTGCTTGTCTTTACTTACAAAGAGTGACATCCCAGAGACAAAATGCAATGCAAATGTTCTATGTGGATGAAGACCGGCTGCACCAGAAATAACCATCATGAAACGCAGTGGCAGCCTGCAATCAAGGACACCAGCACAAGGAGAGTGTGAATATGCGTTTGTTTCTCAGAGTAAGGCAGAGCTGCAACATTTTAAAGAGTAACTTGGTTCAGATTTTATGTAATTCATCAGATATGCCACAGACCTGGGAGAGCGATTTAATTTCTTCCCATTTTACCCAAGTGACTTGTCAACTTGTCCTTGCAAACGGAGATAAGTCACTCGTTGTTGGCACTGTTGCTTTGTTTCTGATCACCTGACAGAGCACTCTCCTTGCAAACGGAAAAGAGAAATCCTACAAAGAAACGGGGCTCTCCTGGTGGCTCAGCTGGTAAAGAATCCACCTGCAGGGAGGGAGACCTAGGTTCGATCCCTGGGTCAGGAAGGTCTCCTGGAGAAGGGAAAGGCTACCCACTCCACTATTCTGGCCTGGAGAATTCCATGGACTGTAAAGTCTATGGGGTCGCAAAGAGTTGGACAGGACCAAGAGACTTTCACAGCAATGAAGAAACAGGAGCAGTCAATGCTTCTACCAAAGCTCAAAGTACAATTCCATTATAGCTGATATCTATAGTTGGCAGTATTATACTGTTTGTCAACATCTATCAGCAAAGAAAACTGGTAAAACCCCGTATTTCATAGGTTTCCATCTCTCTAAGTGTAGGTTAAGCATTTTTGGGAGTGTGGCGACCCTCTTCGGGACATCAGTACCATGAGTCTGAGACCGGTAACACACAGGGCCCGCACACATTCTCTCCTGCTCAATCATCTGACCTGACGAGTCACACTTCCCCAGTTCAGGGTCCTTCACCTGACTTTTGTAGCTCATCATTTTCCAGGTCATTGTCTGGTTGTATATGTATGTCCTTTATGTTCTTTAATGTGAAAAACTTCTAAGAGAGTTTCTTACTCATTTTAGAATTCCCTAACAGAACCAGAAGAGTATGATTTGCACAGAGTACGCCAACACGGCTTGAAAAAGGAAGGAGAAGAAAGAAAAAGAGAAGAATTGATAGTCATATTTTTACATGATATAGTCTTAGCATTTTGAGGTATAAAGAAAAAGCCTCTAACTACAAAACCTAAGAATAAAAATATCACAAAGTGCAAGAAGTCAGCAGAAGCTGAAAATATTAATCCTTCCAAAAGAACAGTGGAGTCTTCCCTGGCAAAAGCCCCTGTAAAATCTGTCTGGTGGAGTACTAACAAGTCTTCCTTATTGAGGGGCCTAAAAATAACTGGGAGTGTTTTCATAATCTTAGGGTGAAAAACCTGAAGATAAGAAAACCATTATTATAAGTGAATCTCACAAAACTCCAAGTTGTAGAGAGTGAAGTGAAAGTTGCTCAGTCGTGTCCGACTCTTTGTGACCCCATAGACTATACAGTCCANAACTGGGAGTGTTTTCATAATCTTAGGGTGAAAAACCTGAAGATAAGAAAACCATTATTATAAGTGAATCTCACAAAACTCCAAGTTGTAGAGAGTGAAGTGAAAGTTGCTCAGTCGTGTCCGACTCTTTGTGACCCCATAGACTATACAGTCCATGGAATTCTCCAGGCCAGAATACTGCAGTGGGCAGCCTTTCCCTTCTCCAGGGGATCTTCCCAACCCAGGGATCGAACCCAGGTCTCCCCACTGCAGGCGGATGCTTCACTGGCTGAGCCACAAGATGCAGAGATGCTGTATTCTGCTATGCGTGTGTGCGCCGTTTTCTTACGACTGCCCAGGTGAGTTGGCACCATGATAGTATTATTTGGAAAACACCTGTGTTCAATTTGGGAATGAGATCATTGACTCCTGTCAATCAATCTTAAATCGTCTTTAACTTTTCATTTTTTCCATATCTACTACAGTTTGAAAGTGAAACTGTTACTCGCTCAGTCGTGTCTGACTCTTTGAGACCCCACAGACTATAGCCTGCCAGGCTCCTCTGTCCATGGAATTTTCCAGGCAAGAATACTCAAGTGGGTTGCTATTCCCTTCTGCGGGGGATCTTCCCAACCCAGTGACTGAACCCAGGTCTCCTGTATTGCAGGTGGATTCTTCACCATGTGACCCACCAGGGAGGCCCCAACAGTTTAGGCCTTTCTAATATTTTGACTGATTGGTCTCCCTAGTCCTATATGTTAAGAGTATAATTTATTGAATCTGTTAGAGAAAAATATAAGATCTTCATTAGCAGCAAGCAAGCCCTGAATGGTTGTTAGGGCCTGAGACATTAGAATAAAATAGTTACTTCTGTAGTATCTTTTATAACGATGGCTCTGAGTTAAACTCACTTTTCGCAACAAATATCTACTGGCTCATCTATTAATAACTGAGGCGGCAGAAGGAGAAAGGATAGCAAGAAGGAAAGAGTCAAGAAGGAAGAAAGGGAGCAACCAAACAGCTAACAACGTGGCTGGGGAGGCAGGACGTTTATTTTGGAAGGCAACGGCATGGAGAATGGCCGGCGGGGACAAAGAGAACCAGGAGGCGCTGACGGGGAGGCGGGTGTGAGGCTGGCCTCAAAGGGAGCGAAGAGAAAGGCTGGGAAGAGGGACGAAGCCCTTTTCAAATGTTTCATCCACAAGCCAAAGTTACACTGAAACCATCACACCGTTTTGTCTATGTATTTTCCGTAGCTGCTTTTGAGCTCTGACGGCAGAGCTGAGCAGCTGGGGTGGAGATGACCTGGAAAGCCTAGAGTACGATCCGGCCTAAAGAAAGAGTTCCAGAGCGAGGATCCATACATGCCTGTCTAATCCTCTCATTATTCCCCAAAATTTCAAGTTATAAACCTGTGCACAGTGCTACAGACACTTTTTTAGGCAATGAGGTCTGGATATCAGTGCATATAAAACGAGGAAGGTTAGACCAGTCCCAGAAAATCACTCTCACAAAGCTTAGCTTAATTCTGTAGGCTTCCCTGGTGGCTCAGCTGGTACAGAATCCGCCTGCAGTGCAGGAGCCCTGGGTCTCATCCCTGGGTTGGGAACATCCCTGGTGGAGGGCATGACCACCCACCCCAGTATTCTTGCCTGGAGAATCCCATGGACACAGGAGCCTGGTGGGCTACAGTCCGTGGGGTCGCAAAGAGCCGGACATGACTGAGCAATGTGATAAGCACAGTGTTGTACAATTTGAAAGTGGCAAATGAAAAAATTAATAATTGACTGTTATTAGGAACCTTAAAAGAAACTGGTGATATTGAACTTAGTCCTGGGTGAGCCATGGTCCCATCTGTATTTATGGTAAGCTACGAAAGGCACGGCTTCTGGAATCTATCCTATCTCAAATTCTCGTCCCTACAAGGGAGGAACAGGAACGCAGTGGGCAGGGACATAAGCACTCATCACGGCCTCTAAAGGCCCGTGTGCACAGTCTTCCATTTGAAGACTGTCCTTTGCACGAGATGTCATGACCACAGGCCCTGAGAGCACGTAAGGGCAACACTGCCTTAGAGGCGCCATTCTTTTGACTCTGACTACATCCTTCTCTAAGAGGATGTCTCGCTTTACCCATTATCTATTTCCCATGGCTTTTCTCTTGCATATTAAATAATTAGTATAGATAACATTTTGAGTATACTATGAGGGAAATTTACTTTTTTATCATTATAAAATAGTATTATAAAAAATTGAATATATTTTGTGGTGCAAAAATTTTAAGATTCTTAACTAATAATCTACATCAGATTCTTTAATACACACATTACTCAGCTGTCCTATGTGGCAGGCACTGTGTTACTGTTGGGAGTAAGGCCTCAACATGAATGAAGTCCGGTTTCACCCCTCAAGACAGTCAGTTTGCTGGGCATGCGCGTAAGTTTAAAGCAACCATATTTTAACAACTTCGGATGAAGAAGTGAGTAATTCCAAGAGAAGAGCTTCAGAATAAAAAATTTAAGTGAACTTCTGATGCCCCAATAGGTAAAAAGAGACTTCCTTCAACAGATACTGTTTGAAAGCAGTGGTTTCCAAATCCTCTCATCTTGTAATAGGAGAAGTTTCCTGAGACATCCCTGGTGGCTCAGTGGTAAAGAATCCACCTGCCAACGCAGGAGTGAAGTGAAAGTCGCTCAGTCATGTCCGACTCTTGGAGACCCCATGGACTGCAGCCTGCCAGGCTCCTCTGTCCATAGAACTCTCCAGGCCAGTATACTGGAGTGGGTAGAGCCTTTTGCTTCTCCAGGGGATTGTCCTAACCCAGGGATCAAACCCAGGTCTCCTGCACGGCAGGCGGATTCTTTACCATCTGAGACACCAGGGAAGCCCAAGAATACTGGAGAGGGTAGCCTACTCCTTCTCCAGCGGATCTTCCAGACCCAGGAATCCAACCAGGATCTCCCGCACTGCAGGCAGATTCTTCACCAGCTGAGCTACCAGGGAAGCCCCCTGGGGAAGTCAGTGCAGGAGACAGCCGTTCAAGCCCTGGGCCAGGAAGATCCCACGTGCCTTGAAGCAACTAAGCCCCACACTGCACTTACTGAGCCAGTGCCTCTGGAGCCTGGGGCTGCAGTTACCGAGGCCTTGCGCCCCAGGGCCTGTGCTCTCCAGCTAGAGAAGGCCCTGCAGCGGGAAGCCTTCACACCACACCTAGAGCAGCACTCGCTCTCAGCAGCTGGGCGAAGGGCCCGCGCTTTTCCTCTTCAACAGTGAAGACCCCGCACGGCTAAAAATAACTAACTAAATAAAAGTTACATTAAAAGAAAGCTCCCTGAAGTTTCCTGTTTCTCACGTTTCTTGAAGCTAAGAAACGTGAGAAAAAGAAGTAAAATACACTTTTTTTCGGGGGGAGGTTCCCTTTCCTCCTGCGTTTGAGGACTCCTGGTACGTCTAAGTCATAGGTACACGGGCAGAAGAAGCTAGAGCAGACCAAGCTCCAGCAGGCAGGAGTAAACTACTTTTCCGTCCAGCAATGACATAAAAGGCCCCGCCCCCGGCCCAGGATTAACCCTGCAACTGTGAACAAGGATCACTGGAGACAAGGATGCCGTGAACAAGTATCACAGGAGAGCGCTCCAGTGCCGCCAGGCTGGCTTTTGGTTCAGCAGCGACAGAAATCTATTCTTATCTCTTTTCAAAATCTAGGGGATTCTAGAGCATGGCCATGTTTTCTGGCACTGGAAAAGACAGTTGGACAGGCAGATGGATCGGGAAAGACAGGCAGATGAATGAAATGGGCACAGATCTCTGCAAAAACGTGCAGGTTTCACACTGTGGAGGGGAAGCAGCGTATCTGAGACATCGGATCGGAGAGCTGCCTGTCTGCTCTGTCGGCCGGGCACAGACGGCACCGGGACGGACAGGAGGAACGTGCTCCAGGCCCTGCTGCAGGGGACAGTCCTTTCTAAGCAATACCCATATACTGGGTATTAGGACTGGAATAGCTTCAATTCAGCTCTGAAACAGGGAACTATGAAACATAATCGGGGGAAAGCTAGTTCCTCTCTTTTGTAATGAAAACTAACAGCTATCATATAAAACCTTTTTATTTTTCCTTTTTTAGTATTTACCTTCTAAATAAATAAAGCCTTGAAAAAAGGAAATATGAAAATCTGCAGTCAAACAGCTCTGAGCAGTGACCTCACTCAGCAGTCAGTTTGGAGCAGCCCACGGGAGGCCCACCGAGAAGGCCACTGCCAACAGGAAACTGGACCTCTGACCACTGTGGCTGAGGACGCATCTTTGGCCTTTACTGTGGCTACACAGAGACCACGCTCCAAATGCAGAATGGGGTCACTGTCTGCTTTTACCTCATTCAAACCTTTTTTACTGACAATTTTAACCCATCTATTTTTTCATCCATCTTTGTCTTCTTTCATTTTCTAAGAGACTTGGTGAACAACTCCATCTTCCTCTTTAAGTGGACAGGCATTTACCACTAAGTATCATTTGACTTGTCCCTTAGTTTACTCAAAGGCTTTCTTATCTCTTAATTTAACCTTATGGTGCTGATTGTGAAGTAGGTATTAACCCTCCCTTAACAGAGGAGAAAATCCAGATATAATACACCTTTTTCAGAAGATAATTTCTCTTTAAATTTATTATTATTATTAGTCATAGAAAAACTAGGGAAATGTCTTTATTTTAGGTAAACCAATATACATGCCTTGAGATGTAAAAATAACAAGAGACAGTTTCTGTGTTGCCATTGTAAAGTCCCAGTCAGGAATAGTACAAAGCTTCCCTGGTGGCTCAGAGGTTAAAGCGTCTGCCTGTAATTCAGGAGACCTGGGTTCAATCCCTGGGTCGGGAAGATCCCCTGGAGAAGGAAATGGCAACCCACTCCAGTATTCTTGCCTGGAGAATCCCATGGACAGAGGAGCCTGGTGGGTTACAGTCCACGGGGTTGCAAAGAGTCAGACACAACTAAGCGACTTCACTTTCACTTTCCCTGGTGGCTCAGCTGGTGAAGAATCTGCCTGCAATGAGGGAGACGAGGGTTCGATCCCTGGGTTGGGAAGATCCCCTGGAGAAGGGAAAGGCTACCCAGTCTAGTATTCTGGCCTGGAGAATCCCATGGACTGTAGAGTCTACAGGGTCACAAAGATTTGGACACAACTGACTGACTTTCACATTAATCTGTGTTCACACTGCTCACTGTTGCATTATTTCAGATGCTATAGTGAGCTCTACTGGCCAGACTGCCGGGAGAAACAGCAATAACCTCAGGTGTGCAGATGACACCACCCTTATGGCAGAAAGTGAAGAGGAACTAAAGAGCCTCTTGATGAAAGTGAAAGAGGAGAGTGAAGAAGT
>SJYA01001023.1:280703-300789 GCA_006410615.1 Neotragus moschatus
GCTTTTGAACTGTGGTGTTGGAGAAGACTCTTGAGAGTCCCTTGGACTGCAAGGAGATCCAACCAGTCCATTCTGAAGGAGATTGGCCCTGGGATTTCTTTGGAAGGAATGATGCTAAAGCTGAAACTCCAGTACTTTGGCCACCTCACGCAAAGAGTTGACTCATTGGAAAAGACTCTGATGCTGGGAGGGATTAGGGGCAGGAGGAGAAGGGGACGACAGAGGATGAGATGGCTGGATGGCATCACTGACTCAATGGGCATGAGTCTGAGTGAACTCCAGGAGTTGGTGATGGACAGGGAGGCCTGGCGTGCTGCAATTCATGGGGTCGCAAAGAGTCGGACACGACTGAGCGACTGAACTGAACTGGCCAGATAGCAGGACTCCCAAGAAGCAAAGTCAGTTAAGCTCCTGGTTTTCTTCCCAGAAGAAAAAACTCTCCAAAGGAAACAGGTTTCTTTCTATGAACGGTGCTTTTATAAAAATCTTTTGATTGGTAGTTTATTTGTACAGCGTTAGGGACATTTCTGAATACAATGAAAATATGTTTCCTATTTCACATTTTCCAGTTGTCACTGTTATTTGTGGTTCTATGAAGTTATCCAAGATGAAATAATGCATATTAAGATTTTTAAAGGAAACACTTAACTCTTTAAGTGAATCTTTAAGTAAGCAAATAAGCTAAACAAATAAACATTATTCTAGAATTATTTTTGTCAAACTAGATTAATAGTACTAGAAACGACAAACACTGGATACAACCATCAAAAGTCAAAAGTAATATTGAAATTGCCTCCTCATTTAATAATAAAAAAGCTAGGGGGACTTTTCTGTCGGAATGGATAAGAATCCTCCTGCCAATGCAGGGGGCGTGGGTTTGATCCCTGGTCTGGGAAGATTCCATGTGTGGAGCAGCTGAGCACATTCGCCACAGCTAGCACAGCCCAGCGCCCAGCGCCCGCGGCCCACAGTACGAAAGGCCGCCATGCATTGGAGGGGGCCCACTCACGGCAACCAGACAGCCCCTACACAGCAACAAGGACCCCGCACGGCCAAAATAAATAAAATCATCGCTGAGCTCAAAAAACCTAGAGACAAAATGACCTGATAGCTCACATATATATCACAAATATATAGTTTAAAAAGTCAGATATATTCTTACACTCAAATATTTCTTTCACTCATTCGTGAGTGATTCAAAGTTTCACTGATTCACAAATCCATTTAATTCATTCATTTTGCTTTCATCATTTCCGCATTGTTAGCTCCACATCAGACCTTTCTCTTCAGTTCTACTTTTAAACACCCACCTGCCTTTTCAGCGGCTTCACAAATACCTCACAGGCACCTCAGATTCACATGCCTCAAAATAAACTCCCTCTGTCATCCACAATCCCGGCCCATCCCTCTTCCCCCAAACTCCTAACCAAGCAAACAAAAACACCCTGCTCACCTTCCAGGATTTCAAGAAGAGAGACCTGTGACCCACCCGGACAAGCAAGAAACATGGAAGACAGCCTGATGCTGGCCTCCTTGAGAGCGTCCCTTCCCTCCACTGACTCTGCACACCACAGCCAGAGCACCCTGCGTGGAACCTCTCCTACCGAACACCCCACGCTGGCTTCCCCTGCTCTCAGACTGCACAAACCTCCATGTGAGGGCCCGCCTCACAGGGCCTGGCCCTGCCACCGCTCCAGTCTCGTCTCCACCTGGCATTTCACCTACTCACGGTCTGGCTGCCCCTCACTGCTCTGAAAGGCCATTCTGCCTCCAGCCTCCCAGCCACCCTCCCCTGTCGCCCATTTCTTCTCTTCTCCCCATCTTCCTTTAGCTATCTACCTTTCGAGCCAATGCCATTTCTTCCAAGATGCCTTCCGTGGCCCCAGGGTAGGATCACGTCCCACTTTAAAATGCGTTCTTACACGACTGTTACACGACTGTCTGCGCTGTTACATGACGATCTAGTCATTCGCTAGATTTTAAGCTCCTGGAGGACACAGACCCTATCTGATGGGCTCAACTTATGTATTCCAAACACCAACAATGTGCTTACACATAGAAAGTACTTAAGTAAACAAGTGATGACTTCAGTTGAACTAACATTGTGGAACACTTGCCCTGTGCCTGCTTTTCAATACCCAGATACTTACAAAGTAAGTGGAAAAGTATTCTGCAATTAATTTGAGTAGGGGGGAGTAAAACATTTCTGCTGCTGCTGCTGCTAAGTCACGTCAGTTGTGTCTGACTCTGTGCGACCCCATAGATGGCAGCCCACCAGGATCCGCCGTCCAAAACATTTCTAAGTTCTGCTAAATACGGTCAAAAGTCAGTTTGCAAATCTCTTGGGAATTAAGCTTATTTTTAATACACCTGGTCACATAAAAGAAATTCAATAATTTACCTCAATATTTATTGGGTGGCTCTTGCAATTCAGACCACTGTATGCTAATTTCTAAGTCCTACTATAGAAGGTCTTTGGAAATGCTATTATTGTGTCTTGTCCGCTCCCTTCCCCCAATGCACTTTATCAAATTATCAAATATCTTTAATTTTCTCATTTTCCTTCAGAGTAGGGAGCATGATTAAACAGAAAACTTATACAAAGAAGGTATTCAATACAGGGTTTCTGATTAATTTAGTGTGTGGATATGAAGAGGCTTTAGAAATTATGAATAAATTGAGGAATTTCACCAGGCATGTTTCCATGATATCATAAAGCAAAAATATAGAAACCCCAATAATTGTTTCTACTAGGACACACATTTAAGTATAAATAGGATATGAAAATTATAATTTTCTTTCCTTTAGATAATATATATTTGAAAAAACAGTCTTAAATATTTATAATATGGCACAATATGATAAAAAATAAATTTTTAAATTATATACAAATTATGCTTTCATTTGGTTACAAAGAGGTTTACAGATTCTTTGTGTATTGTGCCATATGTTTATGCCCTGCCTTGGGTTTTAAAACATCTCAAATAGCAGACATAATTATTTCAATTTTATTCCATCATTACTTTATGTGTAAATAGACTCCTAATTTTAAAGCAGCATAATGGGAATTTTCAGGAAGAAGGGAGAAATACTGATTCCTGAGAATTAAAGTCATTCATTATGAACAGTCTTAAACGGCAAGGAACCACCCACCTCAGCACTATTCTAGCTGCACCGTCCACATTCTCCAGTGATTTACACAGTGAATGGGCAGAGGGCGCCTAAGGAGAGAGGCTAAAAGAAATACATGCCTAATGACTCTCTAACACATAACAACACACCTGATGTCTGCTGCCCAATTATTCTGAAGCACACTGTTAAAAATTAATGCTTTCCAGCATGTTATAAACTACTGCTGCTTTCTGAAGTCCTGGTCATTGTCTGCAACGGGACAGAGTCCATGTAACAGATAACTACTGTTAGAGGAGAATGGATTGAAACAGGATAGGAGTCACCTTCCGGGACTCCTGTAGGCTGACAGCATCCGGAGAGGAGCACTGACACCGTCTCACTAAGTTCCTGAGACGTTCACATTCGCACAATTCAAGAAGACGTTCTCAGCACCCTGCAACCTTCATTCTGACTCACAGCAGAAAGGAATTTTGGTCTGTTTGCACGACACATACCGGTTTGTATCACAATAATTACTTCTTCATTTACGCCATTTAAAGAAATCAATCAGTGGAAGATAAAAATAGACGATTAACATTTAAGGGAGAAACAATTCAGGCCTGTTTTCCCAGAAAGTCCTTAGCCATCTAACGGCATCCGACCGGTGCTTTGTACAGCCGATTAGAGGCCTATTTCATTCATTCACTGATTTATCCACGCATTCATTCATTCACATAGCAGATATTTATGACACTTCTGCCATTTGAAAAGCACCCTGTGAAAAATGTGCACAGAAAATTTGCACTATTTCCTTTCCTACATAAAAAGGAAATCAAACTACACAATACAGAATGTCCAGCATTAAAGAGTTAGTTTGAGAACAGAAAATAGGCAAATGTTTCTTTTCTATAGTGATAAGAATATCTATTCATATGAAGTACAAGTGTGTGTGTCTGTTAAGTCACTTCAGTCGTGTCTGATTCTTTGTGACCCTATGGATTGTAGCCCACCAGGCTTCTCTGTCCACAGGCCACAAACAGATACTACTATGTCTAAGCTATTTCATAAAATCATAATATTAATTCCAACAGAAGTCATAAGGTTGCATTAGAAGGAAATGACCTCTGTTTACTAAAGAAATAGCAAATGAACGACATCTTTGCCCTTGTGTCACTGCAGTTCTACAGATGACATCAAACCTCCAAGAATCAGACATAAACCACTGCCATCATTAATGAGCAACATTACCGAGTTACCAGGTTTGGAAAATAGAAATTATTTTCATTTACGAGTCATAAAATCAGAAACCTGTGAAAATGTAACCCTCTATAGAGTCTGCATACACTTATTTTAATTCTCTCTTTAAGTCAGTGGGTCTATGGCGCAGGGTACTATCTGACCTAGGATAGCCTTCTTAAGGACCTGCATCTTATTGGGAGAGCATGCATCCATTAAAGGAAAAAGCTGCAGATACACTCTTGAGGTTACATTCCTTTATCTTCTCTCATCAGAAGAAATATGATGTCAGTGTGGAAAGGTGAGGGTGCTGGGAGTGGCACTGCGTCCTCCTGGCTCCGTCCCTAGCACAGTTCTCAGTATTTAGGAAGCTCCCAGTAGGAAAAAACTTCGAGCTGTGTGTTTATTTGGCTCATTATAGTTCGAAGGATTCATATTTTAATTTCTGGAATTACATGAAATAAAGCATTGGAGAGTGTCTTACAGGCACCTGAATTTAGGAGGAAGATAATACAGGTGGACCATCGTTTGACGTCTGTAAAGACATGGAGTCCTCTCTCGCTCTTTATTTCACTTACATGTAATGTCTAATATGTGCTGTGTGCTTAGTCGATTCTGACTCTTTGTGACCCCATGGACTGTAGCCCGCCAGGCTCCTCTGTCCATGGGATTCTCCCGGCAAGAGTATTGGAGTGGGTTGCCATGCCCTCCTCCAGGGGATCTCCCCCACCCAGGGATCAAACCCAGGTCTCCCGCATTGCAGGTGGATTCTTTACCGTCTGAATCACCAGGAAAGGCCAAGTAAACTGGAGCATGTAGCCTATCCCCTATTCAGGGGATCTTCCCAACCCAGGAACTGAACTGGGTCTCCTGCATTGCAGACAAATTCTTTCCCAGCTGAGCTACCAGGGAAACTGATGTCTAATATAACAAGGAGCAAATCCTGCCGGCTCTGCCTTCACCATTCCCCCAGAATGGGCCACGCCTCTTGCTCTCCACCACTACCTTCCCCAGTGTCTCTAATTTCCATTACTGCAACAGCTCTCTCATTTGTCTTCTTGTTTCTGCACTTGTCCCCTGAGAGTTTATTTCTGAAACAGAATTCTAACTAATCCTTCCAAAACCTGGGACAGACCAAGTCAGTGCTCAACAGCCCCCATCTCATGCAGACTAGAAGCAAAGCGTTTCAGTGATTTACAAGAGCTGCCTGATCAGGCTGTAGTCTAACCTCGCTTCCTGTCTCCCTCGTTGGACTTCTTTGGACACACCTGGTGTGCGCCTGTCTCAGGGCTGTTTGTACCTGCTACACCCACAGCTAGGGAAGTTCTTCTCACTGATACTCACAGGGCTCACCCCCCTCTCTCTTATGGGTCTTCTCTTATGGACTATGAAACAGTGCCTGCCCCGTCTTCCCACTCCCTTTTATCCTATTTATGACTCCCTGTAACATTTATCAGCATGTGGAATATTGTATATTCACTTGCTTATTCTCTTTCAAATGTGTTTATTATCTGCTTCCCCTCACTTTTGTGAGCTCCATAAAGGAAGAGTTTTGTTTATTCACCACTGAAGGGAGCAAAATTTGCCACCCCAAAATATGCCTTTTACACTTTAAGATTATTTTGAGCTAATTATTTGAGCAGACACAGAAGAAGCTATGAAAACTAAGTAGTTACTGTTTTGTAAGAGATGTTTACATTTAGGAGGGAAATTTCTACTTGTAAGTGTTCCTCTCCACTTCCCTGGTAGCTCAGCTGATAAAGAATCCGCCTGCAATGTGGGAGACCTGGGTTCGATCCCTGGGTTGGGAAGATCCCCTACAGAAGGGAATAGCTACCCACTCCAGTATCTGGCCTGGAGAATTCCATGGACTGTATAGTTCACGGGGTCACAAAGAGTCGGACACAACCCAGGAATGTTCACTTCGCTTCACTTCTCCCTGTCTGTATCAGGAATAAAGGAAAAACTAAATCTCTGAAAACTCTTACCAATGGAGAAGACGGATTTAAAAAGTTTGCATAATTGCCTTACCCTTGTTGACCGTGCTTCTCCTGGTAACTTTATGTAACTAACTGGTCTCCCTTCATTCCAACATCTCCCTTTTGTCTCTAGCTGGTGATGGTATTTAACGTGGTGGCTTGGGCTATTTGGGGGCGTTACTCAGTATTCCTGGGTGTCTCCCACACATACAGGAGGTGGCCTTGTTACTAAACTTCAGTTATTCTCCTGTTAATGCGTCTTCCATTACAGGGAGGTCTCAGTCAAGAATCTGGAAGGGGAGAGGGAAAATTGTCATCCGCCCCTGTAGTGCACTAGCCATAGTATCTAGACGAGTGTCTGGCACAAACACATCCAGGCTGGAAACACACAGCTAAAAGGGAAATGAGAGCAAGGCAGCAAATTGTGGAGAAAAGGGCTGGAGACAGAGGTACCTGACTGGAGACACCTAGGTTTTCATTTTCTTTTTCCTCAGGGTGAGGATGTAGCCTGTTGACGACAACAAGAACCAATGGAGCCCAAGGTTTAAAGCGTCACATTAAGCAAAATCACACAGATGTATAAGGACTCTGTGAACGGTGTCGTAAGCTCCATCTCGCGGCATGAGCAAGAAAACGGGCTGCTCAGGTTCAGCAAGGCCCTGTCCGGTGCAGGCTGTGCCGTCATTAGCCGCTCTGGGAGCCCCGGTGAGGTGAGCTGAGATATTCTGCATTGGCTTTGCTCTACGTGGCCACCCTTTGCCAAAGTTCCTGTGCCCTCGGCTAAACAGACAACCGAGTCTAATCGGTATGTCCGTCCAAAGGTATAGGTGTGGTGGTCTCTTTCTGCTAAGTTGTGACCTCTGGAAAGTCCGGGGGATGGGTTTCTTATTGGAGGTCCTAGAGAGACCCCTTTCCTACTCAAGTAGCCTTGCCCTAACACTAATCAGTACGTCATGTAGAGTATTAGTCTTCATTTTATATCAGAAGAGACAGAAGCACAGTAACTTTAATCATCATCCGTTCAACAAACTTACGTGACGCCCAAACTAGGTGCTGGTAACCGTTCTCTGCATCAAGGAATGAACAAGGCAGCAGCCTCTGTCCTCATGGGGCTCACACTCGAGTTGAGGTGGAAAATAAAAAGCAAACCCGTCTTCACCTGATTATCTATGTCTGTGTGGCCTTCCCTGTGGCTCGGGGGTAAAGAATCCGCTTGCCAAGGCGGGAGACTCAGGAGACGTGGGTTGGATCGCTGGGTCGTGAAGATCCCCTGGAGGAGGAAATGGCCACCCACTCCAGTGTTCCTGCCTGGGAAGTTGTGTGGACAGGGGAGCCTGGCAGGTTACATGGGGTCACAAAGAGCTGGACATGACTGAGAGCCTGAGCGCACACAGACACATACACCTATAGTACCCCTGTGACACTTACTCATACACTTACACACACGTAGGTGTGTGTGCAGAGACAGATAACTGTCAGGTCATACGAGGACTGATGAAAATACAGCAGGGTAAAGGTTACAGGGAATGCGAGGGTGGGGTGGGGTAGGGGTCCAAAGTCGCACAGCTGATGTGCTGTAGAGCCAGGATTCAAACGCTGAGCATTCCAGTGCCAAACTTGTGATCTTATCCACTGTGCTGAAGCTGTTAAATGGCTCTGAAAGCTTGCAGACTAGTTGGCAATGCAGAAGGAGACAATCAGACTGGCACAGCAACACTTGAAAAGGAAATCTGGGAGTGAAAAGGGCCTCTCATTCTGCTTCTGTATTTTAGCAAATTAAAAAAATTAAGGACAATAATTGGACAAAGTGAAAGTGAAGTTGCTCAGTTGTGTCCGACTCTTTGCCACCCTTTGGACTATAGCCCACCAGGCTCCTCCATCCACAGGATTTTCCAGGCAAGAATACTGGAGTGGGTTGCCATTTCCTTCTCCAGGAGATCTTCCCGACCCAGGGACTGAACCTGGGTCTCCCGCATTGTAGGCAGACGCTCTACCGTCTAAGCCACCAGGGAAGTCCACTGGACAAAGCCCCTCGTAATTCTCAGTGTTAGTGAGGTGAGTCGTGCCCAGTGAGTGGCTCAGGCTTGAGTTCTCCAGTTCCACATGTTGATTCCTCTGATCCTGCCTTGGAGGCCAGAGAACAGGAAACAAACCAAAAAAAAAANATACTGGAGTGGGTTGCCATTTCCTTCTCCAGGAGATCTTCCCGACCCAGGGACTGAACCTGGGTCTCCCGCATTGTAGGCAGACGCTCTACCGTCTAAGCCACCAGGGAAGTCCACTGGACAAAGCCCCTCGTAATTCTCAGTGTTAGTGAGGTGAGTCGTGCCCAGTGAGTGGCTCAGGCTTGAGTTCTCCAGTTCCACATGTTGATTCCTCTGATCCTGCCTTGGAGGCCAGAGAACAGGAAACAAACCAAAAAAAAAAAGCAAAACACACAAAACCAACCCCGAAAACAACAAGAACAAAAAAGCAAGCAAGAAGATTAAGCTTGTTTCTATGTCATCTGTGTTCTAACAGGTTCCTCAGAGGCCAGAATTTCTACTTGACCAGAATAATTAGGAAAAGCTAGCTACTCTAGTGTAAACAACGTTTTACTTCGGAACATTAATTCAACCAATGGTTACCCAAATTCCTGGGGTAGTCACAAACCCAGCTGCACAGTTCTGGGCTTAATCTCCTGTCTGTTGTATGGATGTGTTGTGAGCGGGGGTTCAAGGAGACTACATGGACCCTCTGCAGGAAGGAGTGAACCCACCAGCCCCACACCATGGAACTGTGTGGAGATGAACATCCCCAGAAAAGACGGAGTGAAGACTTACAAAGGAGTCTCTCATGCCCGCAGCGAGGCTTTCACTAACTCCCGCTTCTTAAATGGTTTCCTTGTGAGAGGTGCCCACACGGCTGATCATATTCACAAAAGGGAAGAGAAAGGAAATAACAGTGAGCACATGGCTGAAGTGCTCTGCTCAGCCTCCCAGGCTTTGTCATCCGCTTGATCCAGACTCAGATCTTCCACTCACCAGTTGTATGACATTGGCAACATACTCATTATACTTTGATGCCTCAATTTTTTCTACTCTAAAGGAGAGATGAATGGCCACAGAAGAGTGAGGACTAAATAAGATAATGAATGTGCTTGCCAAATAGGAAGCACTCAACTAATGCATGGCAGCCATTCTTTTGGAAGCCTGCTTAGCCCAGGCTCCATCCTCTGAGTATTATACCATCCCAAGTGGCTCAGACGGTAAAGAATCTGCCTGCAATGTGGGAGAACCAAGTTCACTTCCCGGGCTGGGAGGATCCCCAGGAGAAGGAAACAGCTACCCGCTCCAGAATTCTTGCCTGGAAAATTCCACGGACAGAGAACAACACACTAATTGGCTCCTGTAAATCTATGTGAACACCATCCTGCCTACTTTTCTCTGTCTAGCCACGTTAGTGATTTAAAAAGGGATAAACACTGAATACAGGCCTCCCTGGTGGCTCAGACGGTAACGAATCTACCTGCAATGTGGGAGACCTGGGTTCGATCCCTGGGTGGGGAAGATCCCCTGGAGGAGGGCATGGCAACCCACTCCAGTGTTCTTGCCTGGAGAATCCCCATGGACAGAGGAGCCTGGTGGGCTACAGTCCATGGAGTCTGGAAGAGTCAGACACGACTGAGCGACCAAGCACAGCACAGACACTTAATATAAGCTGGGCCAGTCAATTCTTACTGCCCAGAATCTGAAACCAGACCTCAAAGACTAATTCATTATCCGCGGATGTGGGGCTCGGAAGGTGGTGACCTGGATGTCACTGGAACGACCTCTGAAGATAGGACAGAGGGACGTAGTCTTCAGAGCAAGAGGGAAATGAAGCAGCAACACAGCAAGAAGAAACAACGGAAGACCAAGTGAGCAGAGACAGTGAGCAGAGAGAGAACACGCCCTGGCTCCTGGCTGCTTCCCAGGGCCTAAGTGCAGTGACGCCCAGAGCTGGCTGAACTTCCCGTCGTTTCCGTTTCATGAGATAGCTCTATTTTCTTCTAATACACTTCCTCTTGCTTAAACTAGCTTCAGCAGTTTCTGTTCTTCATAATCAGAAAGGCCATAAGAGAAAATGGTGACCCACCTATTTGCATTTGTTTAAAGTAAAGGACCCTGATGCTGGGAAACATGAAGGCAGGAGAAGGGGACAACAGAGGATGAGATGGCTGGATGGCATCACCAACTCAATGGACATGAGTNAGCTGGCTGAACTTCCCGTCGTTTCCGTTTCATGAGATAGCTCTATTTTCTTCTAATACACTTCCTCTTGCTTAAACTAGCTTCAGCAGTTTCTGTTCTTCATAATCAGAAAGGCCATAAGAGAAAATGGTGACCCACCTATTTGCATTTGTTTAAAGTAAAGGACCCTGATGCTGGGAAACATGAAGGCAGGAGAAGGGGACAACAGAGGATGAGATGGCTGGATGGCATCACCAACTCAATGGACATGAGTTTGAGTGAACTCCAGGAGTTGGTCATGGACAGGGAGGCCTGGCGTGCTGCAGTCCATGGGGTCACAAAGAGTCCGACATGACTGAGCGACTCAGCTGAACTGAAAGTAAAAGATCACTTTAGACGTTCTGAACCCGGAATGTACTTAATGCAATTAAGTGAATAAAAATCAGAAATAGCAGAGAATGAGGCATAGGCCAATTTCCTCCTACCATTTCTATGTAACACAAGACAAGGCTAGCCCTCACTAAACCAGGAAGCCACTCACGCACGGCTCTGCTTCCTCCCGAGGACTTTTATTCTGTTTACTGGATTGAGCAGAATTCCTGAAGAGTACCCTACATATGGTACATCTTTCCCACTAGTAACCATAAATCAAAACTCATTTTTCCTGTGACCTGCTATCCCCAATCCCCTATTTCTGTTTTTCCAGAAGGCAGATGGATACTCTGGTACATTAACTCAAGCCAAGTTGTTAATTGATTCCAGCATAAGAGAAGGTCTTTTTCATTCCTGGAAACATACATGTGGCTTAAGGTTAAAAAAAAATCCCTTAATGAAAATGAATGAAACTAGCAATAGGGAATTCTGACGCTGAATAAAGTAGCAGGATAAGTAATTTTTAGAAAGGTGTTCTTGTGAATACCAAGCCACACTAGATTAAAAAAAAGGTTAAAGTAGAGAGGACTATGTATTTTTGAGACATTTAAAATTACTGAGCATTCCTTTTTGTACTGTAGCAAAATGGTTTTAGAAGCTAAAAATAAAAGTACAGCTTAATATATTCAAAATTGTAATCAGATGTTAGAACAAGAAAATCAGTCATAAATGCTTAGTCAACTGAGATTATCACATTTCTATGCTAATCTTGTGTTTTTAATTAACAGATAAAGCAGAAGGGGGTATCTAAACAATAGTGTATAAAAATGAAAAAAACAAAATTTCAAGCTCTAATTAAATGGAGAAGCAATAACAAAATACTGCTGCATTTCAGCAACTGTTCATTAAAAAAACAACAGAAAAATCTTGTTATGTCTTTCTAAAATTATGTTTCACAGGCTTCAGCATCCCCTTCTGTTTTTACTCGTGATCATAAAGAAACCAGATGTTGATCATAAGCTGAGCCATCACACCAAACACCACCTTCTGCCCTGAATTTCCTGACTGGTCAGAAGACGCATGGCTTGTGCAGAACAGGGGAGGCCAGGGCAGATTCAGAGTTGGGGCTCTCAAACCTGATTCCCAGGGTCCACATCCTGGATCCACCACATTCTTCTCATATGATCTTAGGCAAGATATTCAACCTTCCTAACCACAGTTCTCCTCATGTTACTACAGGCCCAACACAGTACCTACTGTTGCCTTGAGGACTCACTCATTCTCCTTTAAGTGCCAAGCACTGCTCTAGCCTTTTGGAATCCAAGAGCAAATAACTTAACTGAAAATTACTGCCCTCCTGAAGTTTATGTTCTACATATTGCACCTAAAGCCCCTGATTAGCATCATACCTAGTGTTCAGCAGTCAGTAAATGTCAGCTGTTAGGATCGTGAGTGGCTGACTGAGACAGAACACTGGAGCAGCGCTGTGTCGGGATGCAGTCACACATTTCTTAATCTCTCTGAGCCTCAGCTACTCAATCTGTGAAGTGATCTTAAGACTGCTCCTATTAAATATACGGCAGATCATGAGACACAGAAGAGACTAAAGAAAACACGAAGACGCACTGTACACAGAACGCTTTTACAGCGCAGTAAACCCTGAGAAAAAACTCAGATTTCAGGTACTCAGTCGCATTTTTAAAAAATGAAGAAAAACTCTTAAGAAAGGGAAAAACATAAATGGTCACTATCATACCAAATCTTTATAAAACATGAAACCACAAAAACCGAAAATAAGCAGTGACATCTTACATTTATCTTAAAAAGTATTCATGGCTACCCTATCAGAAATCATTAGACGAAATAATCTTCTTCCAGATACAAGAGAAATGTAATGTGTTCCTTTCTGGCAATCTTAGCTTTCCTTATTTTGTTTTTCCATTGAAACTTAAAAATAAAATTGGTCTCATACCCACACCTTTTCACAAGATTATATGTTTTTCAAGGTTTTGTAAATTCTTTTGAAATTACTTTCCTTTTTCAGTTAAAAACTGTGGACTTTTAACCATCTTAAAATTATCTGAACATAGGGCTAGACATTTCCAGGTTTAGCCAAATTACGGCCCTGGGTAAGAAAGGCCCTGTTTATCTGGCCCAGCCCAATGCTCCCTGGACTTTCCATTTTGATAATATCGAACTCTCTGTACTTCAGGATTAAATCATGCCTTCTCATGAAATACAAAACTTTGTTTGCAACTTTCCTTCAGCGAGAATATTCTTTCCCCTTGTATTCAGTGATAAACCCATCCATCAAGTTATCACTCAACAATAACCTCCACAAAACTTTCCAATTACTCCCCACCATAGCTCCCACAATGACACACCATATTAGACCTCCCTGATATTACTCCCATGGTACTTTGTACATGCTGTCACTAAACTATCTCTTTGCATTATTTTCTGTTACGTGCATCTGAATCAGGCAGGGACCATGATTCTCATGTTGTCGTCACCCTGGCACAGAACAGGCTACCATCCATGTTTATGAAGTGCCAGAAACATCACTGTCCTCAATGGACAAGCAAAACCTTTACTAAACAATAAAATATTTGTAGTCTTACATACTTTAATTTGTAGAGTTGTTAATTTTACTTCATCACAAAAAAGCATCATTGTGGTAGAGTAATCGAAAATGAAGAGGAATCTGTGTAAGATTTAAAATAGAAAAAGAAAAATAAATAAATAAAATAGAAAAAGAAATCACATTCTATAGCAGTCCCCCAAAACACCCTTTCTGGCATTGACAATGACATACAATATCATGAAATTAAGAAATGCTTCCAACACTCCCAAGAGAGTATATGCTCTTTTACTCAAATACACGGCACTCAAGGGTCTATCCTCTACTTTTCACTGACAAAGAACACAGCCCCAAACCAGCTCTTAAAAATAAACCCCAATAAAAACAAACCTGCAGTAGAACTCATCAGCAATAAACTCATAAATGCCATTTCCATTTAAATCTAGTATAAGGCCAACCCTCAACCCACTTAACATTCAGAATAATCAGGTTCAATACTTTTTATATAGAGTGACACCCAGCAATCTAATGCCATTGTAAGTAACATTCCCTCTCAAAGTTGGTCACTGTACTTCAAACACTTGTATGAGGTAAAAGAGAGAGAGAAAAAATTCACAGTGGCTTACTGAATAATTATAAAGTAAATAGGGTTGATCTCACCTAAACTGAAACACAAAATATCCAACACTCTAAACAGAAATGGTTTCAATTAGAAACTTGGTGTATCAAGAGAACACTTCTGGAAGTGAAATGGAAATTACAAGAACATTTTCCGAAAGCGGGCCATTTCTTTATGCAACTGCTTGTTTCCATTTTATGGGTCACACTTTTTTCATCTATAATGAAACACTGCTCCACTTTTCTCATGGCAACAGAACAAAACGAAGCTAAAGTAAAAAAATGCATCCCCCACCAAAGTGAAGATACTATTTTGGGGAAACAAAATTAAAAATATTTTCAGGTTCTCAATTCCAGTGACTTCTAATCAGTGAACAGTTATAAATTTATTACTTCATATAAAATTTAAAGCATATTTAATATTTTGCTTTGATTTGTAGGACAAACACTTTAGAATTCATGGACACGTATTATATATATTTGGGGATGTCAAGAATGGAGCTTGGTGTCTTTCGTCATTTCTTGAAAAAGTGAAAGGAAACTTTCAAATACACTTTAGAAATTTTAATTGAATTTTGAAATACCTCACTAAAATTTCTCCAATGAGGAAAAATACTCTTCATTGTAGTATATACTATATATGTTATATTTATATATTTATGCTATATTTAAATATATATATATTTCTTAGGAAAAAAATGCATGTCTTGAGTATATCTATTAAATGCAAATCAATTAAAACTCCACTGCAATTACTACTGCTACCACAGAATTAGATACAGAGGAACACAGTTCCATAGCACAAGTCACTGCATGAAAAATTCAGCAGAAAGAATGATTTACTTTCTCAATATAGCGCCATGTATTGGTGAGATACTAAAATGAAAAAAAAAAATACTGAATTCATCCAAAAGATCACTTACGTAAGTGTGAAGAGGAACAAAGACCACTGGCTAGAAGTATCAGAAACTCCATCCAGTGACCACGAGACCACTGGCTAGAGGCATCACAAAATCCATCCAGTGACCATGATTAACAGGAAAAGAACGGTAGATAGTTTAGAGGGTGACCAGTGAACGTGAGCACAGGAAAATATTACATGTGGCTGTTACACAGCTAGTAAAACACCGTATCCAAAATGCATTTACGAAACTGAAGACAAAGACATTCTACGTAACAGGTGACCAACCGGGGGGTTTGTGTGAATGCTGGTGAGCCTAGCAGATGTGACTCATCAATCACGGGGCTCCGTCACTGGCCCTGGAATCCTTCTCGATGCGCCACGCAGACAGCCGCGACCAGTCGACGAGGCCTGTCTGTCCAACCTGCTCTCTGCACGGTCGCTCAAGACGTGCAATCAGAGCCTTCCCCACAGGCAAGCGGCACAGGACTAGGCACAGTCTTCTGAGCTAGGTGTTCAAGCGTGGGCTGACTTTCAAAAATTTGTAAATGCATGAACATTTTTAAGAAAAAGGAGAAAATAAAAATTATAGCAGATAATGTTGTGATTTTGTAAGTGGGATAAATTTTTAAAAGTTAACTGCCATCAGCAATTTGGAATGGTTTAAATTCTGATGATAGAAGCACTTGAAAAAAATACAGTCATCCATCTGCAAGGAAAGCCATCACTAAAAAGCAGCAAGAAATTGAATCAGCAGTTCCCTCAACCCCAACACACCAGCAATTAAAGAGTGTTATTGGTAACTGACAATACAACAGTTTCACGAATGGGTATTTATTACGGTTTAAAGTCATTGATAGTCTAGCAGTTTAAAAAAAATCTGAGACAGAATAGAAAACTACAGTAGAGCATTTGATACCCAAAGTAACAGCTGAACGATCAAAATCACGGGTTTTCTCTAAAGGGCAATCCTCTCCTGTTACTTTTAGCATAAAGTAACAAAGTCATTACACAATTCCTGTCCAAAACCAGTTTTTTAGAGTCTTTTCAAATATCTATTACATTGTGATTCGATCTACATTTATTGAAAGTAAATACAGTCACTATTGATAGAAAGTAAAACAGGAATATGACAGTGACTTAGTTTTCATTGTCTTAATTTCCAGAAATATACTATCCCTATGAGATGGCTGGATGGCATCACTGACTCAGACATGCGTTTGAATAAACTCTGGGAGTTGGTGATGGACAGGAGGCCTGGCGTGCTGCAGTCCTTGGGGTCACAGAGTCGGACATGACTGAATGAATGAACTGAACTGAATATCCCTACTGAAATGTATTTTAAAATACATGCGATTGTTGAATCATATTTGAAACATAAGTTATAATTTTAGTTTCAGAATAAAACTGAATACTAAGCAAAACTAGGGGGGGATTAAGTAAAAACTGTTCATTGAGATCAAATAAATGTATATTTCAGGTGAATATGACTTTTTTCTGCTGCAATTCCACCTTGTACAACCTCACCAGAACATTAGGTCAAAGGCTACATGGTGAAACACAAGAGGGAAAAATGCATCTCAATAACCAACCAGCTTGAAGTGCATAATGGTTTCATCTGACAACGAACCCTCCCCACTTTAAACAGTATCACGTGCTGCTTCCAGCAGATTAAAAACTGCATCAAATCCTAAACCTTATTTCATGTATATACACAGCCATATTTAGGCTCTGACACGAATCCTGCAAGAGATCTTAATTTTTATTCACATTTAGCAGAAAAAAAAAACCAAAAAACTTTCAGCTATAAGCAACTAAAACCACAATCTATAAAGCATTAAGACCAAGTTGCTGGTCTTAATATAATTAGAGCAAGTTTGCTAAAATCTCCTTTGAAATAATTAGTGTGCTAAAGTCTTCTTACTCTTGGCCACATACACAGTCATGAATTATTTTACTATTAGGATTTTCCATAACTTTATAAGTAATTTCTTTTAAAAGGGGGGAGAACACACGAAACAATATTATTCAGTTATAAGATTATAGCTGCTTACATGATTAGCTTGAGGCACATCTTATCACTATGCTATTCATGGTTATAATAAATTTCTAATTAGTAAATAATTGTCTAATAAGGAGTTACCTCAGGAAGACAGAAAACAAGTGTTTCTATAAAATGTCAAAGAATACTTTCACACAAAATGTGAAAACCAACAAGAAATACATGTTGTAAAAGAAAATTCATTGCTTTATGATAGCAAGTACACCAGTTTTCTAATATCCTACTAACAGAACTGGAAAATGGTTTAAAAGCATTCTCCTTACCTGTGAATACAGTTTTTGCTCTCGAGATAGGACATGCCGGAAGCGACATCTAAGGAGAACTTCACCAACTGTTTGAGTTTTATGTCGTCCTTCCTCTTTCTCAGAAAAGTGAGGAAATCACCTCCTAGAAGAGTCAACAACGAGAGATCACGACGAATGCCATATTTATCACCTGTTAGATACACCGTCCAGAGCAAAAAGCATTACACGTTTAACCAGACTTCCTGCTCATTTAAGAGGAGGATAAAAGAAAGCATGAAAAGAACGCGTCTTATCAGAAAGCAGACACTGAATTCTCCTAGATGCAGTCTAAGTGCTCCAAGCGCTCACACTGGACATTACTCAACACATAATAATATTCAGCCGTACTTTTTCCCTCGGTCACAATTTCTCACCAGTCTGCCTGGCTAGAATTTTCTAAGAAATCCTTTAGTCTCTAATACCAGATAGAAGATTATACTTATCATGAGTTAAAAAGAAAAGTAAATGATATTGAATTAGTTACCAGACTTAGTGACTGCTTAAAAACTGAGGTTACTAACACCATGATAAATAGAGTAGGACAGAAAAAAAAGGCTATGGGTTTGATAAGATTTAGCTGCTGAGCCAGACTGCATTTTCGTGCATCAAATGGACTCCAGTGATATCTGAGAGAAACTCCTCAAACCAGCATGTTCCAAAAGAAGTGTAATGCAAGCCACTTAGAAATTTCAAATATACTGGTAGCCTTACAAGTAACAACAATGAAAAGGTGAAAGTGACTGAAGTAATACATTTTTCTTTAGTTCCATTATGTATAAAATATTATTAAATCAACATGCACTATTACAAAATTATGGTGAAAATATTTTACATTTTATCATCTTAACACTTTAAAATCTGTTGTGTATTTTACATTTATGGAACATCTCAATTTAGATGTAAATTTCCATCAGAAATATTTGATCTGTATATAGATTTCATCAGATCCATGGTTAAAAACATAGATTCACATACCTAGGTCATTCCAAAAATATTATACTTATAAATTTCCCAATAACTTTATCATAGTACTGGAAATGAAATTTTAAAATTTAAACCATGTAAGATTGAGTGAAACTCACAGTTCATTGTTTAGAAGCACACATGTCAAAACTCAAGAGCTCAGGAGCTGCGTGTGGCCAGTGGCCACCAGACTAAAGAGGGCAGCCTTAGACCACAGTCACTAACGTATGGCATTAAAGGCTAAAGCCTGATTAATTTCCTTGCTAATGTACATCACAATGTACTGCATTAGTAAACAAAGTAAAACACAACCTAGTCAAAATATATTGAATGAGCGTTCTCTAAAAACAGTCGTTCCTACTTTTTCTGTCTCTTAGAGCCTCAGACATTAAGCCAGAGTTTTGCAAGAGGGATTAGCATTTTAATTGTCATTTCCTGATGTTTTTGACACTCTTCACCAGGGATCTAGCCTCCTTAAATAGAACAACTCTAGAGGTGAAGATTAAATGGGTTTTTCTTTAATCAGAGTCTCAAGAAAACAAACAGCAGCCTAACTCTCCTTAGAAAGTTCTTTTTCTAATCTCTTTCCCCTATTCATAAATCAAGCATTACATAAATTTAGGTGGACTACTTACAAAATCAGTAAGCTATACGCTTCAAAAGTAATCTTAATGGTGTCAGATTATTTACTTTTTTCTGTTCTTCTGAAGAGAATATCAAACTTATTACTAAGAACATTACTGAAATAGCTTCTATCAAGCTTAATTTTCTTAAAAAAAAAACCTAAATGCAACAGCAAAATTAGCCATTAATTTTTCAACTTTAATAGGCAAAAAATGTCTATTAAAATGGACTTGAAAATCAATATTTAGTTCAAGCTACTTCCTGGGCCAATATTCTCATATACTATTAGATACATTTATCGATACACTGGCCTAGTTTAGAAGAAGCGCACCCTTCTAATTTTGGAACCACACAGCATTTCTTTTACTCATTTGGAATAACTTTCAAATGAAAGAAAGCCTTCTAGAATTTGATTAAAGCAGCATATGACATGGGCTCAGTGCTCTGCGGAACCCTAACATTTCTTCTTTCCAAAATTAGCTCACGTTTAGCACTTTTCCTTCTGCCTCCTGCTCTTTTTAAATTCAGACTTTCACCTAATCCTCCCGAACCCCCAGCCCAGCCTGTAAACCCAGTGAAGAGAACTGCGCCTCTCGTCAGTAGGCTAATTTCAGCGAACACCACAGGATGTCTAGCACGGCATAATACTTCAATAAGCATTCTTGGATGAATGAGAAAATAATGTAAGAAACGATCTCTTCCATGTAGCTTATAAGCTACCCATGAAGACAATCTACATATGAAACTTTTATTAATTTTAGTCATTTCTTCCTTAGCTCCTCTCCAATGGCTGGAACTATGCTTTGAAAATTAATGTTTCGAAAAGGGTAACACTGAATCAACGGCACCTGACAGAAGCCATAACATTCTTTAGATTCCAAAATAAAACTTAGTACATTTAAAGCTCTGAGCTCACCTTGATGAGATGCTTCTTAACACCACTGCCTCACAAATTGCATCATTTTAAAAAATAATTTGCAAAGGAGCAACTCTTAATAGGTAAGACTGTAGACCAGCAGAGGCTTCCCAGGTGGTGCCAGTGGTAAAGAGCCTGCCTGCGAACGCAAGGGCATGAGAGACGCAGGTTCGATCCCCGGGTTGGGAAGATTCCTAGCCCGGGGTTGGGGGGGTAGGAGGGGGTGTA
>SJYA01001023.1:305944-343712 GCA_006410615.1 Neotragus moschatus
GGGGAGGTAGGAGGGGGTGTAGGGGGGAGGGGAGCATGGCAACCCCCTCCAGGATTCTCGTCTGGAGAACCTTTTGTCATTTTCACTGTGCCACTGTGAAGAACCTCTCTGAACGTGTGAGCTACCTACTAGCCATATATGCAGCACGTGTGCACACATGTTTGCATATGGACGTATGCATGTAGCCTCGAGCACCCCGCCTGACCACCGCAGTAAGATGGTGGTGCTCACAAATGTGTAAACGAGATGATAACGCCTCTTCTGTAACTGTCTTACCAAGGCTTATTTCTGTATGGATACACCACATACTAAGCCAAGACAGGATGGATGATTTTCTAGATTTCTTCAGTGATGAATTTCTGAGACAATTATTAGAAGGTTTTTATAAACAACTTCTAATTTACCAATGATACAGCATCACATGGTGAAAAGAGCGTGGGCAGGTAGGCCTCACCAATCTAGGTCTGATTAGCTGTGCAACCTGGGGTCAACTGTTCAATCCCTCTAACCTTCCTTACAACGTAAGAATTAATGCCTTTTGTTTCTCAAGGTGGTTTTGAAGACCAAAATGTATCTAAATCACTAAGCAAATGCCTACCTAGCACATGGTACACACAATAAACACTGGTGTAACTTGCTATTTTGGTTGAAGTTATTTTGCACATAAAACCAGGAACAGTTGTAGCAAGGACTTGCTGTCACACAACGTCGGTTTTTCCTCACTCCCCTCACTGCGTTTCTCCCATCTTGGGGAGTATTTATCCCGTCTCAGCACTAAAGGCAATCCCAGATTTGTTTAACCCAATTATCAGTGGAGTCCCATTTTCAAGGGGCTGATTCAGGGACATGCCCTCGGTCCCTCAGTCATGTCCGACTATGGGACCTCAAGGACTGTAGGCGGCCAGGCTCCTCTGTCCATGGGATTCTCCAGGCAAGAATACCAGAGTGGGTTGCCATGCCCTTCTCCAGGATCTCCCCAACCCAGGGATCGAACCCAGGTCTCCCACACTGCAGGCAGATTCTTTACCGTCTGAGCCACCAGGGAAGCCAGACTAAGGGGCAGGTACACTGTTTAACTCAGGCCACTGAGACACAGGAAATAACTTTTAAAGGATGGATGAAAGAAACTTAGGACAAGTGCCAGGAAAGGGGCTTTTCTGCGAGTGGAAGTGTGCAGGGCAGCACATGCTCCACGGAGACTGGCAGCTTGGGATGAAGCTGTCGCCATGGAGAGCAGCAAGAGTGAAGAGCAGAGGAGAGTTTTGGTGGCATCTCTGAGCCGCTGGATCAAACGCTGCCTCGAGAATGCCTTTCTTCTAGATCTCTGAGCTGAAGGAACAAATGAAAGCTCTGTAGTTCTTTTGATCTTACTCCCACTCTAGCCACTCAAAGATTCTTTATGGATAAAATAACAGCTGTATTAGAAGATACTGAGAATCAAAAAGATGCTATATATTGATATATTGAATGTCTAGAACAAGGAGGAAACAATAAATAGAAGCGCTTTATTTTGTTTACAGCCAACATTAGTAAGAGACTAGAAGACTGTTTTATTCTTAACAGCTCTTTCTCAAAGGTTTCTTACTTTGTGCTATGAAAATCTGACCCTATCTGCTCTTTCAGTATTAATGGGACCCTGAGGAACTGATCACATTAAACAAACTCATAGACATTGTTATGTAAACAAGAATACTAATTTTATCAATTTGTCATTAGGGAAAAGGGATCATCAAGGCTATACCACTAACGCCTTTCTGTCACTGAATCATGTAGAGATCTTAATTTATCTTCAAATAAATTTAAAGGTTATTAAATTAAGAGATCCCAGTCCCTAGTGATATATAAAATGCATAATTCATTACCCTTGTTTTTAGGATATCAATTTACTCCAGGGAAGTTTGGTTTAGTTGTGTTCACGTACCCATTTAAAACAGGCTCATAATCAAAGCAAGTATTAAATGATAGAGAGCTATTACAGAGGGTCCATTTACGTCACTGTTCAGAGTTGTTACTAAAAAATACACTTTTCATCTTTTCTTCTCTTTAATGAGACTTCTGGCTGTGGGCCAGCCCATCAAAACTCAGGCGGGTACAAATTTAGATGACAGTCATAACAATGAGTGCTGACTTCATCTGTGCTCTGTGAGACCCAGAATAGATTTTGTAAAATAGGAGGTAAGTTAGAACACGTTCCTGAAGAAAAGGATCCGTGCAGACGCCGAGGCCGCCGATACTGACTGCTACGCGCAGGGCACACGCAGGAAAGGCGGCTTTCACGGTTAAGGGAGATGAGACAGGAGAATGCGCTGGCTGTTAACCGAGGTGGTGAGGGCTTCTTCCAAGAACCATCACACACACAGAGACCGCAGCACTAGATCTGAAGGACTCGGGAGTAAGCGGGACGTGGGTCAGTCCTTGAGGGAAGACGAGAAACGTGTAGCACAGAAAAGCCGACAATGAGCCCGAGGACAGGCTGGCTTTCTGGCGCCACGCTCCTCTCGAAGGCGGCGCCTGCTGAGGAGCTTGCTCCCGGTGCAGCTCGGCTGAGCCAAAGGCAGCGCTGAGAGTACGCCTGTCCCAGCTCAGAGTAACGCCGACACCCATCTTTTCAGACGAGGTTCCTTAACAGCCACGCTCTGCCAGCACTGCCGGGTCCCGGGGCCTTGGGCATCTCTCCTTTGCAGGTGATCTCTAACAACATAACTCCCTAATAGTCGTAAAAACAGTTCTCTGAGATAAAAGAGAGCCTTTCACAGACCTTTCTAACTTGCCGGTTTAAGGGGCGGCAGCTGTAATCTCGCTAGACATTATGTGACCTGCCAGGACAGATGCAGAGTCAGGTTTCACAGACCTTCAGAACATCGGCTTCCAGAAAGCACTCTGGAGATAATCCGCTTTATTACACTGTGGAGGAGAGAGCTGAACTCACCTGATTCTTACTTTTAAGGTGGTAATTTTGGTGATATAACTGAAATTCGAAGGCACATGCATGCAAACTATGGCCTGAAGAGGCCAAAATCAGCCCCATGCCTGCTTTTGTAAATAAAGTTTTACTGGAAACTTTAAACTCACTCCTTTACATGCTGTTTCCAGGTGCTTTCGAGCTGTGATGGTGGAGCTGAGGATGCCCAGAGACTGGACAGCCCTCAACGCCTAACCATCTTACTACCTGGTCCTTTACAGAAAAAGCTCGCTGACTCCTGCTTGAAGGCATTATTCAGTATTTCATACCGCTACAGTCCCTCTTATTTAAAGGTTCTCATGATTGCTTGGTTACTTTCAACCAAGATTTTACTATTCACTGTGTTTTCTTTTTTGCTGAGGGCTCAGTAGTGCTAGTTTCTAATGTTCATGGAGGAAGCTAGAAAGGTAAATTCACCAATTAATTTTAAGTCCTAAGGCTGCCAACCTATTCACACAGAAAAAAACATATGAAGAGTGAGATCATAAACCCCTGGTATCCTCCCCATCCACAACCCACCATCTGCCACCAAGACAAAGAAATTACGCTGTCTCTCCCTGCTTTCATGCCAAACAATATACTTTTCTATACTGTGGCCTCTTATGCCCCTGAAAGCTGCCTTTGATAGAAAGATAAGAATGGACAGGACGATCAGGTGTATAAAGAGGTTGGTTCCTGGAATACCCTTTAAATACTTAGATGCTACAAAGACATTTNCAAGACAAAGAAATTACGCTGTCTCTCCCTGCTTTCATGCCAAACAATATACTTTTCTATACTGTGGCCTCTTATGCCCCTGAAAGCTGCCTTTGATAGAAAGATAAGAATGGACAGGACGATCAGGTGTATAAAGAGGTTGGTTCCTGGAATACCCTTTAAATACTTAGATGCTACAAAGACATTTTTTTCTAAATAAAAAATTCAAAAGAATGCTTATTTTGATGTATCTATCTACTACAGGAAAACCTGCAGAGAAAAAAGAAAGAGGCATCAATTCAAGTTTCCTTAGATTTTTAAAGAAATGTGGGATAAAAAGACCAACTCAAAGTACATTTAAATTTCATAAGAGAAAAAATGTTTATAAAAGCTAACAATATTTTTAGAAATTGAATTTATCATAGGCTACATATGTTAGAGACATTAAGTCCCTGAAAGCAATAACATCAGTGACTACTTTATAAAAACTATTATATAATCTTATTCTCTAAAGTAATTAGAAACATATTTATATCTTCATGTTTACCCATTTCTGTTGGATATGGTCAGAATTTAATTTATGCAAAGGTTTTAATCATAAACACATTTATAAACTATGAAACTTTCTATCAAAATTAATTAAAAAGCATTACTTTATAATTTTAAGGAACACAGTGCAGCAAAGAGCTTGTTATGTCAGTGTTGAGGAAAAAAAAAATCACAAAAAAACAGGAGCATCTTTTTTCACTTTTTAAAATGTTGGGGTAAAAACACTTATAAATTTTTCCTTTTAAGTATAATACTGTTAATTATATTGACAATGTCGTACAAGCAATCCAGGTGAGCCACAGAATTGACTTCTTCAACTTAGAAACCATTTTCATTATGGTAAAAAAATGCATATATTTTAGAATCTTTACTATTTTTAACTATATAGTTCAGTAGTGTCTCCCTCTGAGATAAAGGTTTGATTCCATTTATACAAAGTCCCAAATCAGCCCAAATGAATCTATAAGGCTGGAAAATGGTAACCACAGGTGTGTATACTTTTTGATAATCTAAACATATTATTGGTGTACTCTTCTGTATGTGTTATAATTTGTTTGACCTAGTATTTCACCTTATAACTAATTTAAGTAATAATAACAATAATTTAAATAAGTTCAGTTCAGTTCAGTTGCTCAGTCATGTCCGACTCTTTGCAACCCCATGAATCGCAGCATGCCAGGCCTCCCTGTCCATCACCAACTCCCGGAGTTCACTCAGACTCACGCCCATCGAGTCCGTGATGCCATCCAGCCATCTCATCCTCGGTCGTCCCCNAGTCAAGGTATAAAAGTCCCTTTTGAAAATAAAGTTACGGGCCTCGCTCACCGAAGAAGCTTGGTCTCCCTGTGTCTTTCTTTCTCTCCTCTATTTTCTTATCTGCAATATTCTTTCTTTATCTCCCTCTCTAAATCATTCTCTTTGCCAACGCTGTTTCTCCTGAGGGTTCCCCTGGATCCTGCAGGGGCTGGACCCCGCCAGGATGGCATCACCGACTCAATGTACATGAGCTTGAGTAAACTCAGAGACAGTGAAGGATAGGGAAGCCCGGTGTGCTGCAGTCCATGGGGTCAGAGAGAGTCAGACATGACTTAGTGACTGAACAATGGTGGCGCAAGTGGTAAAGAACCTGTGTGCCAACGCAGGTGACCTAAGAGATGCAGGTTTGACCCTTGGGTCGGGAGAAACCCCTGAAGTAGGAAATGGCAACTCATTCATTCTTGCCTGGAGAATCCCAAGGATACAGGAGATGGGCAACCTACAGTCCAAGCGGTCACAAAGAGTCGGACACAACTGAAATGACTTAGCATGCGCACAAATGATAAAATATCAAAGGCGGGAGAAAGGGACAACGGCAGATGAGATGGTTAGAGAGCATCACCGATTCAACAGATACGAATTTAAGCAAACTCTGGGAGATAATGAAGGACAGAGGAGCCTGATGTGCTGCAGTCCATGGGGTCATAAAGAGGTGGACATGACTTAGTGACTGAACAGTAACAATAACAAAGCAAGACTGTTCTTTGTTTGAAAGGGAAACATAACCTTGTCCCTGGAAGCTGCTCACTACAAACATACCCCAGAGAAATGGCCCAGGTAAAGATCAGTCAGGACCCTGTATTCTTGGCATACCCAGTAAGGTGAGTAGCAATGCAAAAAATAAATGCATGTAAAATACCTTAATAATAAACTTACTAGATTTCTAACACTATAAAAAAGTAGATCAGAGGAAGGTCATAAATGTAATGCAACAATATTTTAGCAAGCCATTTAACTCATCATTATACTCACTAGGTTGGAATGAAGTGAACGAGACAGAAGTATAGCTAAATGGATTTACAGGCTGAACAATGATACCCATGGAATCTAGATTTCAGATGTGATGGGAATTTTTTAGGAAATGATCAAGTGTGACTTGGAATTCTATGCTTAATCCTTTCATTTTTCAAAATTTTTGGCAAAAATTTGGATGAAGACAAAAAGAAAATGTTACATGCAGCACAAAAAAAAGGAACTGAACTTGTTCTAATAACCTGACAAAAACATTTGAGGTGATATCAAAAAAGTGAAGTGAAGGTCAGTCAGTCGTGTCTGACTCTTTGTGACCCGAGGTGATATCAAAGCTGATTTCAAATATGTAAAGAGCTTTAAAGAAAAAAAAAAGAAAATAAGAACTTTATTTCTCATTTAACTTCAGGTTTCAAGTAAGGGTGATATTTTGTGTGCCAGGATATCATGTCTAAATTATTTCTTCAAAAATAGAGAAATGCTCGTGTGTGAGCTAACACTGTCTTTTCCACCTTCAAATATCTGCATCAGGAAAATGTATCTCTCTTTTTGCTTAGAACAGAAAAGCTATGTTGCTTACCATTTAGGATTAAAAAAAAAATACAAGTGAGTACCTGTGATGAGTGGGACATACTTCTACAATGATGAGTAGTCAACGATAAAAAAGATGATCACTCATATTGGACAAGAGATTTTAGAGGTATCAAAATTTCCTAGGATGGATGACTTTGTAGCGGATTAAGCTGGCTTAACTTGATCTATCTTAGGTAAACATATAGAATAAAACTGTTGACATTCTAATGTTGTTGTTGTTCAGTGGCCAAGTTGTGTCCGACTCTTTGCAATCCTATGGATTGCAGCACAGCAGGCGCCTTGGTCCTCCACTATGTCCCAGAGTTTGCTCAAACTCATATCCATTAAGAGGGTGATGCCATTCAACCACTGCATCCTCTGTCACCCCCTTCTCCTCCTTCCTTCAATCTTTCCCAGCATCAGGGTCTTTTCCAGTGAGTTGGCTCTTCGAAGTAGGTGGCCAAAGTACTGGAGCCTCAGCATCAGTCCTTCTAATGCATATTCATGGTTGAGCTCCTTTAGGATGGACTAGTTGGATCTCCTTGCTGTCCGTCTTCCACAGGTGAAGGGGCAGCAGGGGCTTCCTGGCGGGTCGCACAGGGTACCACTCTCAGGACACAGACAAGGACCTGTGCAGCCACCCCACAGAAGGTCTCATGCCACATCAGGAAAGGACACAGGGGACAGCAGTGCTCAAAGAACTTAAGGTCTACTAAAGATTAATGGATTCTCCTTCTTCCAGCCATCCTCAATCTAATAAGGAAGATAAAAAACATCAGGGGGAAGAAACTACATTAAAAGACACAGTTGGGACTTCTCTGGTGGTTCAGTGGCTAGGGGGCCTGCATTTGATCCCTGGTCTGGGAGCTAGATTCCACATGCCACAATTACCAACCAAGAGTTATCATTCCACAACCAGATCCTGCAGGCAAGGAAGATTTAAGATCCTGAGTGTGGCAACTAAGACCCGGAGCAGGTCAAAAGGGAAAATAAAATACAAGGTGAAGTAGCAGTTAAATATATACACAAGTAGTATGTAGTGATGGTTCAGAAACGCACAGGGAGATCTGACTTCTGGGACCAGAGAAAGATTCAGAAAGTCAGTAACACTGCGAAAGATGGAGTGGGGTTCCAAGGAGGGGGAAACACAGGAGAACCAGCTGAACTTATGTTAGAAGGGAAAGAGAGAAATTGAAACTAAGGGCTCATGGGAAGTAAACAGCCACAGAACCAAGACTCCCATTTCTGTATGAGTTCATTTCTATTTTCATGTTGCTGAATATTTTGCACTAAACTGGCACGACTGATGATGAATAACTGAAGCTTTCTCCTGGGTAACTGCTGAGGGGGAAAAACTAAATTGGGTTCACTCTAACGTCAAAAACACTGATCATCTTTTTTCTTTAAGCTTGATTTTGGATATAAAATAAACATTAATTCCTTCTTTGGAGTTTTTCTAGTAGAATGTTAATCTGCGCTAGAAATAATTATCATTCTCTAGAAGCACCAGGATGTTTGGCCATAAACCAATATTCCTCCTAATTCAGATCATCATGAAATGGGTTCTCAATTACACTGAATGTTCTCAAATCTAAGTGGGTAAAAAAAGATCTATTAAAGTTATTTGACTTATACGTTTCTCTTAGGATAAGTACTTTCAGGAAGGAGAGAAGAAGCATGCATGCAGTAAAATTCTAGTCATCTAACGGAAAAGGAAAGTAGTTGCCATACATCTTTAAGATTAACTTTAATAGAGCTTTACTCCATAAGTTTGCAGACTGTCTTCTCATTCCAACTTTGTAATTAGCTGTAGGAACTTAAGCAAACTGCTTGATTTCTTTGGGTTCCATCTATTACATAAAGGGCTTTGGGTTAGATGGACCTCAAAATTCCAATCTAGACCCCGAAGTTCAGTGCAATAGCAAGTGAGGATATGCAGGCACCACCTCCGGGTTCCTGTCTTAAGCTGCTCTGCTCTGGACATACTGCCTGCAGTCTTAACTTCCTTGCACAGCAGCCGTCCACTCTCCCCGCCGGGCCAGGGCTGGGGCCCTGTCATCTGTGTGCGTGGCCTGCCGATGAGGCTGGAGCTCTCCAGACGCCCTCCCACTCCGGACACTCCCCATCCCAGGCATCACTGCCGTCGCTTCTCTGAAGTCTGGTCCAAGCATCCAAGAGTAACTGTCTCCTCGCCTGCCCCCTTCACGCCGCACCTCCAGCGCATGGCCTGCTTCCTCGCCTCCATCACTTAACCTCTACTGTCAGTGCTTTAACCCAGGCACCGAGTTGTTCGCTTTGGAATTAGTGAGAACTTCTGTTGTTTTGATATTGAATTCTGGCAAGAAAATGGAATCATCCTGCCTTATTCTTTCCCAGCTAATTCGCTCACGTGATTCAGATGTAAAATCCTTAAGCATCTTCCTTATTCAACAAAAGTTGACCTTTACCAGCGTCACCAGTTTAAAATGAGTAATGCAGCCTCTGTTCCTTCGTAATCCATATAACTTCACTTTTACAAACAGCAAATAGTTCATTAATTTTAAATAGATCTTGTGTTAAGTTATTATCTATGTGACCTTTGCAACTACTCACATGAAGTTTTCCAGGGCTTTTATCATCAACTCCCAGAAGGCATATCCCAGTAGGTAACTCACTTAGTACAACATGGTGTGCAAATAGGCAATTAAAACTATTTTCATTAAAGTGATAAGTTAAATGTCACAGAGAAACCAACACAAGATTTAGATACACGAGTATTTTCTTCCAGTTACTGCTGGTCATTTCTTACTGGGTATCATTCTCACTTTATGACATGAATAAAAGCTCAGTGGGCAACAGGGCAGAGGGAAAATGCCATGTGCAACAGGCGTCTCTCCTTCACTCTGGCCTACGCTCTTATAAGTGTACCTGAGAACAAAAAGCAATGGCTATTTATCAAAGAAGACAGGTTTATTAAACTACCAAATGCATAACCGTACACGTGACCATAGTAAGATCATAATCCAAACAACGTAGATACACCAACGAAAGGAAACGAGCTCCTTTAAGTTAATTCCCACACTGCCAGAAACGGCTTCAAGAGCACAGGCTGGCCGTGATCAAAACCATCCCAAGAAAAAGAAATGCAAAAAAGCAAAACAGTTGTCTGAGGAGGCCTTAAATAGCTGAGAAAAGAAGAGAAGCAAAAAGCAAAGGAGAAAAGAAATAGAGGAAAACAATAGAATGGGAAAGACTAGAGATCTCTTCAAAAAAAATTAGAGATGCCAAGGGAACTTTTCATGCAAAGATGGGCACAATAAAGGACAGATATGGTATGGACCTAACAGAAGCAGAAGATATTAAGAAGATGTGCCAAGAAAACACAGAAGAACTGTACAAAAAAGATCTTCATGACCCAGATAACCATGATGGTGTGATCACTCAACTAGAGCCAGACATCCTAGAATGCTAAGTCAAGTGGGCTTTATGAAGTATCAATACGAACAAAGCTAGTAGTGAAGGTGATGGAATTCCAGTTGAGCTATTTCAAATTCTAAAAGATGATGTTGTGAAAGTGCTGCACTCAATAGGCCAGCAAATTTTTGAAAACTCAGCAGTGGCCACAGGACTGGAAAAAGTTGGTTTTCATTCCAATCCCAACGAAAGCCAATGTTAAGGCTAATTCATGTCAATGTATGGCAAAACCCACCACAATATTGTAATTAGGTTCCAATTAAAATAAATAAAATGATTTAAAGAAGAAAAGAAAGGTAATGCCTAAGAATGCTCAAACTACTACACAATTGCACTCATCTCACACACTAGCAAAGTAATGCTCAAAATTCTCTAAGCTAGGCTTCAACAGTACGTGAACTGAGAATTTTCAGATGTTCAAGCTGGATTTAGAACAGACAGAGGAACCAGAGATCAAATTGCCGTCATACACTGGATCATAGAAAGGGAAGGGAAAGAATCTGCTTGCAATGCGGGAGACCTGGGTTCGATCCCTGTGTCAGAAAGAACCCCTGGAGAAGGAAAAGGCTACCCACTCCAGTGTCAATGCCTGGAAAATTCCATGGGTAGAGGAGCCTGGAAGGCCACAGTCCATGGGGTCGCACAGAGTCGGATACAACTGAGCAGGTATGCACGGCATTTCATCTAGTCTGTCATGTAATAGGATCTGAAGAATAGTTTGTCAATGAGCCCAATTGACACTCAACAGGAGAGCACACAAACCCTGAGGTTTATTAATATTTATGGTCAACTTTACTGTAAAAAGTTTTGGAAGCATGTTCTTGGACTTGTTCAATAGTTTATACTGCCTATGGACTATATAAAATAACTTCAATGTTAATTCAACAATGAAAGTTTTAGTTGCCTAAAAAATGAAGTAAAATAGGTCAAATATTTAGTTCATCACAGTAAAAACTTTTTATTTCCTTAGCAACCTAGATTGTTATTCAAATAGAAAAACCCATATGGCTTATCTTTATGAGATGGATATCACACATACCTCAACACTGCTTTGGAAATCCAAGAACATTTTGAAAGATCCTTGACATCAATATCATCTTTCCTTTTGGCAAAAACCTTGTCATGTTCCCTGGGATACTGCCAGAACATATCCTAACTTGGACTTAAAAAACTACTCTTCGTAGCTTAATCATTTCCCACCTCAACTATTAAAATTACACTCTTCATAAATCTATCTTCAGTACACTCAGGGGGTGGAGACAGTTCAGCCAAATTATCTTATCATCTGACCTTGTCTTACATGCTCTGGTTTTCCGTATATCCAGCACGCTTGAGAAACTGTCATTCTGCTCACTGCTCTCCACCTCTGACAGGCTTTGCGCTCTCCAGAGGTTACTCGTCCTCCTGCGTGTCCACTAGTCTTCCAACCTGGACTGGTCTACCTCTCATTATGAATTTTTGAGTTTGTGAACTGTGACTCTGCTTGAACTGCACTTATAACTCTTTCCTATGACAAATGCTTCTTTATCTCAGAATTCATATTTCCTTCTTTATTTATAGGTGACTTTAGACAAAATGTTTGGTCTACCGCTATTTGAAATTCTGTTTGCATGTTTTCCAAAAATCTAAAGGTTTTATGTGTTAAAAAGCAAGAGAGAACTGACTGACCTACACATTGAGAGCGTTCTTTTCTATTAAATTAGAACCCAGCTGTCTCCCCATCCTGTTCCTGTTTCCAGACCGCCCGCATCACAACCAGGAGGTCGTGGCGGTTCAGTCGCTCAGTCACATCCTACTCTGTGTGACCCCAGGGACTGTAGCCCACCAGGCTCCTCCGTCCACGGGGTTTCCCAGGCAAGAGTACTGCAGCGGGTTGCCCTTCCCTTCTCCAGGGGATCTTCCTAACCAAAGGGTCAAATCCCTGTCTCCTGGAGTGCAGGCAGATTCTTTACTGCTAACCCACCAGGGAACACTCTAGTAGGAAGACAAAGAAATGCATGCCTCAGATTAATTTTTAATTAATTAACATTTNGGTTGCCCTTCCCTTCTCCAGGGGATCTTCCTAACCAAAGGGTCAAATCCCTGTCTCCTGGAGTGCAGGCAGATTCTTTACTGCTAACCCACCAGGGAACACTCTAGTAGGAAGACAAAGAAATGCATGCCTCAGATTAATTTTTAATTAATTAACATTTTGATTAAACAATCTAGGCCAAAATAGATAACTACTCATGCTTTAAAACTACTGATGGTTTTCTAAGGCTGGGTATTTTTGAGTAGCAGGGCCTGATAGTAATCTGATCGGTCACTGAACTGAAAATCTAATCTATACTTCATGTTGCTCCTCAGCTGAGATTACTCTAGTAGCAACTAATATTTATTATTAGCTTGGACTCCTTGGACTGCAAGGAGATCAAACCAGTCGATCCTAAAAGAAGTCAGTCCTGAATATTCATTGGAAGGACTGATGCTGAAGCTGAAACTCCAATACTTTGGCCACCTGATGTGAAGAACTGACTTGCTAGAAAAAGACCCTGATGCTGGGAAAGACTGAAGGCAGGAGGAGAAGGGGATGACAGAGGATGAGATGCTTGNTGAGTTTCGTTTCATGGCCCAGGATATGGTCTATCTTGGTAAACATGCTCTATATAGTTGAAAGGAGTGTATATCTTGGTAATGTTGTGTAGAGTGTTCTATGAAGGTCAATACATCAAGCTGACTGACAGTGTTATTCACATATATATTATGACTTCCATAGTGGATATATTTATTTTTTTAAGAATCACTTACAATAGCATCTCAGAAAACCAAATACTCAGAGAGAAGTCTGACAAAAGATGGCAAGTCCTACATAACTAACTATAGAACCTTTCAGAGGGAAATTAAAGATCCATCTTACTAGAAAGATTCACCATGTGGAGGGGTCAGAAGACTCAATACTGTTTTCACCGCAAACTGATCTATGGATTCAATTTAGCCATAAACTAAACCTTAGCAACCCTTTATATAGAAACTGAAAAGCTAACCACAAAATTGATAGTGAAATGCAAAGGACCTCTAACAGTCAAAACAATTTTAAAAAAGAACAAAGCTAGACAACTAACATCACCTGTAGTACTGGTGTTACAACAGACAGAAAGACTGACAGAAATCAGAGTCCAGAAACATGCATGCCTGTTAGTCGCTCAGCCCTGTGTCTGACTCTTTGGGACTGCATGGACTGTAGCCTGCCCAGCTCTTCTGTCTATGGAATTCTCCAGGCAAGAATACTGGAGTGGGCTGCCCTTCCCTTCTCCAAGGGATCTTCCTGAGCCAGGGACTGAACCCGTGCCTCCTGCACTGCAGGCAGACTCTTCACCAGCTGAGCCGCCAGGGAAGCCCAGAATCCAGAAACAGAATTCCACATAAACCTATTTTAACAGGAAGGGAAAAAATCAGGAGAGAAAGAAGAGTCACAATGCTGGGACAACTGGATAGCTACGTGCCAAAAATACGAATTTCAAACCATTCCTCACGACCACATGAAACAAACCACAGACTGAACTATAAGTTCTAAATTCTAAAACTATAAAAATCAGATAAGTAAACATAGGAGAAAAAGTTTGTAATCTGGGAGTCAAAGATTTCTTAGATTTACCATTAAAAACATGACCTGTAAAGAAAAAAAATAATTTAAACTTTGAAATTAAAAAAAAAATATGCTTTTTAAAAGACACTGTTAAGAGAATGAAAAGACAAGTTGGACTGAAAGAAAATATTTGATAATTGTACCTCTGACAAAGGACTTGTATCCAGAAGACATAAAGGACCAAGACTCAACTGCAATGTGCTTGTGTGCTAAATCGCTTCAGTCAGACCGTGTTCCAGTCGTGTCTGACTCTTTGTTGTCACTATTTATTCCCTAAGTTGTGTCCCACTCTTCTGTGACTCCACAAACTACAGCTCGCAAGGCTCCCCTGTCCTCTCCAGGCAGGAATACTGGAGTGGGTCGCCATGCCCTCCTCCAGGGGATCCTCCCCACCCAGGGAAGAACCTGCAGCTCCTGCGGTTTCTGCACTGGCAGACAGGCTCTTTACCACTCTCGCCACCTGGGAGGCCCCTGTTACAACAACCCAATTTTTTTAAAAGTGGGCAAATTATTTAAATAGATACTTCAAAGAAGATTATGAATGGCAAATTAGCACATGACAAGATGCTCATATCATTAGTCAGTTGGGAAAGCAAATTAAAAACACAGTAAGACACTTCAACATAAAATTATAATGTCTAAAGACTGAACGTATGAAGTGTTGACGAAAATGTAGAGAAACTGCAGTTAGGAATGTCAACTAGTATAATGACTTTAGAAAGCAATTTAGCAACTTCTTAAAATTTTAAACTTGTACATTCTATCTCATTTACTTATTCCATTCCCAAGTAAATTTCCAGCAGAAAAATGAAAGCGCATGTCGGTACAAAGACTTGTACATAAATGTTCATAGTAGCTTACTTTGCAGTAGCCTTAAACAGGAAACAATCCAAAAGTCTATCAATAATTGATAACAAATGTGATATATTCATATAATGCAGTTCTACTCAGCAATAAAAAGGTGAACTTCTGAAAACCATTACAACATGGACAGATCTCAAAATGATGCTGAATGAAACAAACTGGACCCAAACAAGAAAACAGAAGTACAGACCATATGGTTCCATTTATATTAAATTCTAAGAAGTGCCAACTAATATACAGTCACAGAAAGTAGACCAGTGCTGGACTGGGACAGGAGGTGAGAGTGGGAGGAGGAAGGGACTAAAAGGCATGAGAAAAATCTCAGGATGAGAGGTGTGTTCACTGCTTTGACTGTGGTGACTGTTTCATAAGTGTATACACATGTCAGTATTTTATATACATATACATATATATATAGTATATGTCAATTACATGTCAATAAATATATTTTCAAAAAGATTGAAAAAATTATGGCTGTTAAATATTAGACATTTGACATTCTCTCAAGACTGAGTGAAGTCTGACACTTCAAGGCAAAAAAACTGAGTTTTTGCTGCCAAGGACAACATTCCAGTTTTCCAACGCAAATTAAAATTTTGGAAAACACAAACTTGCTGTCAAGAAACTGACACTTCCTATTACTTTTCCAGTGAGAGTGGGGATGGCATTAACGACTGTGGTCTTTTGATGCTGCATAATGAATTATGTCACTGTTTGGTCACTTGATATTTTCCAAATGAGAAATGACAAAGCATGATGCTACAAAAATCACACATTCATCTTACAAGATCAACCAACTGAATCAAGCGACAGAGTATGAAAAGTTCAGTGTGGTTTCACATCCCACACGGCAATGAACCTTCAAGAAAATCTGGCAAAGTCTCCTGTGGTGGGCAGAGTGTGAAGATGGCGTCCCAATCACGTCCCGCCCTAATCCCTGGAACATGTTTAGATGTGTGAACACGGTTAGATGCCACTCCCATGATTACATTTTGTCATGCAGCACAGCTGCCCTAAAGGCAGGCAGCTTAGCCAGGTGAGCCTGTTCTAATCGCAGAATCTTTCAAAACAGCAGAGTATTCTCTCAGCTTTTTTGAAAAACAAAATAGAATACAACAAAAAGCATAAGAGCAAGTTTGAGAAACTGAGAGCATCTGACACTCGTGACACATCAGGTATGACGATCAAAGCGCGTGGAAACCCGTGAAGAGCTGGAAAATGCCCTTGGTTCACGGCAAGAAAAGAAAGGGAACCTCGGGCCACTTCTCAACTCCAAGAGACGAGATTCTGCCACCACCCAGGAGGAGTTTGGTAGCAATTCTTCCCCAGTGCCTCCAGACAAGAACTCAGTTAGACATTCTGATTTTTGGCTTTGTGAGACCCTGAGCAGAGAACTCAGTCAAGTCTGCCTGGACTTCTATACAACTGCGAGGTGATAAACGGATGGTATGTAGAGCTGCTGAGTTATGATCACTTGTTGTGCATAAACAGAAAGCTAACATACTTTCCATACANCCAGGAGGAGTTTGGTAGCAATTCTTCCCCAGTGCCTCCAGACAAGAACTCAGTTAGACATTCTGATTTTGGGCTTTGTGAGACCCTGAGCAGAGAACTCAGTCAAGCCTGCCTGGACTTCTATACAACTGCGAGGTGATAAACGGATGGTATGTAGAGCTGCTAAGTTATGATCACTTGTGCATAAACAGAAAGCTAACATACTTTCCATACATCAAAATGCACATCAACTCAGACCCGAGCTGAACACTGTTTAAAAAAGAGAAAAAAAGTAATAAAATTGGAAGCAACCAAAGTGTCCATATATAGAAGGCCAAATTAAATTATATAAAACCAAATAATGGAATATTCTGCAGCCATTATAAAGAAAAGGTAGAACTATATGGATGAACAGGAAACAATGAAACCATGTTATATTAGAGAAAAAAGTTTTATGATTTTAAATAATTAAAAGATTTGTATAAAATCATGGTATTCTATATTAAATATTTCCCTGGGAGGGGGAAACCACAAAAAACTAAGTAGTTCGCTTTGGATTAAGATTAGATTGTTGAGTAGGAGGTTTTTATTTTTAATTTTCTGCCTTCATTACAGTTTGAATTTTCTAATGAAGTTTATTATTCTTAATCATTTAAAAAATATCAATAAAGGTTACTATTTAATGTCTAGATAAACACTTCCCTGGCTATCTTCCAAAGCTATCTTCTGTTTTATTCAATCTGGACCTCCATCAGGAATTTGTTACCATGCNTAATAAAATTGGAAGCAACCAAAGTGTCCATATATAGAAGGCCAAATTAAATTATATAAAACCAAATAAAGGAATATTCTGCAGCCATTATAAAGAAAAGGTAGAACCATATGGATGAACAGGAAACAACAAAACCATGTTATATTAGAGAAAAAAGTTTTATGATTTTAAATAATTAAAAGATTTATATAAAATCATGGTATTCTATATTAAATATTTCCCTGGGAGGGGGAAACCACAAAAAACTAAATAGTTCACTTTGGATTAAGATTAGATTGTTGAGTAGGAGGTTTTTATTTTTAATTTTCTGCCTTCATTACAGTTTGAATTTTCTAATGAAGTTTATTATTCTTAATCATTTAAAAAATATCAATAAAGGTTACTATTTAATGTCTAGATAAACNCTCAGACTTCAAAATGATGGTATCCCTGTAACTAGAACATAGCACACAGTCTCCTCCTACCATAAAGCTTAGGCTATGCTGTCATTTGTCATTTCAGAATGTTGTGTCATCAGTACAGGAGGGAATTTCATTTTGCAATGTTAAATTTCCAGTCCTCACTTCATCACACAGAATTACTTTTCCACCCAAACCACATTCCTAAGATCTAAATTTTCCACAGCCGGTCGGGAGTTATGGCTGCCTACTGGAGTGGACATAGTCCCACGTCTTTCCCAAGCAATTTCCTACAGCAGCAAGCATCAACTGCAGGATCACCAAGGCACACGAGACCGATGGTGCAAACGTGCCATCACAAAAGAGCACGCCATTATCTGACCTCAAGAACTAACCCCACTTAGGGAATGTTTAATCATCTACAAGGTCTCAGCTGTGAGAGCATGCACTGCTGCAATGGCAGAAAGACGTGCAGATTAGACAAGGCAGGGACGAGGAAGGAGACAGACTGCAGAAAGGAGGGAGGGGGATGAGGCGGAGAAAGAATCACTCTGGAGTGACAGGTTTTATTCTTTATGTAAAAGAATGTGCATTAAAGCATAGTATTCCCCCATCACACAGACTGAAATATAACTGTGATCTATCAGACCAATTGCGACACGTAGTCAAACATCTTGAAGTAAAAACTCACCCCAACCATGGCCTTAACGTGTCCTNCTCAGACTTCAAAATGATGGTATCCCTGTAACTAGAACATAGCACACAGTCTCCTCCTACCATAAAGCTCAGGCTATGCTGTCATTTGTCATTTCAGAATGTTGTGTCATCAGTACAGGAGGGAATTTCATTTTGCAGTGTTAAATTTCCAATCCTCACTTCATCACACAGAATTATTTTTCTACCCAAACCACATTCCTAAGATCTAAATTTTCCACAGCTGGTCAGGAGTTATGGCTGCCTATTGGAGTGAATATAGTCCCACATCTTTCCCAAGTAATTTCCTACAGCATGATAAAGCAACAAGCATCAATTACAGGATCACCAAGGCACACAAGACCAATGATGCAAACATGTCATCACAAAAGAACACGCCATTATCTGACCTCAAGAACTAACCCTACTTAGGGAATGTTTAATCATCTACAAGGTCTCAGCTGTGAGAGCATACACTGCTGCAATGGCAGAAAGACATGCAGATTAAACAAGGCAGGGACGAGGAAGGAGACAGAATACAGAAAGGAGGGAGGGGGATGAGGCGGAGAAAGAATCATTCTGGAGTGACAGGTTTTATTCTTTATGTAAAAGAATTTGCATTAAAGCATAGTATTGCCCCATCACACAGACTGAAATATAACTGTGATCTATCGGACCAATTGCGACACGTAGTCAAACATCTTGAAGTAAAAACTCACCCCAACCATGGCCTTAACGTGTCCTGGACCCCAACCATGGCTTTAACGTGTCCTGGACCCCAACCATGGCTTTAACGTGTCCTGGACCCCAACCATGGCTTTAACGTGTCCTGGACAGCTGTTTTGAAGTATTTCACCTTCTGAAACACTCTGTACCCAGCCACCACCCTCTGACAGGTCAACAAAAGGAACAACAATGATCGTTTTGAAAGAACGCTTTACACGTATGATCTGCAGGGGTTCCTAACAGGCCTCCGCAAGACGTGCTACGTTGGCATTTGGATTATTCTGAACTAAAGGCAATGGAGACACTGCGGACTCAAAGGAAATCTTTACCTCCCTCTTAAGAATCAAAATATGGCGATTTGCCCACAGTAACAGTCATTACCTGAATGACAGGGCAACCATCCAATTACTAAACACCTGCTCTTCTTTTCTGAGAATTACCCTCCTCCTTTCTGAAGCCTCTGGCTCCTATACACTCCTTAGCTCAGGATGGCATATATATCTTTTAGATTCCTAATTCTAAACTTCTCATGTCTACGTGTATGTACAAATTAGATTTGATTTTCTTCTCCTGTTAATCTGTCTTGTGTCAATTTAAGTGTTAGACTAGCCAGAGAATCTAGAAGGATAGAGGCAAGTTTTCTGCCTCCGTGACAAGTCTTCCAACCCAAGTATAAAACCAGAACTATAGAGGTCCTGGAAGGAAACACAGCAGAGTATCTTCACGACCAAGAGTGTGAGCCAAGATTTCTTAGGAGACAAAAAGCACACACACACAAACCTGGAATCCATCAAATTAAAAACATGTGTTTCCCCAAAATCTAGTTAAAAAAAATGAAAAGTCCAACTACTATCTGGAAGAACAGTTTTGAAACACATATAAATGACATATCATTTCTATGTAACACAGAGAACACATACCTCAAAAACAGGATGGCAAACAACCCAATTTTAAGAAATTAGGTAGAATACTTAACAAAAGAGGAGGGACAAACAGACAACAAGCACATCAAAAGATGTTTAACATCGTCAGGCTGTAACACACAAAAACAAGCCACAGCAAGATGCCACTTCACATCATCAGAAAGAAGTGCCTTCCATTTACAACAGCCAAGACACAGAAACAATCTACATGGCCATGGGCAGGGGACTGGATAAAGGTGATGTGGTGTGTGTACCCACACAGACTCACACACACACAGACTCACACACACAGACACACACAGACTCACACACACTCAGACACACACACACAGACACACACAGACTCACACACACACAGACTCACACACACTCAGACACACACACACAGACACACACACAGACTCACACACACTCAGACACACACACACAGACACACAGAGACTCATACACACATACACTCTCTCACACACACACACACCCTCCACACATATACACACACACACTCACTCACACACACACACACACACTCACACTCAATGGGTTATCACTCAGCCATAAAAAAGAATGAAATAAAGCCATTTGCTGCAACATAGATAAGCCTAGAAATTATCATATGAAGTGAAGTAAGTCAAAAGCTAAGCTAAGCTAAGTCACTTCAGTCGTGTCCGACTCTGTGAGACCCCAGAGATGGCAGCCCACCAGGCTCCCTCGTCCCTGAGATTCTCCAGGCAAGAACACCAGAGTGGGTTGCCATTTTCTTCTCCAATGCATGAAAGGGAAAAGTGAAAGTGAAGTCGCTCAGTCGTGTCAGACCCTCAGCGACCCCATGGACTGCAGCCTTCCAGGCTCCTCCATCCACGGGATTTTCCAGGCAAGAGTACTGGAGTGGGGTGCCATTGCCTTCTCCGGAAGTAAGTCAAACAGAAAGACAAATATCATCTATATGTGGAATCTTAAAAAACTGATGCAAATGAACTCATTTACAAAGCAGAAACAGATTCACAGATACAGGAAACAAACTTATGGTTACCAAAGAGGCAAAGGGGTAGGGAGGGATAAATTAATTAGGAGTATGGAATCAGCAAATATAAATTATTATATATAAAGTAGCTAAATAAAAAGTCTTATTGTATATACACAGAATTAATTTGCTGTATACCAGAAGCCAACACCATATTGTAAATTAACTATACATCAATCAGAAAAAAGAAATGCCTTGAAGAGCCTCTGTCTGGGAACGGGTCCCTAAATCTGTAATTTAAATAATGGCTATGGTGGCTCAGACGGTAAATAGAAGAAAACGGCAACCCATTCCAGTAATCTTGCCTGGAAAGCCCCATGGACAGAAGAGCCTGGCAGGCACAGTCCATGGGGTCGCAAAGAGTTGGACATGACTGAGTGGTTTCACTTCCACGGTGTTGCCTGGGTTAAAGACGAGGGGCACCACTGTCATCTTTAGGGCTGCAACAGCAGAAAGGGGATCTGGAACACCTATTACCACCAGAATGGCTGTTATCTAGAGGGTCACTCCTGGTTTGAAGTCACGAAAATAACTTTTCTACTGATGGGCAGAAAAGCATGTTAGCTGGGAAGAAGACTAACTGGATAACCAAACCACTGCAATTGAGGAGGAGTCCGTTAAGAATAAGATTGCTCTTAATCTGTTTTAGCTAAAAACGAAGATCAGAAGGAAGAAGCCTAGAGCCTCAGAATTTAGATTTGTGAGTCTGTCTGTAAGAGGGAGGGACAAAATACCCAAAGGGAATCCAGTGACAATTTGATAGTTGCAATTTAGCAGAAATATGGACAGAGGGGCAAACTCCAATCTGTCAAATTGGAAAAAGGCAGCAGCACTTGACACATCCCTGAAGGGGGCAACGGTCCAACTACTCCCTTACAAAGTAAAATGAAATACTCCTGCCGGCGCTGCGGAACGGCTGAGAAAGGCAAGCAACTTGAGATACACAACGACACCAAGCGTCACCGAACACGCTGCCTCTGACCCGGATGGTGATGAACACACCCCTGAAGGGAGCAATGGTCCAACTCCTCCCTTACAAAGTAAAATGAAATACTCCTGCCGGGGCTGCTGAACGGCTGAGAAAGGCAAGCAATTTGAGATACACGATGACACCAAGTGTCACCAAACACGCCGCCTCTGACCCGGGTGGTAATGAATATGGTAACAAAAGAGGTTTTGTATAACTTTATCATTGGGGAAAACAGAAAGTCAATAGGCAGAAACTCCTCAGAAGACAATTCCAAGGTAAGGCAGGGAGCGGAGACCCCGAGTCACATGGAGTTTGGAGAATGGAGAGTTGCTGAAGGAGCCTGGATCCTTGACTTGCCCATCATCTTTCCTGACCTCTCTTCTTCTCCCCTTAGCACACAGGAAAGAAAAGCCACACTCAGAAGGACTGCCAGAAATAGCTACAGCTCCCTCCTCAGCAACTGTCCCAGACCTGGAATGCTCTACAGAGATTGCAGGGCTTCTCTGGTGGCTGAAAGGCAAAGAATCTGCCTGCAATGCGGGGATGTGGGTCCCTGGGCTGGGACCATCTCCTGGAGAAAGGCATGGCACCCATTCCAGTCTTCTCTCTGGAAAAAGCCCACGGACAGAGGAGCCTGGCAGGCTGCAGTCCATGCGGGTGTATGGAGTCACACACGACTGAGCACACAGCCACACACAGTACAAGCAAAGGCAAGTGAGTATTACCACTCGTCTGAAGACCAAACTTTAATACAGAAAAGCTAGGGACACATTTTTAGCATGTTCCCAAACACACTTGCTTGCTGAATCGCAGAAGAACCTCCATGAGATTGGATGTATCATCTCCACTTCATGTTGAAAACCAAAGCCTTGAGAAGATAAAAGTCTGACTGTGATCACACAGATACTAAGTTTGAGAGTCAAGAGCTTCAGTCTTCTGTCTTTTGGCCTACTGTTCCAACATATTCTGTTTTGATTTCACTGGTCTCTTCAGTGTGGTAATTACATTAAAATAAAACTCAGTAGTACATCACTTTTCTGACTCTAAATAATACATACATCATATCATGTAATTAAAAAGAAAAGTCAAATTAAGAACATAGTATGTATAACATGAATAAGTGTCATTAATTTTCAAAATCTTAAATATTTATCTACAGTATATGATAGATGAATGTTATATTATCAAAGAGCCAATTCATGCCACATTGTGGAACTCCCTTAGAGGTAAAAATTTTCAGAAAGTATCACTGAGACCTTTAACTGTTATATTTAATATAATCAATTCCAAAAAGTTCTTTCATTTGAATTATAGAACAGGAAGGTCAATGAAGCAGTTCTGACAACTGAATCACGGAGGCAACTCAGCTAAGAGATATGAGAATTCTCCCTAAAGCACACCTTGCATAAAATTTACACACCTCCTCTATGGCAATAAGATTGATTCCAGCTTGCGAACCTCCTAGAATTTCAATCTAATTTCTAGCTGAATTATAAGTTGTTGTCCAAGTGTCAGAGAAGAAGCTGACACTGAGAGTGTAGCTCATCATTTATTTTCATGGGTAACCTTCAGTACAGTTTTAAAAGATGATTGTCATAGCAACATTTCTCAGTCAAAGTTTTGGGATGTGTCAAGATTATCTGTATTCTGTTCCCTTAAATCTTGTGGTCCCCAAAACTGTGTTAGCAAATAATGCCAAGTTCCAATTTACAACTATTTCTTAATGATAAGGAAAAACAAACCATGAGTAAACTTCATGAACACAGCTTATCGTAATAAAGAGCTTTAGGACTATTGATAACAAGCATGCATGCATAATTATTACTCTAATGATGTATCAGTGCTTTAACGGCACATTAAAAAGAATCAGGAAATCACTGCATGACAAGCAGATACAAGACCAGAATGTAAGAAATAAAAGTGCAAAATAATCTTTTCTATCGGTTGCTTCCCTTTTAATTATTAGAGTCATTTTCATTTTTGTAGTGTCAAATATTTATATTGAAATTCCTCTCTGGCACAGGAGAGCAAACATGCTCCTAAACTACCTGGTAAATGAGTCTACCATTGGATTTTTTATTGGAATATGGTTGATTTACAATACTGGGTTAGCTGCAGGTATACAGCACCGTGCAGATTATACAGAAAAACACTGGGTATAATCCCTTGTTCTATACAGTAAGTCCTCGCTGCTCAGCTGTTTTATGTATGGTAGTTTGTATCTGCTAATCCATTCCCCTAACTTGGCCCCACACTTTGGTGATGTAAACTTCCTGCTTGTCTAGGAGTCAGTTTCTGCTTTGTGTTCACATCCATTTGTGCACTTTTTCTAGGTTTCACATATAAGTGATACCATGTGGTATTCATCTTTCTCTGAGTTGTTTCACTAAGCATAATATTCTGTGTTCACCAACACTGCAGCAAAAGATAATATTTTTGTCTTTTTATGACTAATATCCTGTTGTGTATGTAAACCACTTCTTAAGCCAACCATCTGTTGATGGGCACTTGACTTGTTTTCACGTCCTGGCTATTGTAAACAGTGCTGTTATGAACACTGAGGTGCATGTATGTTTTGTGAATTAGAGTTTTTATTTTTTCAGGATATATGCTCAGGAGGAGAACTTCTGGATCATATGATAACACTTACGTTTTTTAAGGTCCTTCATACTGTTGTCCATAATGGCAGCACCAATTTACATTCCAATCAAAGATGTACAAGGGTTTGCTGTTTTCCATATCGTCTCCAACATTTGTTATTTGTAGACTTTTTGACAACAGCCATTCTAACTAGGGTGAGATGCCACCTCATTGCTGTTTTGATTTGCATTTTGCTAACAACTAGAGAAGTCAAGTCAGAGAAGGCGATGGCACCCCACTCCAGTACTCTTGCCTGGAAAATCCCATGGATGGAGGAGCCTGGTAGGCTGCAGTCCATGGAGATGCGAACAGTCGGACATGACTGAGCAACTTCACTTTCACTTTTCACTTTCCTGCACTGAAGAAGGAAATGGCAACCCANCTGTTCATACTGAGAAGTAATTGTTCTATTTTTCTCTTCGACACAGCTTTTCGGTCAGTCTGCTTCATTACCTGCTCAGCCTGCTTAGCACATCTGTTCCACTCAAAGTCACAGCCATGGCGTATTTTTAGAGTCCAAGGATTACTCAGAATTTGATCAGCTTTGTCATTAAAGTTATCAGGGTTGCTTTAGAATAAAAATCCTCATTGACAAGTATGCAAAGAAGTCTGCCACTATGGACTCTGCTTGAATAGCTTTTAGTAATTGAATACCTGTTTAAATACTCTACAAATTAATGCTAAATAATTCAAAAGTTCTTTGCTCCCAAATGGTTCTTGTTTGGTAAAGACTTCTATTTATCACCTTAGCAAATATTTTATTACTGTGTCTGCAGGTTTCATAAAATACTTTCTCTATGTGTATGGTATTCTTCTGTCTTTCAAAGGGAAACTTAATTCTTATTTTTAATTCCTGTTTACTCAAATCCCCTACTTATAAACTTCTGTTCCTATTAGTATGCTATTAGTTGAAAAAAGGCTGTATAACTTTCTGTAGACATTAATATCTTCCAATTCATTTTTCAACTGAACTTTAGAACACCTCATTTTTCTCGATGAAAACTCTCACAGCCAAAGTCACCCTCCAAAGAGATGCATGCAGCTGGAACAAGTAAAGAAACAAGCTGATACAGACCCTCCCACATCCTGGAAACTAAGTGACCAAAAATAGCCAGCCAGAGCAACATGCAGGTTCAGCGTGGTCTATCAGATTCCTGCAAGACGCACCTTACTCTTCACCACTAATACCATCATTATGCCATTCCTTCTGCTGACGAGACTGAGTTTAGCAAACACTGTGAAAGGGACAGGGGTTCATTAAAACGACAGCAGAGTACAGACTCTGCTCTTGGAGCTTGTTATCCAGTGAGGACAGGAGCAACAGACTGTGCGGTACCTTTATCCCTAGAGAACAAAAGAGAAAACTTCTAGCTTTTTCTGTCTAAGCCTCCATCCGTGCTCCGCCCTACCCCACACCCTGGCCACTGAGCTGAGTCCCTCTCAGGAGTGGGACTCCTCTCAGGAGTGGCCCTCTCCCCAGTGCCCCCTGAGCAAGAGGAGGTGTGTCCGAGAGGAGTGGGTCAGAGCCTGCCCTCTGGGCCCCGTGTCCAGTCTGCGTGGAGGGCAGCAGCCTCACAGGCAAGAGACACGCAAGGGGTGCCTCTCGCCCTCCTCCAGGGCAATGGGGACGGGGCCAGTGGGGTGACTTCTGATCCAGATACTGGTCAAGGGGGGGCTGAGTGGGGCTGAGGACATTTCCATGGGATTGATCAGAACCTTCCTCAATGGGTCCCAAGGCTCCAGAAACTCAGTGATCTAAGTCACTGCAGCCCGAGCCCCCCCGTGCTCTGCAGTGATGGAGCCAGGAGGCAGTGGAGCCAAACTGCATGGGCTTTACCCAGGGCTGTGCAGCACTGTGCCAGCGACCACCCCTCTCGGAGCCCCATCTCCTACCTCACAGTGAAGGCAAGAACAACAGCTACTGTACAGATTGGCTCCAAATACTAAATGAGAGTTTTAAAGAGCTCAGCACAGTGCTTGACACACAGGAAGCGTTTACCGAACACTAAGCATTCCCCTTGCTCAGAATCCCTCAAACATCTGGGAAAAGGGCAGTCTGTCATCTCTCACACTCATCTACCTCCAGCACCTTGACTCCCCTCTTAACCAAACCATGATCCTGTTCGGACCTTCCTTCCCTCAACAAGCATTTATCGAGTATTTGTTGAGTGACCATCACTGTGCTGGGCATTGGCTAAAGAAGGTGACAGAAGCCAGCCCCTCTTCTTGAGAGCAGGAAGAAGTGAAAACAGGTTTGCAAATTACAAAGTAAATTAAAAAGCATCAACAATACTGAGGTAATGAATAAAGTCGAGATAGATATTTAGGAGAAGGCAATGGCAACCCACTCCAGTACTCTTGCCTGGAAAATCCCATGGATGGAGGAGCCTGGTGGGCTGCGGTCCATGGGGTCACAAAGAGTTGGACACAACTGAGCGACTTCACTTTCACTTTTCACTTTCATGCATAGGAGAAGGAAATGGCAACCCACTCCAGTGTTCTTGCCTGGAGAATCCCAGGGACAGAAGAGCCTGGTGGGCTGCTGTCTATGGGGTGGCACAGAGTTGCACACGACTGAAGCAACTTAGCAGCAGCAACAGCAGCAGCAGCAGAGATCGCTAAATAGACTGGCATTTAAACTGAGTCTGAGACCAGGCAGAGACAAGGAAACGATATTCCAGACAGAAGGCGAAGCTGGAACAAAGGCTCTAAGTCATGGGGAGAGTGTGGTATGTCCAAGAAACAGTTCGTGTTGACCCTCTGGGTTCTCCACACATACAACTGTGGACATACACTTACATACTTGACTTCTGTATCTGAACATGTGATCCTATCTCAAACTAAACATGTTCGTGGCAGAATTCTACTCTTCCCTCCAGAAACTGTGCTCTTACAGTGTTCCCCATTTCAGTGTTGACGAGCTAACCAGTTCCTCAAACCAAAAATCTTAAGAGTTGCTCTGGAGTCTTTTCTCTGCCTCGTCCCCCATAGACAACCCACCAGGACATGTTGCGTCTACTTCCAAAAGAGAACACATCTACCTTCTGTCCATCTCGAGTCCCACCACTGAAGACCAAGTAAACATCATTTCTCCCCGAGAGTACTGTAAGAGTCCTTTAGCCTGACTTCTTGCTTCCATCCTTACCTCATAAATATTCTGAATGCAGGAGAGAGTTGCAAATAATCTTTTAAAAAATGTAATTAAGAACTGCCTTCCCTTTTATTAAGAATCTCCAATAACGTTGCACTGGTCTTAGAATGAAACACAGACTCTCTTCCACAGCACAGCAGGACAAGACCTGGGTCTTCAGTTCTGTACACTGATCTTATCCCACTCCCCCCTTTTGAGGGCTTTCTTACATTCTTAACACAAACTACGTCTCTGGTTATTCTTGATTTTGAACTCTGTACATTTGTACTGCAAAGTCACTCTACCTAGAACTTACTCATCTCTGTAACTTTAACCATAGTTAATGCATTTCACGTTCCAGGTCTTTGAGTCAAACTGTATCTTTTCAAAGAAACTTTATCTGACCATCCAATCTAAAATGGACTTCAAATGANACGTCTCTGGTTATTCTTGATTTTGAACTCTGTACATTTGTACTGCAAAGTCACTCTACCTAGAACTTACTCATCTCTGTAACTTTAACCATAGTTAATGCATTTCACGTTCCAGGTCTTTGAGTCAAACTGTATCTTTTCAAAGAAACTTTATCTGACCATCCAATCTAAAATGGACTTCAAATGACAGTATACTATTTCTATATTATGTCATTGGCATTTTGAGGACTCAGTATCACTTTTCCAAATAAGTAAAAGTTATTTATTCTATTAACAGACTGTTACACAAAACACGTTCTATTGTATTCCTCTGACAAATGTGCCTCCCCCAATATGTGGAACATGGTAAAAAGATGCCATTAAAAAGGCTTACTTTAAGAAGAAAACATTCGATGCTGTAAGAGAAACTTGACCCCGGTCTCACTCTCTCTGAGCTTGCTGCCTGTCTTCCCACTTGCGACCCCACTGCACCTCTCAAGGAGTCTGGCATGCACACCTGTGGACGCCCCCTTCTGAGTATCCAGGCTGCACCTGTGTGTGCCGTCAGCAGGCACCTGTCGGCCACTCTTCAGATGGCCTATCCTTGAGAGCGTGGGCCTGGACGGGCCGTGGAGGCTGGTTCAGGGGCAGTGGGGCTGGGTATCTGAAGCCCTCGAGGCCCTGAAAGGGAACTGGCCGACTCTGTGTGGCCCCACAGTCCACATTCCAGGGACGACACGCGCCTCAACCGCAGGCAGAGCTCAGCTGGCGGAGTGCCAACGCAGAGCCACAGAGGGAGCTGTGTGAAGTCTCTCTGGGCCTACGGATCTCACCAGGTCACCTGTTTCCTTTTAGCAACATTAAACTATAATTCTTTTAACTCACCTGTTTACATTTATGTATGCGTGTGTGCTAAGTCATTTCAGCCGTGTCCGACTCTGCGATCCCATGGACGGCGGCTCACCAGGCTCCTCTGTTCGAGGTTCTCCAGGCAGGAAGACTGGGGTGGGCTGCCAGGGCCTTCCCCAGGGGATCTTCCAACCCAGGCGGAGTGCTCACGGCGTCTCCTGTGCCTCCTACACTGGCACAGGTTCTTCCCCACCAGCGCCCCCTCGGGAAGCCTACTTTTCTGTGTCTCCTCCCTCTAAAGGGTAACCTGCCTGCTTATCGGGGCTTTGTCTGGCTTGTAATGTCTGACACATACATCACTGCTATTTCGTAACTATTTGCTGGATTACAGTTCTTACAGTGATAACAGGAAAATACAACAACTTTTAGAAAAAATGTTTCAAAAGGTCATGTTTGCAAATAAATACCAACCAAATCTGGACTTCCCTGGTGGCTCAGGGGTAAAGAATCTGCCTGCCAATTCAAGAGACGTGGGTTTGATCCCTGGGCTGGGAAGAAGCAGTAACCCACTCCAGGATTCTTGCTGGGAATCCCATGGACAGAGGAGCCTGTGGGCTACAGTCCATGGGGTTGCAAAGAGTCGCACACAAGTTAGTGACTAAACAACAAATACAACTTACCAAATCTAAGAAAAGTAAGTACTGCATTTCAACTAATCTTACCTGTGTAAGATTTACAGTTTAGTAAAAGTTATCTATTACTATTTTATAAGATGGCATATATGTTATCCTAAAGCCTTAGGGATTTTATTAAAAAATTGAGATAAATACTGAGAAATCTCTCATTATAAACTAAAGACTAATGGAAAGGGGGGTGACAGAGGATGAGATGGTTGGATGGCATCACCAACTCAATGAACATAAGTTTGAGCAGACTCGGGGAGATAATGAAGGACAGGGAAGCCTGGCATGCTGCAGTTCATGGGGTCGCAAAGCATCAAACACGACTTAGCAACTGAACAACAACAACAGGTAGGAAGAAACTGGCCAATAAAAAAGTTTACTTTAAGAAGATATTCTAATATATTTTATACTCAGCATATGCAGAATACCATATCAGAGCATTCTTTAAGTAAATTATTAGAAACTAAAAATGAAAAGCAATTTCTGCTTGTGAGTCAAATTTTCATTAAATGACTTAATTATTTAAACATACCACTATACTATGCATTTTGTATTAAATTGTATGTCTTCATAGAAAACTAAGTTACTTGATTTCAAGACGAAAGATTCAAGAAAATTCCACAACAGAGAATCCAGTATTAAAGTCCCTGACATTACTGTTATTTACATCAAAGAAAACTTTAAAAAGGCAGATGGTTTGCCAAAACTTAATTTTACAATGCTTCTGCATACCAGCTAAAAACCGAAGTTTGTTAATTATAATGGTAATAAACAGCACCGGGTAGAACAAAAAGCCATTTGTCTCTCTGGATCTCATCATGAGGTGGGTGTGAGATGTTCTGGCGTGCGTGACACAGGCATAGTGAAGGAGCCACACGGCAATCGTTTTACTCAACATGTGAAGCAAAGTGCTGAAAACAATCCAAACTTAGAAAACACAGCAGACTGAAAGGAAAGAAGCTAATCAACAGAAGCTATCTCTAGGGTTTGAGTAGTAATAATTTTCTTCTTCAAATTTCACTTTGACTATAGACTGCCTATATTAACAATCAGAAAATCAAATGATTTCTTATGAAAGAAATACAGTGAATGAAACAGGTAGTTGGAATTAATGCAGTTTAAATTATATTCATTTCTTTGAGTAGACTGAATAAATTTATGGGAAAGAAAAAAAAGAATAAAAGTAGAATGACTCCTTAGTTTCAGGCTACAGGTATACTGAGACCACAACAGTCTGTATGTTATGAAGGTACTAAAAATGCCATTTGACTCAGTATTCCTACACTGTGGCAGAGACCAGAGACGTGACCAAATATACGCTACATTATTTACGACTATAAAGCAATATTACCGATACTTAAAACACAATTTCTAAGTAAACTTACTCCACCAACACTGCTCTTGCTAAAAACAACTCTGGCAATCCATTTTAAAAACTGCCTTCAGAACTTAAGAATGTTTCCAATCTTAGCAGATATCAACCTATGGAAATGGAATCTGCAAAGACAGTAATTAAGAGCCTAATCTGGCGGGTATGGTAGGTGGTAGGTAGGCCAAGCCTGCTAAAAAACAACTTGACTGCCAAGTTGTGAGACCCATTTTGTATTAGTGGAAGTTACTCTTAAGTCAAACCCAAAAGAAATAATTTTTTTTAATATTTATTTATTTCGCTGTGCTGAGTCTTAGTTGTAGCATGTAGAATCTATTCCCTGACCAGGGATAGAACCCAGGTCCTCTGCACTGGGAGCACAGAGTCCTGCACTGGACCACCAGGGAAGTCCCCAAAAGAAATAAACTGAAGCATTTTTAGGANGGAAGTTACTCTTAAGTCAAACCCAAAAGAAATAATTTTTTTTAATATTTATTTATTTCGCTGTGCTGAGTCTTAGTTGTAGCATGTAGAATCTATTCCCTGACCAGGGATAGAACCCAGGTCCTCTGCACTGGGAGCACAGAGTCCTGCACTGGACCACCAGGGAAGTCCCCAAAAGAAATAAACTGAAGCATTTTTAGGAAAGCAGCAGAGCAATTAGAACTTTTTGTTCTCCAAAATTATCTTGATGATAAGTGTAAATCATCATCAGAATTCTTTACATTGGTCTTAGAAATTCACAGAAGCAGCTTTATAGCTGTATTTATATGCATACGTGTAAGTTAAGCTTGGGAAGGAAAGAGTGATCAGCTTTGTGACTCACATCTTCCCCAGCACTACAGGAAGGACGCCAGGAGGAATGAATGACCTCCACCAGACGTCCTGGTAAAGTTACGGGCAGATTGGTCTTCAAACCTCAGCTGCATCAGAATCATGCAGAGGACTTGGTAGGATTGACAGGTCTCACCCCAAGACTCTCTCGTCAGTAGATATGGCAAAGGACCCAACAATGTGTATATCTACTAAGTTTCCAGGTGGAGTTGACGCTGCTGGTCTGTTGATCTCAATTTGACACTATTAATAATAATACTCTGGTATAAACCTAGGACGACAGAGGATGAGGCTGGATGGCATCACCGATGCAATGGACGTGAGTCTGAGTGAACTCTGGGAGTTGGTGATGGGCAGGGAGGCCTGGCGTGCTGTGGTTCATGGGGTTGCAAAGAGTGGGACACGACTGAGCGACAGAAATGAACTGAACTGGTAAACCTAGGAGAAAGTTACCAGGGAGGGCTTACCTATAAAGTTAAGGTCTTTACCTGGTCTTCTAGATAGGTTTATCTACAATAACCAATAATTATGAGTGCATGACTAGAGAATAGAAGTAGTTATGTAAGAATTTTTGTGTGTGGAATTAATGGACCGAAAGAACAGAATTCCCAAACCATACACTGCTTGAAACTTTCGATTCTGTTAATCCAAAACTTACCTTCCTGTGATGAAAGGGAAGCTTTTGAAAGCTATACATCATGGACACAAGCCCCAAGGGGAGAAAGAACACTACATTTGTGCCTGATTTCTGCTTTGGGCTTTCTTGGTGGCTCAGATGGTAAGGAATTCACCTGCAATGCAGGACCTGGATTTGATCCCTGTGTTGGGAAGATCCTCTGGAGAAGGAAATGGATACCTGCTCTAGTATTCTTGCCTGCAACGTTTCATGGATGGAGAAGCCTGGCTGGCTACAGTGCATGGGGTTACAAAACAGTAGGACATGACCGAGTGTCCAACACTTTCACTCTCTGCATTATCTTTTGAATTATTATGACACTCTGGTGTTGGAGGACAGCTGAGATTTGCATGAGCCAGCTATGCCATTTCAGCCGTTTGTGTTAAGACAAGCAGTTTCTCAAAGTCACACGCTTTAAAGTGTGTGCATGCTAAGTTGTTTCAGTCACGTNTGTCCAACACTTTCACTCTCTGCATTATCTTTTGAATTATTATGACACTCTGGTGTTGGAGGACAGCTGTGATTTGCATGAGCCAGCTATGCCATTTCAGCCGTTTGTGTTAAGACAAGCAGTTTCTCAAAGTTACACGCTTTAAAGTGTGTGCATGCTAAGTTGTTTCAATCACGTCCGACCCGCCCCGACAATATCTACTGTATCCCGCCAGGCTCCTCTGTCCGTGGGATTCTTCAGGCGAGAATACTGGAGTGGGCTGCGGAACACTCCTGCAGGGATCTCCCCGCCCAGGGGCTGAGCCCTCGTCTCTCAGTCTCCTGGCACTGGCAGGCAGGTTCTTTGCCACCAGCACCGCCTGGGAAGCCATGATTTAACAGTGGTGTTACCCAACCAGTTATCAAACCTTCACACTTTCGTTTTGCATTTCTCCTTACTGTTTATCCAACCAAGGGGCTGGTAAGGATGATCGGAAAGCAGCATGAGGGAAATGCTACTCTGCAACTTGAGCCCTTCGAAAGGCTCGCATTTTGCTAGGAGAACATAGTGAGTCCTTTAAAACGTTGTGGGAATTAGCTGACATTTAAAAAGATGACTGTATGCCCGACGTTGTAATTTTTACATGTATGTGATTTATATGACTATACACACGTGGCATCTATTTAAATCTGTAAAACCTAACAGGCAGTCACAAATTCCGCTTATAGATGAGGAAACTTAAGCTTTCATTGATAAACTGGCCCATCCTACATATCTGCAACATGAGGATTCAGGTGTTGGACGCGTCTGNTGTCCAACACTTTCACTCTCTGCATTATCTTTTGAATTATTATGACACTCTGGTGTTGGAGGACAGCTGAGATTTGCATGAGCCAGCTATGCCATTTCAGCCGTTTGTGTTAAGACAAGCAGTTTCTCAAAGTCACACGCTTTAAAGTGTGTGCATGCTAAGTTGTTTCAGTCACGTCCGACCCGCCCCGACAGTATCTACTGTAGCCCGCCAGGCTCCTCTGTCCGTGGGATTCTTCAGGCGAGAATACTGGAGTGGGCTGAAGCACACTCCTGCAGGGATCTCCCCGCCCAGGGGCTGAGCCCTCGTCTCTCAGTCTCCTGGCACTGGCAGGCAGGTTCTTTGCCACCAGCACCGCTTGGGAAGCCGTGATTTAACAGTGGTGTTACCCAACCAGTTATCAAACCTTCACACTTTTGTTTTGCATTTCTCCTTACTGTTTATCCAACCAAGGGGCTGGTAAGGATGATCGGAAAGCAGCGTGAGGGAAATGCTACTCTGCAACTTGAGCCCTTCGAAAGGCTCGCATTTTGCTAGGAGAACATAGTGAGTCCTTTAAAACGTTGTGGGAATTAGCTGACATTTAAAAAGATGACTGTATGCCCGACGTAATTTTTACATGTATGTGATTTATATGACTATACACACGTGGCATCTATTTAAGTCTGTAAAACCTAACAGGCAGTCACAAATTTCGCTTACAGAGGAGGAAACTTAAGCTTTCATTGATAAACTGGCCCATCCTACATATCTGCAACGTGAGGATTCAGGTGTTGGACGCGTCTGCATTCTTCACTGCCAAACTGTGCTGAAAATTGTAAAAAGGCAAAAAGATGATGGGGAAAAGGGGTATAAAAACTTTGCTTATCTAGAGTTCTCTGTATGTACAATTCCAATGACACGGTATTAACTGTATCATCATAAAAAATTGATTATCTGGATATAGGTACATGTATGGCTGAGTCCCTTTGCTGTTTACCTGAAGCTAGCACAACACTGTTAATAGGCTCAACCCCAAAACAAGACAAAAAGTTAAAACTGATTATCAGTCCTAAATCTTTAGATGCTCAATATGAAGACAAGTCTGTTTTTAAATGGGCAGGACGAAGGAGAAGCGTTACCTTTAATGATGCTTACTGTCGCTTTCTAGTCAGTGCAAATAATTCCTGTGGGTCCTCTGAGTTTTTGGATAAGACAACCAAAAGCAGTTAGTAAAAGCCAAAACAACAAGTGAGACTACATCAAAGTAAAAATTTTCTTCACAACAAAATAAATTTAAGAAAATAAAAAGGCAACCTGTGAAATGGGAAAAAAAATTGCAGACCATATATTAGATAAAGGGTTTAATAGCCAAAGTATATAAAGATTTACTAAAACTCAGTCACACACACACAAAAAAAAAGAATTTCAATTTTTAAAAATGGGCAGAGGAGCGAAGAGGACTTTTTTCCCAACAAGATCTCCACGCAGCCCACAGGCACATGAAACTGCTCCTCAGCATTTCTAGTCACCAGGGAAATCCCTTCACACCCACGAGAATGGCCACAATAAAGAAGACAAGACGCGACGAGTGTGGGTAGGATGCAGAGACAAGGAGACTCTTCCATATTCTTAGTAGCAATGTTAATTGATTCCATCACTAAGGAGAGCAGAATGGAGGTTCCTCAAATTAGAAACAGAATGTGATCTGGCCCAGCAATCCTACTTCTGGGTGTATCTGCCTGAAGGAAATGANAATAAAGAAGACAAGACGCGACGAGTGTGGGTAGGATGCAGAGACAAGGAGACTCTTCCATATTCTTAGTAGCAATGTTAATTGATTCCATCACTAAGGAGAGCAGAATGGAGGTTCCTCAAATTAGAAACAGAATGTGATCTGGCCCAGCAATCCTACTTCTGGGTGTATCTGCCTGAAGGAAATGAAGTCACTATCTCGAAAAGACACAAGTGACCCAGTGTTGACAGCAGCATTGCTTACAATGGACAACTCACCAAAACAGCTCAGGTGGCCACTGAGGGTCAGGGGCCAAGAAGCTGTCTGCATACTTATACGATGGAGTACTGTCCAGTCACAAGAAGGAAGGAGATCTTCCCGTTTGCCAACAAGATAAGTAGAGTCTGACGGCATTATACTGAGACAAGTNCAACTCACCAAAACAGCTCAGGTGGCCACTGAGGGTCAGGGGCCAAGAAGCTGTCTGCATACTTATACGATGGAGTACTGTCCAGTCACAAGAAGGAAGGAGATCTTCCCGTTTGCCAACAAGATAAGTAGAGTCTGACGGCATTATACTGAGACAAGTTAGAGAATGACGAATACTGAACAATGACAAATACTGTTTGTTGTCATTTATATGTGAAATCTAAAAAAGCCAAATTCAAAAAGCCAAACAGCAAAGGGTGGTCACCAGAGGCCAGTGTTTGGGAGAACCAAGGGTGCCTTGTTTAAGGGTAAATATTGGAACCAGCAGGTCAATCAGTCCTGGGGGGCTAGGCACAGAACAGTGACTATAGTCAACAATACTCTTTCATATAAACGCCAAAGCTGCTAAGAAACTAGACCTTAACTGTTCCCATCACAAGGAAGGGGAGTTATAATTATGTGATGTGACAGGCATTCAGTGCTACAGTGGTAATCATACTGCAATGTATAAATGCATCAAGTCAACACACTGTACACCTAAAACTCACACAATGTTATATGTCCATTACATTTCAATTAAAAGATCTATCCATTGCAAAAAGGATGTATTTTAACTTAAGTAACCATAATAAAGTTAAGGTCAGTAACATAATATATTCCTCCAGAATTAGTCAACTGAATAAAAGATCAATGAATTTTTTTTTGACCAAGCTAAAAGAATTAAAATGGATATTGTATGGAGATAAGTTTTATATTTTCATGTGAATTGCTACTGCAGAGGATCTAGAAATGAGTAATATTATGTGTGAATATATAACATTTATTACTACAGCATGAAAATCTTACTATGTCCTTTGTCTCAGCAATCACAGGAAACTGATTCAGCCCAGTTTTAAAAGGCTTGAATAGCAAAAGCNAAAAGAATTAAAATGGATATTGTATGGAGATAAGTTTTATATTTTCATGTGAATTGCTACTGCAGAGGATCTAGAAATGAGTAATATTATGTGTGAATATATAACATTTATTACTACAGCATGAAAATCTTACTATGTCCTTTGTCTCAGCAATCACAGGAAACTGATTCAGCCCAGTTTTAAAAGGCTTGAATAGCAAAAGCTTTAAATGGAAATGATGACTCCACTCTGATGACTGTGAAGGGGCCAGCAGATGTTGCTTTGATAGAAATGCTGCCTTGCTCTGTGTCAGAACCAGGAAGCTTATGAAGTCACACACATACACGAGTCAAAATTCACGCAACTGTCAAACACAAGAACAACTTTTTCTGATAAGTAGATTGAGTCCGACATTATTTCTGGAAACATAAATATCATACTTTCACGTTAACGCCTACAGAGACATTTAGAACAAAATGTTCTTTAAAAGGCAACATTTAAAAAGATTACTTTAAAAATAAGGATAACACTAAAGTCAGAAAATGTGCCCAGACTTCTCCGTTTCCAGTAGCAGGTAGCTCCCCTTTGCACGCTCAGCAGCGTGAGCAGTCAGTGACTAAGTGCGCAAAGAGCGTCTACGCCTGCAGTCCTTTGCTTTTGTCATCTGTCACCTGTGAAACAGGATGTGGTACTTTTCACTTTTCTTTATTACTTATCATATTCTCCTAGACTTTAGAGCATTTGCCTTTATTTTTTCCCTTTCCATTCTGACAAAAGCAAAGGAAGAAAATAATCCATAATTTAAAGGAAACTGTTGCATTATCAGACAAGTTTATATTTAACGTCCCATGAGACATAAATGTACCTCTTTGAACAAGTCTTTTCAATTTCAAGCTCTATGAAAACTGCTAATGTGCCATCATAGTAACATCACACAGAAACACCACACAGGTCTCAGAGAAGGCAAATTTTGGAATCACTTTCTGGAAATCATATTACATGAAGCGAAGTTATTGCTTTAAAAAAAAAAAAGCTGTTACTTTGAAACAAGTGAAAAAAAAGGGTGCAAAACTGGAACTAGCAGATAAATCAGTCCCGGGAGGTGGAGCAGTGACTGTAGTCAACAATCCCGTTTCATATAAACGCCAAAGTTGCTAAGAAACTAGACTTTATCGCTTCCACTGCAAAAAAAGGGAGTTACAGTTGTGTGATGTGATAGGCATCCAGTGCTCCAGTGGAAATCACACTGCAATATATAAATGCATGAAGTCCACGTGCTAAGGCAGGACACAAAGGCTTGATCTCTGGGTTGAGAAGATCTCCTGGACAAGGAAATAGCAACTGATTCCAGTATTCTTGCCTGGGAAATCCCACGGAGAGGGAAGCCTGG